>VZTX01020141.1:0-55823 GCA_013400915.1 Pardalotus punctatus | reverse complement strand
CGAGCAGGAAGGGGCGGGCGCTGCGCTGCGATGGCGGGGCCCTTCCTGCCCCGCGCCGCCCGCGACACCGCGTCACGTGTGGGAGCCACGACAAAAACGCTGCTGGGACGCCTGCGCTGGGCTTCCCCCGACCCGGAATCTTCCCCGCGGCTGCTGCTCGGCCCTGCCCGGGGCGGGGACCCAGCGAAGGCCGGGGTACAACGTGCAGCCTCCCTTGCCGGGGACCGACTGCAGCACACGCCGAGCATCGCCGCTCTTTAACACAGTTAGTGAGGGAGGAGCCCCGATGCTGTCGCTGATGGCACAGAACGGACAGCGGCCCACCCAAATAGCGGGTTCTCCCAGTTTAACTCTTGTCTTGGAGCTGGATAATGAGATACTGGTCACACCGGGAGCCTTCCTTACCGAGAGGGTGGTCAGACCCTGAAACTGCGTCCTGGAGAAGGGATCGGTGCCCGAAACTGTCAGTGTTCAATGGGCATTTGAACAATGCCCTTAATAATGAGCTTAAATTTTTGGTCAGCCTTGAAGGGGTCAGCAGTTGGATCCAATGGTCCTTGTGGGTGCCGTTCGACTGGACTATCCTATCCTATCCTATCCTATCCTATCCTATCCTATCCTATCCTATCCTATCCTATCCTATCCTATCCATCTCCTCTGTTCTTATTCTATCTATAAATTCAGATGTGAAAGGTGTTCTTCAGGAGCAAGCCCAGGCAGTAGCTGGTCATTCCATAGGATCACCAATCCCGGAGTCAGTTTAACTCTCTGTAAGAGGACTGTAATAATGCTAAATGCATCTGTTCTCCAGGGAGCTGCTCAGGACAGCGGGCAGGCAGCCCTGTGCTCATCTCCGAGGGGTGCAGGTTCACAGAACATCGTTGGGCTCTCCCAGCCCACCCATCCCTGCTCATTGCCGGTGTAGCCAACACCCCACCCTGACATCCCACCAGGCCGCCCCAATCCCCCGCTGCTGACCCCCTGCTGACACATCTGCACTGTTCCTGGGTCTGACCACGATGCTCCCAGCCAGGAGCCAGGTGCCTGTGAGATCCTCCCTCTGCTGCTTCCACGAGCACTTCCCAACAGCCGAGGGCTCATCCTACTCCTACCCCAACACGGTTTCAGCCCCTCCTGAGCAAAGGCAGGGCTTTAAATGGGGCATGGAGAAAACCCGAACATCCATATCATACAAGCCAAGCTTTTCCACCATGATTTCTGGAAAAAGTAAATGCAGCACCTGGCATCGGAGCCATGAACTTTCTTCTGCTGTAACCTCACATGCTAATCTTGGTCACACTGCAGTGGACAGCTCATCACTCCCTCAGCTGCCCATGGGAAAACTGTTGGCACAGTGACACTGAGGAAAGCAGCCGCTACTCACACCAGGGACTGGCACTGCCACACTGGGGACCATTCCCATAAACCTTTGGGTTTCTGGATGCTGGTTATTCCATGCCATTTCCCAGGCTGGGCTTGAAAACTGCTGGGAAATGGAATGAGGGATGCCCTGCACCTGCATGAGAACCAGAAAGTGGGGAATCCTGTCAGAACAGACAAGTGCTGACACGGGGCAAGTCACACTGCATGGGAGCAGGGAGGGCAGGGACACGACCCCTCCCGGGTGCTGCAGTGGGATCTGACTTGGGAAAGAGAAGACTAATTGCTGTCCCTTGTGGAACACACAATGTGCTGCTGGGAAGGGCAGTGGGAGCTGTGCCCACTGCTCACAGCCTGGGAGATGGGGGCACAGGAGCTGGGCTGCCATTAACATGGCTGTGGGCACCGAGCAGACAGCACAGTATGGGAGAAAGCTCCCCTTTACACCAGTGTGCAAATCTGCAACTCCTCACGTTCTGTCAGTTGGATCTTGTAATGGACTAATTGGTTACCAGCTCTGTGGAGCCATTGCCCACCACCTTGAGTGCCGACCCCTGCGAGCACCTGAGGTTGTCTTTTTTGTCTTTGAACAAGTGCCCCTGTTATTTCTCTTACTTGCCTCTCTTCAACCGCCTGACATTTAAAGCTGGTGTCTAAAGGAGCTGCACACACCAGCAAGGCCAGAGCTGGACTCAACCAGGTGTGCTGTCCCCCAACAGTGGGTCAATCACAGACTCCCAGAATGGTCTGGCAAGTTGGAAGGGTAAAAGCTCATCCAGTTCCACCCCCTGCCATGGGCAGGGACACCTTCCACTGACCAGGGTGCTCCAAGCCCCATCCAACTTGGCCTTGAACAGGATGGCTGCCTCATCCCTGCCTCCATGGCCAAAGGCCATGCTTCCCTCCTCTGCCTTTTAGGAGTACAGATCCTGCCAACTCAACCACTTGACTTGGGCATAGGAAAAACTTTTATTTACATGTTAATTAAAAAAATACTTGACAAAAAAGGCATACAGTATTTTATACTAAAAGAATAAAGATTTTTATTAAGCACTGTAAGTTGCATTCAATAGCCTTCAAAGACACCACACCACAATCCATCTACAACCAGCCAAACCCAACAGTAGTTCATTCTTGCACAATCCATGAGTTGGGGCAGAACTCCCTTCAACTTACATTAAGATACCTACTTAGCTCTGGCGGGCAGGGAATGGGGAATTACACCTCATTTCTGATCACTAATGTGTGATGAAGAGCATCAGGAGAATTATATGAAAACGAATATAAAGAAATGATTCTGATTTTGAAGTACATTAAGTTTGGAAACACTAACAAAAACATCAAAATGATACAGGTATATTTGCTTATACTAAATTCTTGATGGGAAAGTTCTCAAGAACAAGCCATTTGTTTCCTGCTACAGAAGGGGGGTACTTTTTTTTTGAAGATCAAAGCGTTTTTTTTTTTGTTTTTCACAGAATTTCATATTTGCTAATATGAAGGCATAAAACAGCAACAGAGAACAATAATGCATACAGCAATGAGTACACCAGGGTAACGTTGATATTCAAAACGGCTAGATAATTTTTTTTTTTTTAAGTTTTAGAATAAATGCAACAGAGGTCAATAATCACAAAATTTTAAGGTTAGAGCAAGATCAGTCAATGACTAAACATAGTTAACATCTTTTATAGGACTATTACTGATTATTAGCTTTTTTTTGTTTTGCAAATGGGCACAGTACTTGTAAGAATGGAAGAAAGAGGACAATAACATGCATAATATTAACTACACACTTTAAAAATCATGAACCATGCAGAAGTTTAGCTCAAATAGTAGTACTAATGGTCTACGTCTGATTCAAAACCACATAGTTCATTGATCACGGATGCATGGTATTAGTCACAAAAAGTTTCCCAACACATTGTGTTTGTTTTGAAAGGTCGTTTGCATCTTCTATGATATCAAGTTTATCTCCGTTTAACTCGCTCGTAACATATGTATGATGTCTATTGAACTCAGCAGAACTGCAGTGTTACTGAGAATTGGTAGTTTCGAGAGTTTGCACATTTTTAACACAAAAGAACCACGGCAACGGTGATGAGATTTCAGAAAGAAAAAACTGTGGTTGTGCCTTTTTCCCCCCATAATCATGAAATCAAAGCCTTAAAGAAAGCTTTATTGTGACACAGTAATGCAAAATCAAATATAATGGCATACATATGGTGCCAAGTACTAAAAATTATAGTTTTAAGCTATATATACTTAAAGACTGCCAAAATTTGTTTTCTTTATATTTCAAAAAACAAAACTACAAGCTTTTGTCATAACCAGTTTAAACTTTATGTATACTTCATTTTAAGTGCGGGAGTCAAATGCTCTTCATTCTCTTTTTTTTTTTTTTTTGTTTTATTGTAGCATTTTGACTACAACTGGTTAAAACTAAAAAAATGTGTTGTTTAAATCTCTGACATCAAAGAGGGATCCGAATTTCCAAAGTCCTCATTTTTCTCTTACGGAAAGGAAAAAATGTACGTAACTGTAGGCTCTCTTTCTTTCCAGATATTCCTAATCCTGACCCTTCCCAACATCCTTCACCCTCTATAAAAAATAAGTTTACTCTTCTTTTTTTAAGACAGTTGCCTCAAGAGCATCATCTTTATGGCAAACACTGTCTGCATTTAGTGCATTTAAGTGAGGATTCGTATTGCACATTTTAGAGTCATTACTCAAGGCACTTTCAGACTGATTGGAAGCCCTGATGTCTCCTGTATTCCCATTCATCTGGGAAGCTGGTTTTTCCTCAGTCACAACTCCATTTTCAGCCAGGGATCCATCTGAAGACACAAGTGAGGATTTAGATTCCTCGGATTTTGACTTAAGTTCTTTGGCTACTTCTTCTGCTGAAGCAGCGTAAGGAGGTTTGCCCTAGTTGTTAAAAAAAGAAGAGAATTACTGAAGAACCAGTGCTAGAAATGTATATAAATGTACAGTCTGATATAAGGACACTAGAACAGGCAGCATGCAGGGCACAGGATCATGAGTGAACACCAAATATTAGGCATTGCTGAAAGAAGTGGCCCACAAAATACACAGAGAGGATTTTCGGTGTTCCCCAGAGTCTTCTGATGCCCCCCAGGCAAATGCTTTAGCTTCAACTTCGATGCTGCCCTCCTTTCACAACATCAGAGCTACATAAATGTCTGAAACACCAGAACTGAGAATCAATGTACCGCTGAATTCTGCTTCTTGGCTCATGTGTGTTGTGATTCAGTAGCAGGGTTCCATGTCAGTCAAATACAAACCTGACTGTTTCCAGCCAGTGGAAGGAGTGCAGAGGCACCATGCACTATTCCCTGCACCAAGCTATATGCTTCCAAGATTAGGAAAGGGTTTCATAAAAAACCATATAGTAAAATCTTACAAGACTGAGTATAGCCATAAAAACCAGATTGATGCAGCATACAATTAGTTTTTAAGTATCTATAATTAATCTTTGTGTTCCAGAAACATAAGTAGGCTTTAAACAAACCAAATAAGCAGGTTGGGCTGCTAAGTAGCAGCACACTGGTCTGTCACACTGTTCACAAAGTCAAGAGCTAAGAAATGGCTTAAGACAGGGACACCTCAAACAGCTTTGCAGTATAAAAAACTCCATTTTTACCTAATAGAACAGCTGCACCAAGCTGCTGAAGGATTTTGCAGGTGAGTCAGAACTGCTGTTCTCTAGTGTTCTCATTATCCAGATAATCACAGTTCTCAGTCCCATTCCACATGTATGGGACTGCACATGAGGACAAGGGACACTGACCACTGTCAATGTGCCTCTTAATAGACATCCTTAAATTCAGCTTTCAAGACATGCTTTAGGTTCTTCTCAGAACAAGAGTGAAAGGTCTCATGTTGGGACAAAACAGACCAGTCTGGTGTGTTTGAAAAATACAAAGAGCTCGTTTTGGTCAGATTCCCAAGGTCTGGGGAGGAAGTGACTCGGACTGAGCCTGGCCCCACACAGGCACTGCCTCAGTGAGGCAGAGGTGCCACCAGCAGCGCTCAGCCTCAAGTGGCCATCACAATCCACTCTTAGGTGGGAAGGCTCACAAGTTCTCCCTACCATGAGCATTTTAAATCACCTTTTTTCTCTTCCTGTACAAGGAACAGCCTATAGGGCCTTGATGACCACAAAACACAATAAGCTCAGGTCCACGGAAAATGCCATTTATCTTTCTTCTCCAGGCACAACTTTACACACAGGTCCTTGTGATCACAAGTATTTACCATTCAAATTACACATCATTAATAAAAATGTAAATGCCCAACCACTATGGCACTTGTCAAGAAACCTGCAGGTACTACCTGAACTACGCTCCTTACTACACCTGTAGTAAGCCTGGAGTATTTGGGTGCTCGTTTTCAGGATTTCCTTTATTTCAAAGCTTACGGTACTCAAAATTAGATGCTCTGTTATTAACAGTGGTTTCTCTTCCATTAAAGATATAAAGTTTCAGATCCACAGGCACATTTGTAGACTATATATAGAGTCTGTGTACACAGAAATTTAACAAAGAAGAAAAGTATTTGAATTTTTACACCTGTAAAACAGTAAGTTTTACTGGAAGTTAATAGCTGCTTCATTATCTACTGGAGAACATTCCCTCCCTTACTGTCTGACACCTGAAAACACCCCCCTACTCTCAGGTCTCCCTCACGAATAACATGTCCATATGATGTATTTACTGTGGAAGTTTTTCCAGCTGTTTACTACTCATTCATCCATTCATCCAAACTGCATAGCAGCCAGAACCATGAAAAAGGGAGGAAAACAGAACTCCAAAAGCAACTGGCATTTCATACAGATCAGCAGTTTGCCTCAGCTATGTTTGAAGGATCCATGGAAAAGACAGAAGTCATGATCCATGGACACTTGGCAGGGTGTCACTGGGAAGGAACCCGCATGCTCGGGGCAAAGGCTGCTCTGCTATTCCCAAGGAGTTTAAATTGAGCTCTCAGATCTGGAGCACGGCAGCAGCAAAGATCCTTCACTGCTACAAGCTTTCCTTCATCAGGTTGGACCATGGTTCCAGAAAAGAAACTGGGGAGAGCGGGGGCAGGAACAGAACTGCTAATTTGTTTCAGCTTTGTATTTCTCCCATTTTCTAAATTTTCTTCTACTCCCACCGCTGGTTAGAGCTGTGTAGGCAAGGATTCATGTCAAAATACATTCTTCCACGTCTGTCTTTAGAAGCAAAGTTTGCTTTAAGTGAGCTGTGACACCAGCCTGTCCTGTCACTGCTGTGCAGCTCACAGCTTCCACGGGTCGCCAGAAACACTTGTAGCTGTTAAAGTGGTGCTGGTCTGGAGTCCACCCCAGCCCAGCCTGTCACAGAGCGTGCTGCAGTCAGGCACATGGCTTCATTACCTGAATTGCTCCCTGGCTTTTATAACCTCGCCCATAGTACCTTCCACCTCTTCCAAAAGTTCTTATCACTGGAGTGGAGATAACTCCTCTGGGACGCCTGGAGGGGGGGAAAGGGGAGAAAATAAAACATAGATTAGTTTTGTTTACAACTGCTTTACATTTAGTTTTGCTGGAATATTTTTCCCTTAAATTTACCATCTAGTGCCTAACATAAACATCTCTTTAAAGAGGCAAGATGACTAATTCCGAATTACAGGGTTCTACTGCTTGCAATTGTATCAAACCCAGCAAACCTTTTGGGTCCAGAGCAATAAAATGTCTGTTTATACTTTCAAGCTTTGCAGAAACATTTTCCAAGTGTCAAATTATCCTCATGGCACTTTAAAACCAGAGCTCAAAATACTTTCACCTTACAAAAACAGAAATTTGAACCACATAGAAGGCCATTTCCCCCATTTATTAACAGCTCCCGGATCTGATAAAAGAAGGTGAGGCAAAATGAAAAAATCGCTTTGGTTTTGACTGGAGAATACAAAATTATCTATGAAACTGAGGGAAGAGTTTCACCTGTATCTGACCATGCAGCAACTGGTAAGTTGGCATACTTTCCAATGGAGACTCCCAACTTAGACACATTAGGTGGTGATTTTTGGTGTGATTCAATACAGATCAGATCAGATGAAACTGCACTTTCTCAACTCAATCTCAAATTGGGCCAAGGAAGGTGGTTTAGATTAGATCTATTTCGAAAAATTTGTTCACAGAAAGGGTTGTCAAGCACAGGCTGCCCAGGGCAGTGCTGGAGTGGAACTGTGCAGAAAACGTGGATGTGGCACTTGGGGACATGGTTTAGGGTTGAGCATGGTGGTGGGTACTGGGTTGACAGGTGGACTAGACGATCTTAGAGGTCTTCTACAACCTTAACAGTTCCAGGATTCAGCTACAACTGCTTTAATTCCATCACCTGCAGAAACTGAACTTCCCTATCATTATGTCAAGAATACTACTCTCCTAAAAATTCATTTTGTTTTCTCTGCTAGAAATACTGGATTGATCTAGAAGCATGAGAATGCCCTATGTTTCCTCTGGATCTGCTGCCTGATACTGGGAGGTCCTGGTGTGACACCTGATGCCACAGGGCTGGCTGGAGCAGCCAAGTGCTGCTCAGGTCCCTGAGCTGAGTGAGGCTGAACTGCTCCAGGGGAGCAGCACGGGCCTGCGCCCACCCCCAGTCTCCTCTCACAGGCTGGCAATTCCCACACTGGGCAGTAAGAAATCAAATTCTGGGGTTTAGAAGCAACGGCAGTGATTGAATAGAGAAGTCCCCTCACTGTGCTCCTTCCTGGCCAACCCCACTGGGGTTTACAAAGTCAAAGTGTGCCCTTCAAGGAGCTGAGAAAGCCTTCTCCTCCTCAGAAAATCACACTAACTACACTGATGGATCAAAGCCAATACAAAGCAGCTGGTATAATTTTACACAATAAGAGCAATATCTGAGCTCAGCATTGCAGAGACGTGAGGCAATGGGGTGAAAAAGACTGACTCTATCTCCTCTGTTGGAAGAAGTAAAAATGGAATACAAGCGTGCAGAACTGGGCCATGAACTGAGACAACCCACTGTGCTGTTTCCTAGTGGTGACCTTTGGTAGGAAATAACCTCTGCCAACAAGAACCTGTTGTTAAAGCCCCTGGAGATCAGGGAAAGGTTCTTCCTCCAGAGGGTGTGGGGCACTGAAGAGACTCCCCAGGGAATGGGCACAGCCCCAGGGCTGCCAGAGCTCCAGGAGCATTTGGACAGTGCTCCCAGGCACAGGGTGGGATTGTTGGGCTGTCCTGTACAGGGCCAGGAGTTGGACTCAATGATTCTTGTGGCTCCTTTCCAACTCAGGATATTCTATGGTTCTGTGAGTCTGTCTTTAGGCAGCACCCTTAACACGAGCATGTTTTCCTACTGGTTTTATTTTAGTATCAACTGACCCAAAAACAGGTAAGCTGCTTGCAGTCATTTTCCCTCTGACCTATTCGTGTGAAAAATGTCCTATCGGTGATGACTTGATGAAGACAGGAAGAGCTAGCACTGACAGTTTTCCTGTCTCTTGGGAAGGACAACTTGCATCAAACCTTACTGCCTTAAGACAGTACCTCCACCAAAAAGAAACTTCAGGTATTTTATCTCAAATGAAAAGCATTTCTCTGTCATAAAGGTACTGACAGGAGCAGTGACACCCCTTTCAGTGACCTGTTTACTTCCCAGATAAGGAGGGTTCTCAGTTCCTGCCTACTGATGCTCTGCACGATTTCAGGTATTTCCCTCTTCAGGAGATGGCGGAACTGCTGTCCTGTGTCAGTGTAACCAAGCTCTGAGCCCGAGGGTGCCCCCAGACCCTGCTCAGTGTGCTCTGGCAGAGACTGGCTTTGGAAGGCCACCAGCCATACCAGCAGCACTTCCCCACAAACAGTGCAGGTCACTGGGAGAAGCAACCAGCTTGTGTTCATGTACTGTCATGAAAAACAGAACCGATGATCATCCAAGACACTCATTCCAATGGTGAAAAATGTTTTGTCCACTGATACCCAAACAAGGCTCATGCCTCCCCATCTTTGCTCACTCCACTGTCTCCAGATGCTGCTTTGGAGCAGCACAGGGGTCCCAAGAACACCCCACAGATGGCTCACACAGGTGCCAGACAGTTGTCTGAAACACCTAAAACACTCAATGTTTCTGTTTTGGCAGCTGAATCTCATTCTAGAGAATTGAGTGGTCCTAGCTAAATGTGGTCCCCTCAAAGGTTCAGCTCTGCTCCCACACCAATGCTGTGCTGAACCTGCTTGTATTTGTTTCTGCTGCTCCTGCCTCACCCTGTTCCCACAGCAGCTCCCCTTCTCCCAGGGCTTCCTATCAACCCATGTCCTCACTCAGCCCCACAAGACAGGCATTCCAACAGCTCTGGCTGACTCCAGCATGAAGCTTCAGAGTGCACATTGGAGTAAATTAACAGATGGCTGGAATTCATGCAGCGCAGCTTTTCAGACTGCTGCTCTCTAGATCAAGGTGGCAATAAATCCCTCAACTCTACTCGGTTCCTAATACAGACAGACACAAGACATAAATAATGTTACTTGGGGATTGTCTCCTGTAATAGACAAGGCCTTAACTGAAGATGAGAGAGTTCTGTAAGGCACAGAACCAGCAAGCCTATGCAAAAAAATATAATCTTAAAAGCAATGAACTAGATATTTTTGTAATAAATACTTGGTTTTCAGACATGTTGTACTCCTGTAACTTCAGCTGTAGTGAAATGAGGTGGAAGAGCTGAAAAAATTAACATTCTTTTAAGCACACTTCCATCATGACTGTAACAGAGAACTATTAAACCTAAAAATGTCCTTCAGGTGTTTTCTGCTTCAAGGGATTACATAATGTACTTATTAAAAATGTTAACATGCTTATGAATGAATGTCCTGCCACAAAAAAAAAGAAAAAAATTGAATGTAATGTATCTATTGATTGCATGGAAGAGAAAGTGCCAAAGTGATCTCCTTAGGCAAAACAAACCTCTGCATGTATATCTATACTTATCTCAGATTAAGTATGAATTTTATTTGCACATAAAAATGCTTATATCTACACAAATAACTGGTTAAAATCAAATTAAAAGGAATGTCAATGCTTTTCTGGAATATTCAGTGGGTATAATTGACCTCATGTGTCCTAAAGTGTGTCATACGAAATCTCTATTGCCTCCAACTTTTCACCATTTTCCTTGTTTCCCCAATCATTAAATCCCACCTGAGAAGCACATTCCCAGGCTGGCACTTACCCTCTGGCTGGTCCTCCGACGGACACCACCTGCAGAGGAAATGGCCCTCTCCCCCCTCGTCCACGTCTGCTTCCAGCCCAGTGGCCGACTACAGTGCCGGCAATTTCAAGTTTCCCTCCCTGAGAAGGAATAGGTTGGACTCCTGCACATAAAAGCAAAACCAAACCTTGATCTTCACAATCATCACAGTAAAGTTCCAAATGAATGCAAAGATGGTTTGCCCAGATTTCACCACATATCCCAATTCCTCTATAGATACTGTGAGATTATTGCTCATTTTGCAGTATTCCAGAAGTGTTAGAACTCCAAGAGTCTGTTTCCTCCCAGCTCTTTTTAAAAATATGTATGAATTCTGAAAAGAAAAATGATCTGACATGAGTGCTTCAGTTTCAGTAATTAAAAATATACTTGAGATAAGCCTCGAGAAGCAAAGGGAATTTTACAAGCTGGCTGAAGACTGTTTTTTTTCCTGCATTCCTAATGAAGAAGGAATTCTTGCAGGTTCAAGGCACTTCTTAGCCAACACCCAGTATCAGCATAGACCACACAGATTATATTGGCAATAAAGAATTTACTAGGCAGGATTAGCTGTACTAAGTTGCTACAAAACTGTAGCATTTAAACAGATCTGGGTTTAAAAGGTGGGTTTATCCTTCCTCCTCCAAGAAGGAAACTAATATTACAGTTGTCTAAGATGCAACTGTAGGTTCTGTTCAAGTAGCTCATGTCTTCATACTTGTGTTTTGCCCTTAAAGATCAGCTCTGGGGCATAATATGTATTTCAAGAAGTCCAGGTCTGTGAACTGACCAAGATATTACTGGTAAGACCATCAGCACCAAAAGGGTTTCAATCCACAGCATTTATGCAACCGTAATTAGTCTCCAAATGTTAATAAGCTGGGAACTACATTACTGATTACATCCACATTACTTCCCTGTGCAAGTCCTTCAGATCCAAATGCAGATGGTTTGCAGGGGCAGAGTTATTCACACATGAAGCATTAGAGGTATGTTTGCTCTTAGGAAAAAAGCTCAGAGGCCAGAATACATGGGAAAAATTTACCCTAAAGAGGTTTCCATCATCCCACATCACACAGGAAGTGAACGAACAATAGGCACACAGGTAGGGAAGTAAATCCCACTCCCGTGTCCATGCTAGCACTGATGCCAGCAAAGGGCTCAGCATTAACACCAAAGTCAGTCATTTCTACGCTGGGTCTTTGCAAAAAGCTCAACTGCCCCCAGATTTTGGAAAATCCCTGTTAACACAGAGGCAGAGGCCAGCAGGTTACAGATCCCCTCTTTGCCTTTGGGAGCACAGTAGACAGCCTGCCCCGCTGGGTTTTGGGCTCTCCTGTGTTTGGAGGAGGGTTTCTAGGCACGAGGGGGGCTGGCACTGGGGGCTTGCGGCAGGGACGGGGAGCAGAGCGGACAGCAGCCCAGGCAGGCTCTAGAGAGGGAAGCTGAGACAGTTAGGGAGACAGGGAGTCAGTAGGAAAAGCCTCAGACCAAACCGTACAGTGGAGGAAGCCGTTGCCAGAAGCTCTAAGAAAAGGGGTTTGGGTATAATTACCGCCCTGAAACTTGCTAGTCCTGTTGCTGTCATTGCCAGAGAAGGCTCCGGAGTGTCCTGCCGCTGCCGCCACCCGGAAGGCCCGGTAAGTGCCTGTGGCTACTGTTTCCCCATAAGGGCCTCCGAAGCCATAGACTCCTGTTAGACCCAGGGTAAAGAAAGACAGGGGAAAAGCTGTGAGGGGGCCAGGCAACCGGGAAGGCCCCAGCATAGAGGTTGCTGCCTCCTTCCACCCTTCTGGAGCCAGCCGGGAAGGCCACGCTCCCGCGGGCCAGGCTCCTGCGGCCGATGCTGCGGCACCGCACCGACAGAGCCCTGGCCGAGGGTGTCCTGCTGCCTCAGCCAGCAGTGAGTGTCTGGGCCAAAGGGCAGGCCTTGGGGCTTGGAACAGGGTCCCAACTTCTGTGGCATTGTAAAGGCTTGTGAGAATTTTCTGGCAGTGAGCTCTGCTGGCTACAGTCACGGCACCCCTAGAATGCCTGTGCCCAGTATCCATACATCAGTGGGCCTTGGTACAGAGAGACTGTGAGGAAGGGAGCAATTGTAGGAACCGATGGGAATGGTTATGTCAGTATTTACACTCGAGGGTGCCAATGGCTATATGACTGCAGCTAAACAAAGCCGTGGGGAAAGGTTGTCTTCGACCCTGACAGTTAAACTGTATCTGTTAATTTATAAATGTTTTGAAGCAATTTACTGTGCAAGTCAGAGCCTTTTCATATCATCCAGTGTCGATCCATTCCTCTTTTTTCTAGTTCTACAGTAACAGTAAAAATATTTTGATCTGGCACAGTTACTAAAATCCTGATGAAAATACACAGCAATACAGCACACTCCGTATCACTGGGCTAATAAAAACAATCCCAAAACACAGTGATTGGCACATGCCAACACAAGCTGACCACTTGCTTTCATGTATTTTCCCTATGAAACTGAACAGGGAAATGGATCAGTAGTTCTGGGAATGTACAAGGTAAGGTAATGTGTGGCACCGCTGTCCCATCACTTACCAGCAAAGCCTCTCCCCCTGCCCTGAGGTGGTGGGACTGGCCCAAAGTGTCGAGGATACATAGAAGCTGGATAGAAAGGCATGGCAGGTGGAGGTGGGAAAGGGAGAGGATGGTTCTGCCTGGAGAAATTTAATCCTTCTAGGATGCTCTGACGCATCTTTTCAACCTTGGCTGCCTGCTCAGCCTAGGAATAAAGAGAAGGTCACAGAGGGGTATTAAAATTCTCATTTCAATTGTATAAAGCTACATTTGCACAACAAATTCAAAGAACACAAGATAATAGAGGAGTAGAGACAGAATCATCATCCTAAACCTGGACTGCAAACCAGAGTCTGTGCACACAGGCTGAAACATGCCTGGAGGGTTAAAACCCTGAGAGGACCACAGCCACCATCAGTAGCAAAGCTAGGATAAGCTTCCTTCAAGTCAGAAAAAAGAAGGGATACAATTTCATACCTTTCAAAAAGTTAAAAACAAAAAAAAGGCTGGATCATTCAGTAAACTGTTTTATCAGTTTCCTGGTTTTACAGTTAGATAACACCTTTACACAATTTGGATACAACAAAAAACACCCTCATTTGTATTTTAAGATGATTATAAGAAATGTGAAAAGATTTTGAGCTAAGTACCCCAAGAATGACTTCAGAGCCTGTAAAATAAGTTAGAAATCACCAATTTTCCTTCACTACAAACCCAGTACAGTTTAGTTCTTGGACAGTCTGACCCAAAAAGGTGGGACTTGAACAAATGAGCAGAGACTTTCCAACTTGGCCATTCATCATATCAGTGTTTCAGTTTTCAGAGAGGAAAAAAGCCAAATTCAAGTTGATGCCTCTTCTTCCAAATCTACCCAAATACTATCCTACTTATCAAGAGATAAGGGATTAAACAGCAAAACCCATCCAGTAGCCATTCTCCTTGTATCTGCCTTTAAAAGCAGAGAGATGACACATGAGGTAAATGATGACAACCCACCCCATGTAAGCCTTGTGGGCACACGGGACACTCCATCGCCCTGCAGGACTACACACCTGACCATCACAGAGGTCGATGAGTGGAACTTTCTCCCGGCTTGCTTTGATGAGCTTGGTCTGGAATAATTTCCCATCAAAATACATCCAGGGACAGCAGTGCTCCCACGGAATCGGCTGTCCGCAAGCGTCGTTGGCGAAAAGAGCCATATCCACACCGCTCATAAATAGAGCAGACAGCTGGATTCCGCGGGGATCCAGATTCTCAATCTGTTTAAAAACGTGGTAAATTTAGTAAGAATACAATGAGATGTAATTCAAAGTTATTCCAATAGTTACATTCTTTTCAAAACTCTTGCAAACAGAGGGATTTTAAAAGGTCATCCGGAGTTTCCAGAGTCCAAGCAGAAGAATGCACCGGAACCTCTTGCTTGTCCATGCAGAGCTGCAATCTTCAGGAAAGCTGTGGTCCCATCCATCTGCTCTGGAGACCAGAGATAAACACAAACCCCTCTATTTTCTCAACACAAAGTGCAGAAAACTATTTCTGAAGAGAAGTATAGGAAGTTAGCACTAGAAAACTTAATAAAAAATTTTATTCTAAATGCTTCAGTGCTTCTGAGATGTGCAATAGAACATTTCAGGAATGAGCTCAATGCAAAATTTCCATTTTTCTTCCCATGTAACACACTTCCTTCTGAACTCCTTTATAATGGATTTTCTATTAGTTTGATTCAAGATTTTGCTTTAAGAACACACTCTTAATAACAAAGTAGTGTTTATGCATACAACAGCTTTATTTAGGACGCAGGATAAAGACACAAAGGTAGAATTAAACAGTGAGTAACAGGTAGTAGTCAAAGCAAAAAGGATCTGCTTGCAGCAAGTGTATTTTTAGCTCTGGTGTAAGAAAATATCACTACTGGTGTTCTGATATACTTCTCAAAATATCAGCCCTTACTTGGAGAACATTTTCAAGACCTTGGTATTGAATTTTAAAATTAAACTCCATTACCACCATCCCTATGCCTAAGCAACCTTTAAGACCCAAAAGACTATCCTGTTCATTTTGCAGATACCCAGCTAAGCTCAAATTCAGCTGCTCCTTCTGTCCGACTTCACACACTGCTTCCTGTGAAGACAGTAACAACCCTGAGGGAATTACTGCATCTTCCAGCTAACCAACATATCTTATGGAAGTAATTTGCATTACTTTATGTGTGATGGAAAAATAAAACAATTACTATTAAACCAAAATATTATTGGCTATCACTGGCCTTTTGTTTTGTGTAGGAATGGAAAGAATATTTTCTCTGGGGATTCCTTTCTTAGGTCTCTAAGAACAGTGACTTTCACAGTGGAGTTTCTTCCTCTTTGCATCAGATCTTAACACCAAAGCAAGACTTTGATGACTCTATTATAGATACCTTTGCCCAAATCTCTACCCCTAGATGTCCTTTAGGCTGTGGGCTAACCATCCCTGGAAGTGTTTAAGGCCAGGTTGAATGGGGCTTGGAGCAACCTGGGATAGTGGAAGGTGTCCCTGCCCATGGCAAGGAGTGAAATGAGATGGGCTTTAAGGTCCCTCCCTCCCAACCCAGCCCAGTCTGTGATTCTGATTTGTTTATTGTGTTGTGTTTGGAAAATGGGCATTGTAGACCAAGTGGCTGATACATGGCTGCTCTTCAATGCATCCAGCCTGTCCTACAAAACTGTCATTTGAATTTCTGGTGATACCCACAGGCACAATTACTCAGCTTCAGTAGAGTTTGGGGCAGGCATCTTGAGCCACACTCTCATGAGCCTCTGAAAGACTGGGCTACACTCTGCCAAGTGCAACCCTTGGTCCCTCAGATGAGCTACCTGTATTGTGAGCACACAGAATAACTCATGGTCAGGTCATTCCTTTGGCAGAGGTTGGCCATGTGCTGCCCTGAAGACAGAGTAGTGCCCCTCATACAACACAGACACAGCTGCCATCTGCTCTGGACCAAAACCGCTGGGGCTCTGACAGACCAGGTCAGCAGACAGGGCTCCCACACAAACATCAACACCTTGAAAAGGAGCCTCAGCACACCCCTGAAATTCGAGTCTCCCAATGGACCGGATTTATAGTTAGGCTGCTTTTACGGTATTACCCACAAGCAGCACGCAAACCATCTGTTCTCAGGAGCCTAATACACTTATAATCTGTGTCAGCAGTGATCCAGTCCCAAGTGCTGCAGCAAAGCAGCAGCTGCGAATGAACTCATGGGGTACTCACTACAGCTGTCTGCAGTGTTACACATCTTTTTCAGCAATGAGGGAAAAGACAAATAAATGTCTTCCTAACGGATTTTATATATTTATTTATGGATTTTCTGTTGGCATTCATCGTATATGAGGATTTTGGTTTTCTGTTAACTCTGCCACTACCCTTGCCAACAGGTGAATTCTCTACTTGCTGTGTGACAAGTTCAAACCAATTTCAAAGTAGATTTGGCTTCCCCTTACACTGTCTAGTACTTCTATGACTAACTGCTGAGCTTCCATGAGCAGATTGATTTGGTTAAAGGATTGAGGCTGAGAAGTCTTTGCCACGTTGTTACAGGCAGGAACCCAACCCAGATTCCGCTCATCAGCCACAAAGTCTCAAAGCCTGTTGGCTTTGAAAACCCACTTGCAGATCTGCATCAGTGATGAAATATTCCTTGGAAAAGCCCCATAGTTGGCATCTGCATGAGCTTAATTACTGTTTCCCCTGAGAAGGGGGTGCTAGGATTGCTGCTCATGTCCGTGCCCCTACACAGGGTGTACTTGTGAACATGAACCAACTTGGGAAACAAGGGCCTTTTCCTCCCTCCTGCTTTACATTCTGTACTTACAGCTAGGATACCACTAACTGGCAGTCAGCCAGCAGTATTTATTTCACTTAATGCCACTTTGAGATTTTAACTTTTAAAATCCTCAAAATAATGATTTCTACAATTCTATGTGAATTCATAAACTGTTTTACTTGTTTCTCCTGCATTTTTCCACTCAAGATTATATATGTCTCTCTCCATTCTTACACTTAGCTGCAAAAACCTTTTGAATGCTGAATCATAAGAAAATACTCAGGCTAGTATTTAAAAACAGCCATACTGAGAAGCAGCCTCTGTTTTCTTTCATCTTCTCAATGGAAGAACATTTTTTGAACTTCCAGACAAAATTACTTAACAAATTGTGAGAAAAGGTTCTAGAGTATAGAATACATTTAGGATTTTAGTTACCTTTCTGACTAGTGAAACAGAATGGATTATGAATCTCTGCAACACTTTAAACCACTAAGACTAATATTTTGGAAAGTATAAGTGATTGTGCAAGGCTTTTAGTGAGACAGACACATACAGATCAGCCACTACAGTTAATTCCCAGATCAGCTGGGAAAAATTCTCTTAAATTAGGTAGGTTATAGTTAAGAATTACCTTGAGTTCCTGAAGCTGGTCAGGCTCATAGAGCTTTGGAGACAATGCCTGGGCAAGGAAAGCATCAAGTTCCTGGCGACGCAGTATGCGCACCCCTGGCCACTGTACCATATACCTGTAAGGGAAGCACATCCTCATTCAGTGGCTTCTCAATGGCTAAGTCAAGTGGGAATTTAGGTGATCAGAAATCACCAACGTATATTTAGAACATGTGACAGGAGAGACACATGCTGTTCCAGTGAAAAGAGGAGCTTTAAGACACCACTTTTTTTTGCATACTAAGTATTCTGCAGTGTTTTAGTGCTCAAAAGGCAAGATGAAGTTCAATAGAACCAAAGACAAATTTACATTTATTACTGTCAAAAGTGGTTTAAATTTTATCATGTGTAAGATGCTAAACTTGGATTCTGAATGAATTATAAGCAAGTTGTCTTAAATAATTACCCCAAATGTAAGCATCTCCTAATTCCTCTGTCAATTTTCAATCTAAAAATCAAATAGTTCAGGATTTTGCACCTTGTGACTTTCTCTTTGGAAAGCTGAAATACAGAATTAATACTTCTACTGTTGATTATCACCACCTCAGCTGGACGAGCAATTCTAACCCAGGGAGCTCCACACACCACAGCCATCATCACATGAGCTTTGCATCCCAATAACCTGCTATGCAGCTTTCTCTGAATGACTCTCTTTTGCTGTGCAACTTCATTCACACAAGCCTCTGATGCCCCAAAAGTTGTTTTGTACTAAGCTGAAGCCTCAAGTATACTAACAGAAAACTAATTCAAATGATACAGCCTCTCTGCAACATAAGATCTTTTCTGTCTTCCTGTCAATCCTTTAGAGACTGAAAAAGAACTACACAACAAGTTTTTCTACATCCAAACCAAAGTCCCTCTCCTAGTGAGGCTGCAAATGTGAATTAACACCTTCTACAGAGATCCCACAGTAAAACCTTTCCTCAGTTCTGATTTCCCTGGAGGTGCCACTGACCTTAGCACACAGCAGAGCACCATAAGATGAGTGGGCACATTAGTTGGGTTGAGCATTGCTGGTGTGTCCGACCGCATACATGCCAGAAATGCCCTCATCCGTCGGTTCTTGTCTTCCACGGCTTTGCCCAGCCACAGCTTCTTCAGGTTTGGACAGGTCCACTCCCTGAAGGCAAGGGCTTCCACCAGCTCAGGGGTCTGAGGAGATTTGCCTTTGTAAGCAGCCCATTCCTTAATTATCACCGGTGAAACTGCAGAATGGCAACAGCAGAAAGAAACAGGTAAAGTTAATGTTTCATCTTCCAGCATTTATTTCAAACTTCATATGCAAGAGATTTTGATTCAAAAAGCATAACTTTGAGACTGCAACAGTGTGCTGGATTACACTGCCAAACTGGTAATTTAAACCCTGCATGAACCATCTTTTAGTTGTGATCATTCACAAGTTAAGTGTCCACACATGTGCATACACTAGGAATATCATGCTAATATTTCCAAACGAATATACAATATAAAGGAACTACACATATTTTTCTAAAAACAAACAGCACAATTTCCCCTGGAAGCATTGAAGGCCAGGGTAGACCAGGCTTGGAGAAACCTGGTCTACTGGAAGGTGTCCCTGCCCATGGCAGAGGATTGGAAATGGATGGTCTTTAAGGTCCCTTCCAATCTAAACCATTCTGTGATTTTAACTTAAATGTACAATCTTCCCCTTAGATATCTGTGTGACCATATTGCCATATCTGACAATAGCTGTGTGTAATCAGAAATATACAGTGATGAATTAAAATAGTACAAAATCGCAAGTATATTCCTTATGTGCTCTTTTAAGAACAGTCTCATCCTAGTGATTTTATTTGGATCCTATTTAAACCTGCTATTATACTCATCTGTAGCTGTTCGGCTACTGAAATGGAAAGAGATCTCAAATATGGGCAGGTTTGGACTTCTTCTGCCTAAAAATTTAACAAAACATTACTTTACATAAGCCTTATTGCACTGCTTTCTATGAAGAGGTTAGTGGCTTTGTGCCTAAGCTCCCTTTCACCCACATCAGCACGAAGACAGCTCATTCTATATCGCTGCTAAATCAGCTCCCTTCTTCTGTTTGAAGACAACCAGAACAGAAGTCCAAGTCAAGGCTGAGACACAATACCCTTGGCCTTGGAGAAACCCCAAGTCTGACACAGTTCGCAACATGTCTGCACCCTTCTAACTCCGTGCCCAGTTATGCAGTGTGGAAAGATTCAAGGAACTTGTTAGTGCAGGTTCACGTTACAGCCTGGGGAGATTCCCTGAGGGAGCCCAGACCTGCTCTTTCTGCTGGAAATCCACTGGATTTCCACTGGATGCACAGGGAATGCGTCCCACTGGTGTTGGCACAGGCCTGACAGCTACAAAGCCTCCTTCAGCAATGGGGCAGCAGCCTAATGTGTGATTCCATAGCCAAGGGCAGGCAAACTATAGCAGAAGTGGTGGTCAGGATTAGAGAAAGAAACTCCAGAACATCCCAAAGACCTCTCCTGTTTTTAGGGAATAAACCCAGTCTAGCACTACAGCTACCCTTCACAGAGCTCAGAACAGTTTTACAAAGATCACATGCAGCAATGCAAATAAACATTCTGATATATTTAGTTGGTCACCTCACTATAAAATCATGTTCTATTTTGGTTGTTCCCAGGTTTTATGCACCACCACGCTCTAAAGATGGGCTCTTTAGAGGGCATGGACAATTAATCACTCTGGGCTTCTGTGCTTGCTTAGATCTGGAACTGCAAACACAAATAAAAAGATGTCTTTTATGTTGGCTTTCAGACCCTTCTGTAATTGCTTTAGGAATCAGAAGTAAAGCTGCACACACCACCAGTGTTTCCCCAATGTTTCTTTCGCGTACATCAAACACGTAAAGATCTCAAGATTAGAAGACAAGAATGTTTTATGTCTACGCTTTCTACATTCAAATCTGCTTCAAAGCTTTTAATCTGTGGACGAGAACTTCCATGGCCCTGTGACACGAAGGCCACAGGAGGAATGCCTCAGCTTGTTCTTCAGTCATATGCTACAGAGGTCACACTAGAGATCCACATTGACTTCTACACTGTGCTAAATAATGATAATAATATACAAGACCCCTACAATGGCTGGAGTTGAAACAGACCTTAAAGCCCACCTTGTTCCATCCCCTGCTGTGGCAGGACAACCTGTGCCAGGGCCTCACCCCCCTCGCAAGGAAGAATTTCGTTCCAATATTCCGTATTTGTCCTCTGGAAGTCATTCCTCTTGTCCTGCCACTGCAGGCCCTTGTCCAAAGTCCACCTCCAGCTCTCCTGGACTCCTTTTAGGTATTGGAAGGGGCTCTGAGTCTCCCTGGTGTTGCAGTGACCCAGCCTGCATTCTCCACGAAAATTAATAAAATCAACTGGGCTGATTTCCCCCCACAGGACAGTGAGCCTGCCGGAGGGGTACGGAGAAGGCCAGGCTGGGGTATTCCCCACGTTTCCCACCTTTGAGTTGTCCCTCAAAGTTTTGGTTACACCCCTTTCCCCTCCTATTAATTTCCCTTTGCATAAAGTTGTTTTAATATGCATTATGTTCTGGAAGGTTCTTTGCTCTCTGTGTCCCTATTGGTTATTTTGAATGTACTCCTCCCCCTCTTTCATTTCATTGGTCATTTGTGTTTATGTAATTTCCCCCTATTGGACCATCCCTACTGGATCCTCCCCTTTTTGTTTCCCTTAAAACCCCCCTGCAACTGCGGTCTCTCGTCCTCTGTAGCTCTTCCCCTTGCTTGCTGTTGAGTTCTTCTGTCCCTCGGAGCAGGGAATAAAGACCTGTGTGGCCGAGACAACTGAGCCCCTCTCTCCTCCTTTGCTTCTGGTGCTCGCTACAGTAACCATGGTCTGCTGCCAGCCCAGCTGGGGTCTAAAGTGAACTGCTCGGTCAGAGCCTCCACCTGGAAAAGGACACAAGCGGTCCCGCTGGCCAGGGCACCCGTGTCTTGTCGCCTGCTGACCACCGGGCGATGAAGCAGACAGCGACACCCTGGAGCCTTCTCTTCTCCAGGCTAAAGAGTTCTCCCAGAGTGTCTCCATAGCAGAGGTGTTCCAGCCCTCAGAGCATCTTCACGGCCTTCTCTGGACTTGCTCCTGCAGGTCCATGCCCTGTGCAGAGGACCCCAGAGCTGGATGCAGGTAACCACGCTTCTTGTGGAATGGTTTAACACGAAGGTCAGTCTAGTGGGCTGGAATAGCTTCCTCTCTGAGTGATGGGGATGAGGAATCGCAGCTGAATCCATTGACAAGCAACTGTAGCACTGTCCACCCAAAATTAGCATTTAACATAACAGATGAATCCAGAACTTGTCCATATCCACTTATTTCTCCTGGGCATTTCTTAAACCTTTGACAAATCTGCACTGAGACTGCTGCCAAACTCACCACATCCTCAGCTGCCAGAATCTCTATCCTCAGAGGGATGACTGGTGTTTCCTCCCATGGCTTCCACTAGGAGATGAACAGTGCCTACTCTGAAAACTAGATCGACTACAACTAGGATCAGCATGTTCAGCCCCATTACCATGGTGATTATACTGTTTTCATACCAAACCTCATCCTATTGCTGATCAGCAGGTTTGAATACCCAGAGGCCCAAGGCACCACAGAATCTACAGACCTCTGCTCTCAACAGTGTCCTCACAACATGCTAAGGTCAATCCAAGCAAGGAGGGTCAGCATCAACCTGCACAACAGTAACCTGCTTGATGGACCCCTGAGTGCCATTGCAGGCTCTGAAGGCACCAGCCACAGCACCCCATCAGAGCTCTGGTTGCCAACCACAGTGTTTCTGGTCTTCACTTTGCAGTTTTCATGCTGAGAGGTGTGAGGTACTCACTGCCACCAGTAGCTGAGCTGGCTTATGCGGATTCATTAACTGTAATTTTTAACCTTACAGTCCTTCCTGACAGCACAGCTTGAGCTCAGCCTGCTTGATTTTGCACACAGGCTACTGCCCAAGAGACACGGCTTTCCTCTTGGCAGGACCAGCACCGGCTGAGTACATCTGTGACAGGGAACAGCACATCACAAGGTGGCTGGGCTTAAAATAACAAACCTTGGGATCCAACCAGGAGCTCTGACAGCTTGTGCAAGTGTGCGTTTTGCCACTGAGCAGAAACAGCAGATGGTTTCACTACACACATGTATTTATCAGGACATGGAAATAACCTGTTTCAGAGCTTGACAAGCAGAGCAAGGGAGACCCTCAGTTTCCACCTCCTCCGAGGGAAGGGCAGCATGGTCAGCACCATGCCCTTGGCAGCCAAACACAGTCATGCACTCTGTGATCCAGCCTCTCTTGTCCTCTGGGAGCAGAGATGAGGCCATGTACAGCAAAGGCATCACTTAGCAGACACTGATCACTGAAGGACCCCACTGACTGCTGCTTCTGTTTTTTCTCACTGGCTTTTCAATTTCATACAAAAAATAATGATTTAGAAGAAGTTATCCGTTTAATGAAAGATCCATTATCTTGCCGTCTATATATTTAGTAATAACCCTGATGTGTCAGTTTATTATGCATTTTTCCCAGCCTCTCATAACCCTCACATGCAATATCCTTGCCAATTATTCAGGCACTATTATTAAGCTGCCAGTGTTATGGTTTGTACAACAAAGATGACAGAATTTTAGATATTAATATTCATTACCTCTCTACATAAATCTTAAGGACCATTTACATTCCTTCAGAAACTAATTTCTTAATTCTCTTAACATATCTTAATTCCTGAATTTTATCTTAATTGTCTTCATTACTGCATTTCATAACTTACTCATCTTTGAGAGCAGCAAAATAATTTAGACACTGTAAGAGAATGAGCATCACTAGCTCATTTTAGGCTAGGTTCTGAGGGTCCTCAGAAAAGTTAGAGAGGGTTAATCAGTGCTTCAGATACTGTACTCTCCTTACATCTTGCACAGACTGCCCAAGTCTTGCTGCTTTGTAAGAGAGCCAACCAAAATAAAGTCATTCCTGCACCAGAGTCCTTTCATACCCCACACCTGCCTAGCAGCCCAAATCCATCTTTACGGGCATTGCCAGCTTTGCAGTGAAGCAAGGAACTTTTGGGCAAAGGTTCAAATTGGTTTTTGCTTTTTTAAGAGCTTGGTCAGTCCTAAGCTAGAAGTAGGTCAGTAGCTGAATGTGTCCTGCAGCAAGATTTGCCAGAGCTCCTGTAACTAAACCAAGTCAACAGCAGTGTGCTTACCCTCCACTGAGAATAAACTCTGGAAAGCAGGAAAAACGAAGAGAAAAGAGAGATTATATAGGCTTCCCCAGTAGCCTACAGAGAACATTCTAGGTTTACAAGATTAAACCTGAAGCAGACCTCCAGCACTCAGCTCCTTCAACAAAAAAAGGCTGTAATACACTTTTCAGGACAAAAGTCTCATGAGGATAAATGAAGACTGCAAATAACATCACCGTTTTAATCCTGAAATAACCTCGTAACCCAAAATACTACTATGTTGTGTGAGTTTTAAGAAGTAAGACATTTGTGAGTATGTGTGCTAAGATGTTATTCAAGCAGGGTAAATACTGATTCCCACAAAGTAACTGGCAAAGATAAACAGCTTTTCAAACATCATTGGGAGAATATCATCTTCACTATGAACATACAAAAACGTTTCACAATTACAAATGGAAAGAGCAAAGGGAATGAATATAAAGTTTACAACCGATACTTATTCTTATCCTTTTACACATGAAGGCTGTGAATGATGACTTCATACATTATGAATATCTGATCCTTAAATTTAGCCTAGTGACAGCAGACTCCTACATTTAAATACTTGTACTGCTGCTGTCGTGCACTGAATGCTTCAGCATTCCTGTAACCTTTATAAGCTGCTACTGCAAAGTTCAGTCATTTCCTTGCTTATGTTTCATTATAACAGAAACACTCTAGAATGAGGACTTGAATGACAGTAATGCCTGAAAACTGAAAACTTAAAAAGACAACTTCCAGATTAATGAGAAGATTAACTTCTATCCCTCTGAAAAAGTCAAAGGATCTTTTGACAAGGCTGTTTGCAAAAATTTAGTCTGTCCTCACCCAGGTCTATCTTTGGTTACATTACACCCTCATTTCTGTGGGGTTTAAACTAGGTTTTTATATGCCAGTACCTGAAGGACACAAGAGACTTGCAAATTTCCCTGAGGTACCTTTAGGGACATATTTGGGAAGACAGGGCAAGTTAACCTGTACACTTCTCATTTTTGAAAAAAGCTGACAGATATGTATTCATGTGCAGAGAATAGTAGTTTCCCAAAATCCACTTCTGCCATACACTTGGAAATGATGTCACAAACTGATGTCACTTGCTTCAGGTCTGGCAGCAGCTTAAGCAGACATTCAAAACCAAACCTCTCAGCTTGCTTAGAAATGGCAACATTTATAGCTCTTAAACTGCTATAGGGAATAAAATTTCAAATTAACAGCATCTTTTTCTCTTATCCACAGCATCCAATAAGCCACGGATAAGAGAAATTCCTCTGGCATCAGAAACCCTGATGGAATCTTAGCAACAATTCCCATTCAAATCATGGCACAAGTGGCTCTGAAACCACAGCAAAGGGAAGGGGAATAAAGCGTGGGTTCTGCAGTACGTACATTCTGGTGGAAGTCTGTTCTTTCTAAAAGCAAGCCTTTCAGTTTTCTTTCTGCTTTCTGCCAAACTAAACAGGACTCCGTAAACATACTGACGCACTGGCCTATACAGGAGAGCAGCAGGAGGCAGGTCTTTGTTGGCTTCATCTTCTATAGAAACGGCGATTTTGATTTCACCCTTTGGCATGAAAGAAAGCAAAGAAATATGACATGTTACAGTGAACAAAAAGCATTAGGTATGCACGGGAACCCAAGCCAACCCTAATACACATGTCAGCTAGTCAAGACAAATGTGATTCAGAAGTAAAGGGGATCTCAGCTTGGGGAAGGATTAGCCCAGCCTGCTTCACTTCCTCCAGGTTCTGTTGCTTTCCTCTTTCCCTTCTCCATCACACACGTATTTGTTTGTCTGGACTAGCTACATGTGAGGATTAACTAAATATTGCTCTTTTAATATGGGCACTTGGAAAACAGTACACACGGAAACAGCAATGTGCTTTTAGACAGCCAAAGCATATGTGAAGCTGATCTAGATTTCAGACAGTTATTTTTAAAAATATTCATGCTATCTGAAAACACCAGTCCGACTTTTTAGTGCAGGATTTGAAACAGTATTGGGGGCTCACTGTAAAAAATAATGCTGCGAGCATACCTAGACAAAAAACAGTAACAATAACCTAAAAAGGGGTTACTCAAGTAAGACTGGGCTTGAATATATGTATGTAAAACTTTAGCATTTTATACTTCTTAAGAAAAGAAGCATGAAAGAACCTTCCAACATTTTCTCTCAAAACAGCAATACTGTTTTCTACGATTGCACATCCAAACATGTTAAGATATTCTTCGAAAACCACTGACTGCACTGCCCCCAAAAACCAACCTTTATTTTTAACACTGACAAGAAAACATTCCATTGTGCTACTTTCTCTTAAAAAAAAACTATTTAAATTCTCCCAGTAATGAATCCTGAAGGTGGCATCTTGAAGTGATTACATTAGAATAGTGTTGTCAATTTAAACCTGACAATACCTTAGGTGTAAGGCATGTCTAAAAGGTCTCTCAATACCAGCAACATATCCTGGAACACGTGCCCATTTCTAAAGAATCCTCACAATTCTACCACAAGGTTCAACAGCTCTGCACTGAGGTCACAGCGACACCCTGCAGCTCCAGGCTGAGCCAGAGGGGCTGGAAAGGGCCTGATGGGAAAGGCCCTGGGGGTGCTGGCGGCAGCGGCTGAACATGAGCCCAGGTGGGCCCAGGTGGGCAAGAAGGACCAGGGCATCTTGGCCTGTGCCAGCACTGGTGCAGCAGCAGGAGCAGGGCAGTGCCCATCCACCTGTGCTGGGCACTGCTGGGGCCCCATCTCGAATCCTGGGGTCCGTTTTGGGCCCCTCCCAACGAGAAAGACCTTGAGGGGCTGGAGCGTGTCCAGAGACAGGAGTGGACCTGGGGAAGGGTTTGGAGCACCAGGAGCGGCTGAGGGAACTCAAGCCTGGAGAAGAAGAGGCTTGGGGGGACCATCTGGCTTCTCCATAACTCCCTCTTAGGAAGGTGGAGCCAGGTGAAGGTCGGGCTCTGCTCCCAGGGAACAAGGGACAGGACAAAGGAAACTGCCTCAGGTGCAGTGGTGGAGTCCCCAGTCCTGGAGGGATTTAAAAGCCATGCAGATGTGGCACTTGGGTACATGGTTCAGTGGTGGCCTTGACACTGCTGGGTTAAAGTTGTACTCAATGATCTTAAAGATCTTTTCTAACCTAAATGATTCTGTGATTAAACATCAAGTAGTATTTAAAGTGGCACTGTCCCCATTCCAGTTAACATTTATTCACCTCAAAAATCCTCTTCAGGACAGTAGGGACCACAGGCAGATCTGAAATCCATCAAACCAAAAGTTACTGCATCAAGGTGGAGGTTTGGATTTCCTATCTCCCATTTGTTTAGTACCACAGCTAGTCTTGCTGTTGTGTTCTTACACTTTCTTTGTCAAAGAGAAGTGAAGAGGAGTCAAAAGGTGCCATTTTGCTAGCTGCTGATTCAAAAGGGATTTTTAGAGCTGTTGTGTTTCTCTCAGGGCCAGCTATCAGCAATGGGAGGGATCAGATAGGGAGGGAAAACAATCTCAGTATTTCTGAATGCTGAAAATAGAAAAGACTTGGCATAGACACCAAAGCACATACACAGGAATTTTTAGATGGAAATGGACTCCACATAAACACATGGACACAAACATATACACACATGCCTATGCATGTGTGTATATGTTTGTGTCCATGTGTTTATATATAACTATATGCAGATATACAAATATCTGCATATAGTTTGGAAAAAATAATTAACTTTGTAAATTAACACTTCTAATTATAGTAATTTAATATTTATTGCAACAATGTACCAGATCAGTGGTTAGAAAACAGGGGGGAAAACTGGTCCAAATGACTAAAACGGGACCAGAACTTAGAGCATTAAAAAGGACGTAAAAATGTGATACTCTTTAGCCAGAAATGCCAGGGCAATTATCTTCACAGAATCATTATCTCACAGTATCTCATTTTCAAATGTCATACCTTCGTTAGGACATGAAAGATGTAGGGATACATTAACCCCTTCTTGTGCCTGTGCTCTGCCACTCGTAATACTTCAGGTGCTACCGGAGGTAATGGAGGGGTAGTAATATCCATGTGGTTTCTGGTGGGCATGGACAACAGGCATGGGATTTGTGGATTACTGGTTTGATTCCCTTTGACATCAGCTGCCTGACTTCCTGAAGAAGCACTAGAGGAACCTTCTGCCTGTAACAGAACATACAAAATAAAGCGCTTTGGATGTGTCCAGAAACATACCAGAAGATCAGCCAAGAGAAACAGCAAATTTCCTCCGTCACCCCCAAAGAAAATAGATAAATCTTCACATCATGCTGTTGCAGTGTGCAGAATGCATTATCCAAAGCTGGCTACAAGGTTTTCAGAAAATGGAAACCTTCAGCCATTGTTTGCTAGTAAAACCAAATTACTAAGAAAATAAGTATTATGATAAACCTTTAACTTATTAACAGCAACAGTTTAATTACTACTTTTTAAAATTTTTAACTGCATAATGCAGAAGTGGACTGATGGCCTTTTAATGACCTGTGAATGGCCTCTTAACTCAGTATTTCCAAGATACTCCCAACTCAATGTGCTGACAGTCACATAATCTGTCATTTACCTAGACTTCCATAAACAGCCCTTCTCAGTTTGCAATTCTAGACAAAACAGGGAAATTACATAGTTCAATTAAATAACATGTAAAATACATAGTGTCCAAACTCAAAAGCCTGATAAATAATGCTGGGTTTTTTGGTTGATTGATTTTGTTTTTTTAACCTAAAAACTCTTTTGTCTGAGAAGACTACAAGAGAAAATGGCAAAGTTTTCTGGCTGCAAAATTAAAGGGGCATACTATACCAGTTCTAGAAATGCAGTTCATAAACTTAAGGGAAAAATATAATCCATAAAAATATACTGTAAACCTCCCAGCCTTTATAGGGATTTATGTTGATTTCTCACAGATACAACAAAAAAAAATTACAGCTCATTCCTACAAATCCTGGTATTCAAAAGTGAAAGCTAGTTTGAGCTTAAGTTCATGTTAGCTTCATGCCTATAAATTATTATAGCAATTGTAAAAACTTTTGAGGCCAAAATTTGATTACTTTATGATATATCATGCGTGAGTATTTTCACAATATGTGTAAAGAAGTTCACATGCTTCCTAAGACTTGAAAAGTAAAGCTGAAACAGAAATGGCCAAAGCATGAAATCCCACAGAACATGTAACATAAAAAATGAGCCCAAATAAACTCAGGTTGTTAATTTCAGACCCATGAAAAATACAAAGCTGCATGCAAACAACAAAAGAAGCCAACATGACTTCCAAAAATCTTCTACAGAAAAGTGTAGGTAGTAAAAACAGGCTCTAGCAAAATATCAGACAACCCTGTTTTCAGATGACATTTTAATCACACAATCAAAAAGGATGTTACAGAAAGATTGTATTTTACTTGGTAATATGGACTTAACATTTGAGTTATAAAAAGGAAAACACAGAAGCAAAATGGTTAAAACCTGTAAATCAGAACACTTCCAACACAACATGCTAATACCAAATGCTTTTATATCAGTTTTATTAAATCTGTGTTATAGTATCAAATATTTCTATATCAGGTTAAAGATTTTTGTCCCTGTCTTCTACTACCCCAACGACTATAAGTCAGCAATACTGAAACACAGTGAGAAGTTTACAGAACTATCAAACTGGGGGCACGCAGCGAAGAAGACAAAAAAACCCCACATGATAGCAATGCCTTCCCTGTCTGCAATACCCAGGTTCTTCCTGGATCTGCTCCAGCAATATTCCAACACCTAAGATAAGGAACTACCACAGTTAAAAGGTGATTTTTTTCTTTAGAAATATGCATCCAGCCAAATGAGAGTAGCTTACCTTTGTCATGTAGAATCACGCTGTGAGATAACTGCAAGGAATTTTGACATTTAAGTCAAATGAACGGAGTGTCAAGACTGCTACCTGCCTGATCTATCCTGGATTTTCAGCACTTTACCTCAGAAATTCACATAGCTCACTTGGTTGAAATCTTCATAGAATCACAGATTGGTAGGGACCTTAAAGCCCATCTCGTTCCACCCCCTGCCACAGGCAGGGACAACTTCCACTGTCCCAAGTTGCTCCAAGTCCTGTCCAACGTGGCCTTGGATGCTTCCAGGAATGGGACAGCTTCTCTGGGCAACTTCTTAAGGAAGTACTACCTCTTTTTGCAATCATTAATATTCACCTCTCTAGGAAATGAGTTCATCTACAAAATATACTCACAATCCTCCCTGTTGTGTTCAACAGATACTTCTACCTTCTCCTGCTACTGAGGGCTAAAGAAGCAGTGTGGTAATAAAAAAAAATAGGCAAATAAAGCTCAGGAGCATTAATACCTTAAACTGGATATATTTAAGTCAGCCTGCATGCATACATCTATTGGAAAGTTTAATGAGTGCTCGTCCAGCTCTGGCGGTACAGCGGGGGAGGGAGGCACAGGCTGTCCCCAGGACAGGACACACTCAGGGCCATGGGAGACACATACAGGGCTGCACACATGGCCCAGCCCAGCAAAGAAGAAATGAACGTAATAGGTCAAATTATCATTTGCATACAGTGACTAATCCCCAGGCAGACACAGTTATACAGGCGTAGTCTGCAGAAATAATAACCACTGATGGATGAAATCATTCACTTGATATTTCAAGCAAAAAAGCCCAAGTTTACTGAGATTCCTATGCCAAAGTTACAGGGAAAATGCTCTGTTTGCTTACAGTGTAACTAACTTAAGATTTGGGTTTTTTGACAGAGTGAACATTTGATGTAAATATGCACCACCAAGGCACAGAGATATTACATGCAAATGCTCTGAATGTTCTTTCCAAATACAGATCAAACTTGGAATAGAGACCATAATCTTCATTTGACAGTAGTTTGAAATCGTAAAGAAATTTAATAATGATAAATTTTTATCAAGGGGTTATCTAGCCCATCCTTACCTAAGTTAACCAGCAATACACTGTAAGTGGTCCCACGGAGCTACTTTGACAAATCCTATGCGAATTTCCTAGCACACAGTTATAACGGACTTTTACCTCCTCAGCTGAGCTCTACTACCCCTACAGTGGCCTGTGGCTAACCCTGATGTGTGTCAGAGCTGTGCTTGCTGCACTGCGAGTTACAGCACACAAACTCTGACTCCACCGACACTCAGACTGTCACACTCCTTCCTAAAAATCCAACATGCACTACTGGAAACCCAGAGAGCAACATCTGAGGGTGAGACTGCCGGCTAAGGGGCCAAACAACATCATTGATTTGTTCCTGGTTTGTATCTAGTATTTTCTAAAACATCCTATTTAATGTTTTTTATGTATATGCTACAATGTCCTTGGAAAACTTCCTCTTGTACTCTAAAGCTGTTGTTCTGTAATTCATAAAGAAGTGTAAAGGTTTGCACTAAATACTATGGATCAATACCGAAAATCCTCCTCCGAGTTTGCTGTAAACTTTAACACAAAGTAATAGTTTGTGATGTTTGGAATTTAAGGAAATACCTTTGTTTGGTCTCCCAGCTCTCCACGTGTTTGACCTTCTGACTGGGTACCTGGTTTTTCCCAGCCTATTTTGTTCCCACTGACATGGCTAAGGGACAAGAGAAAGAAAAACATCGTATCAAAATGCAGTTTGAAAGACAGCGAAATAAATCTTTGGTGTCTGTGACTGGAATTATGGGCAAGAGATTCTGACTTTAAGGGATGCTTTCTATTAAAAATGTCCATTTGTAGGAGTCTTGAAAAGACTTTAACACCGACATTTATTCATTTACACTATGTCAACATTGGGATTGTATTTAAAAACTGCGTATTATGACAACTACATAATTTTCACACAAGAAACATTCTTGATTGAGCTTTAAATATTTGTCTATGCCAAGGAATTTTCTCTATCTGAAGACTTTTTTCAAACTGTGATATAAATGACACTGTCTAGATTTCTGTGTCTGAATTTATTGTGTAAAATGTGTATGGCACACTAAAAACAAATGCTGAAAAATACCTTACATTGTTTTTTCTAACACAAGCATGTTTCCAGTTCTGCACTGTATGGAAGCTATGCAGACATATTTGATTTACTAGGCAAAACACATGATAATATTTAAAACTGACAGAACACACCAGAAATCAAAGTCCAAGCCACCACGCATCACTGCAGACAGATTACAAATATAATACTCTGTAGAATCATAAAATCATTAAGGCTGGAATTGCCCTGTAAGATCACTGAGTCCAACCATCAAACCAGGACCACCACTGTGACCATTAAACCACACCCTCAAGTGCCACACCCACACTTTTATTGAACACTTGCAGGGATGGTGATTCCACCACTGCCCTGGGAAACCTGTGCCAGGGACGGGCAGTCCTAACAGTAAAAAATTTTCCCTAATATCCAAACTAAACCTTCCCCTGGCAGAGCCTGAAGCTGTTTCCTCTCCTCCTGTCCCTGTTCCCTGGGAGCAGAGCCTGACCCCCCCGGCTGTCCCCTCCTGTCAGGAGCTCTGCAGAGCCACAAGGTCCCCCCTGAGCCACCTTTGCTCCAGGCTGAGCCCTTTCCCAGCTCCCTCAGCTGCTCCTGGGGCTCCAGCCCCTTCCCAGCTCTGTTCCCTTCTCTGGACATGCTCCAGGCTCCTCAAGTTCTGCTTTGTTGCAAGGGGCCCAGGATGTGCTAACACACCTGCACTTGCTCTACACCATCCCAAACTGCTGCAGGCACTGGCAGCCCTGTTGAGCCCCGGGCTCTGCTTCTCAGTCCATGCACCAGGACATCAGCAAAGGCAAACACAAACTGCCTCTGCAGTAGGTCAGGATGCCATAATTAAAACAAGTTCACACAAGCTCATGGCCAAGGACTGACACAGGACCTTGTGGAAGTCAGAAGCACTTGTGCAGCAAGCCAGGCAATGAGGAGAACTGAGCAAACCCAGCTTCAGTCTGGCTTTGCTCCATGAGGACCCTTCCACCACTGTCCAAAACCATAAATTTCTGACATTCACATCAGGTTTCTTTGCAAAGCCACATTATCCCCAAATTTAAAAAGTGTAAACACTACAAGTTCAGTGAAGTTCCATCGTTTTTAGCTTCTGAAATTTTAATGAATTATACTGTGAAGTAGGAATATTTCTTTTACACAAAGTAAAGGACTGGAAGGCTTTATGACATTTACCAAAACCTCATTCCCTCAATAAACTATAAGGGCAGAAGAGGAAAAACACCCAACACTATTTGGTTTTGGATTCCTGCTTAAGGAACAAGGTGATGAGAGTGAACCATGCACATGTCTGCAGTCATAGCGACCCAAAACTATCTTTTTAAGGTCTATCATATCACTTATTTGCAGATTTCTGCAGGGCCAGGAGCTGGACTTCGATGATGCTTGTGGGTGCCTTCCAACTCGGGGTATTCTATGATTGATTCTATGATTCTTACTTTCAGGATACAGGTAAATGATTTTGAAATTAAATTTATTTTAACAGAAGCTGAGTAAGAAAACATCCTTGTGAGAAACTTACTTCACTGCACCCCCACTGCCTTCATCGTTGTCAGAGGATGAAGATGTAGAAGAGGCAGGAAAATAGGTTGAATCCACATGATTAGGGCTCCCACTCTGGGCTGGATTTATTGGAGAAGACCGTTCATACAATGGTGTGTGTTTTCCTTCATGAGGAATGTTACTGTAGTTGTTCTGCTCAGACAGACTTTTTCCACCTGTTTCCAAGGTGATGGCTGGCTCAGAGAGGCTGTATGGGTATGGACCCTGGCCTTGGGCCCCACCCTGACTGGACATCTGCTGGGCCTAAAATAAAGGGATCTCTCTTGAGTGAAGGCAACTAAGGCTTTGCTTTTAAAACAAAATATGTTCTTTATTTAACCAAGTGGCCTTTTCCAAATGTATACATTAAAACTCAGCCATCCTGAGCACCCACAAAAACTGTTCTACCAGAGTCTATAGCACCACTTCAGTTCCAGACTTAAAATTCAATCAGTGATTTCTCACACTAAAAAAGATGGCTACACCTCTCCCACCTGGATTACAGCTTGCTAATCACAGCAGGCCTCTCCCAAGGAGCAGGGCAGAAGCTGTACTTACCAAAGGTTTTGCTTGTAGTGAGGTCTGTGGAATGTTAAGCATCTGAGAAGGAACATATGGTGGCACTATCCCAGGCATACCAAACTGATTCGGTCTGGCTGCTGTATCGCAGGGGAGGAGGGGAAAAGAGAAGGGGGGAAAAAAAAAACCAAAGGAAAAAACCAAACACTCATGAAAACGCTCAGAATTTGACACAAATGTTACACTGTTTGTCCTTTTCCTCCTATGGCTTATTTATTCTTGTTCTGTTAGTATTACTGTTTTCTCTTAGACCATTAATTCAGTTTTATTCATTTTTGCCTTTCAATAAAAACTCTTTGTAGCTTGTGAAGTGTATTTTATGTGTCTCACCTTTTTTCAGGTCTTTGTATCTCTCATTGCTGCACATTCCTATTCTACCTGGGAATCAAAGGCAGCTTAAAAAAAACCCAAAAAACAAACCAAGAGATGTCATAATGAAGATGCTGCCAATGTCACGGAGTTACAGAATACTTGCATTTCATCATTTGAATATTTGACCTAGAGTAGCCTTTAAATCCTTTAATGCACGTCTTTCAGATGTAAACAAAGACACCCCACACCCTCAAAAAGAGCAGGAAAAATCTGTGTCAGTGTACCAGTATGGTAACTGAAGATCTTTAGAATATTTCAGCTAAAATGGCATTTTAGTGTTAAGACTGGTGCATGAGTAGGAAATCCCATGATCACACATTTTCATTTTTAAGCCTTGAGAATAATCTGCAGCACCGCAACAATGTGTGGCTGCAATTTGAGCAGGTATGTTTGTTATGACATCAAAAAATCAAAGACTATAAGGGGATTTCTCAAACATGTCAGCAAGGCCAGTGAGGAAACAGTAAATGTGTTCTAATGATTAGAAATAGGAGCTGTCCTCATGAATGGGACTGGACACCAGAATTCAGCTGTTCACAGCATCATTCTCTCAAGTGTCCCAATGCCAGAATGGATGCTGCAATAGCCAAGAAAAGTAATCCAGGTTGCTCTCTTTTGGGGCAAGAACACAACCTCAGCATGTACCCTATGAAAACCTTCTGAAACCTCATCGTCAAGGGTCAACGAGAATTGCCAGAAGATATAACCACTTTTGTAAGATGCTGCCACCAATACCATTTCTGATTTAGGGTTATCCCAGGTTTTAGTTAAAACAAAAAATCAGGCTGGTGTCATTACTTACCTAGGTAATGTGGTGGATGAAATGGCATAGGTTTATTAGTTGCTGAGTAATAAGCAACCGCTCTCTTAAACCGAGTAACTTTGTCATCTGTTCTAGACTAAAATAAAAAAAAAAAAAACCTGTCAGGAGCACATCCAGGTTTGTCACCTGTAGGTCAGCACAGTAGTAGTTAATGTACACCGTATCTCAGGATTAATGCCTATGGACCCTCCAGGGCTGCAGCACTGCTCCAGTACAAGAAATGTTATGTCAATCTATGCCAGGGTAAAGCCTAAACATCCAGTCTTCATGTACAGCTGACTCTCAAAGGCAGTGCATACAGCTAGGCTGCAAACCCCTCTGGTTATCAAGAATTTAAAGCACTGGGAGTAAACACAGTATTTTCACTCTCAGAAAGCATCGAGCATGAAATTAGGAGAGCTAAGCCAATGCAACAGCTGACTCTCTTCTATTATCAACTGATCAAATCACTTTTTTATCAAATGCAATTCTTCAACACAAATGTACAGCACAAAGGGTTAAAAAAAGAAAACAACCCAATATCTGGCTTTATACTTTACCTGCGAATGCTGAAAAACATCTTTTGCTATGGCATCCAAATCAGTGGTGTCCTGAATGTTGCGGACGTAGTCGGCTACGGCTTTGATCACTACGTCACACGGTGGTAAAACTAACTGGTGAGCACGTACCTGTGCAAGCAAACACGGCAGCATGAGCAACAGGAACGGGGCACAGCAGGCACACAACAGAACTGTCATTTACTGACAGTATATTCAACAAATTCCCTGTTGCCCGATTTACTATATAACTATTTTTAGGCCTTCCGCTTTGTTTTTAAGACTTCACCTTAAAAAGTGATAACTTGTCATACAATTACAATATATTAATATATATGTGAAACCTCACCTCTAAATACCTGCTGGTTAAATAACAGCTCCAACAACAAACAAGGTCAACAGTGCTGATTCTTTTACTGCTTTCTAGTTGGACGTTTCCTCCAGTACAAAATGCTTCATCTAGTTCATCATACACCATATTCACATATATAGGCCAGGAAATATTTTGACAGTTTATTTTCTGAGTATAAAGTGATGGCAGAATTGATGAAAAAGACCCATTGGGAACAGAAACACCACAGAAAAGGGAGGATTTGAAAATCAAACTGAAAAGAGCCAGTATCTCAAGGAAATTTATTTTCAAGTTTCTACAGAAATGGGTCTAAAATAATTTGAAGATTAGTTGAATTACACAAAGATAGTTTATAATTAGTCTTTTCAAATTTTGTGCACTTCATTATCTGTAGCAGAATATACTGATACAGCTTCACAGCATGTATAACATCTCAGGCAACACAAAACTCTTCTATTATAATATACATCAGCAGAGAAGGATGTCTGGCTTTCTCTTGTTGCTATGATGGAAGCATTTCAGTATCAGCCCAGTTACAGGGCTGATTACTATTTTGCAGACACAGACGAAGTTCTTAAGATAATTCCATCGATAAAACAGCATTAATGCTTCACCCTCCCATTCCAGATGTTTCTGACCACCCATCTTCAGCAATTGTTTTAGATGGAGGAGAAACACACACTTTAGTGCAAATTAAAAATTCCCCTTAAGCTTATGACTTGGGCCCATAGAGACCACAGAGACATCCACAAATTAGAGCCCTGGGTCCAGCCTTCTGACAGCATTAGGAAAATTCTAAATTCCCACTGATTCACTGGTCACTGATGAGAATCACTTTGGATTTTGTAGCAAGAAGAAAGAGCTGTAAGAATTTTGTGGAACAATATCCAAAGCTCCTACAGACAGAAGGCTCCTGTGGTTCAGTGATCAGCAGCTGCCATTCCACAGAGCTCTAGACTGGGTTCTGTGGTCTAATCCCTTCTTGTGTCCACAAGGAGAAAAGAGGGGAACCAGACAGTCCTGGAAACTCTGGACTTCCACCTCAATATTCAATTGGCTCCTCCTGAAAATAAACTATGACTTGGCCTTTGATTATGGGAATCACTGCACTTATGTGTAATCCTGCACGGGGAACAGATACTTCAGGCCAAGGAACCACTCCGGACCTCTGCAAAATTCCAGGCAGGAAGCAGTGCTGCCAGCTGGGTCTGAAGAACTCCTCAACCATCGGCAGCTTCTGCTCCAGTCCCAAGTGCTGCACAGGCTTACAAGGCCAGAAAAGAGATCTCCAAATATGTGTCCTACATTCTAGAGGAAGCCTGAGCAATTTCTAAAAATTCTGTCTGGAACAGAATTCTGAATGGCTGGAACACAATTCTGAAGCACTCTGCCTGGGCCTATAGGGGCAGCAAGGTTTTTGCTTTCAACATCTTTTAATCTGTCTGTTTGCAAAATTCAGTGATTCAAGACTTAAGAGATCACAATTATAACAGTTTTATTTTTAAGATACAAAAAAAAGGTGAAAAATCTTTCTGCATCCTTATTATGTTCTACACAGGGATCATAACTTACTAGAAAATCGTGCAATTCAGTCTTGTCAGAAACATTTAGGAAAAATTCTGATCAATACTTCATTAGTTTTATCTTTGCAAATTTAAAACCTGTACCACAACCTCTTTTCATTTTATATGGAGTCTACCATATGCGATTATTTTCTTCCCTGCTCTTATTTTATCTACTTATGATGCAATTTCTTACACTACCCTCTTCCTATTTAGACCACGGAATTTTTGCCAGATTCCCATTTTTATTAATTTCTTTCTCCTAATGTCTACTTCTTACAAATGTCAGGATATTTGTTCTCTGTCTGGTCATTCTCTACCAGAGATGAGCTCTATATTTGATAAGCCTAAATTGAACATAGAAACAGAATGGTTTAGGTTGGAAGGGACCTTGAAGTCCATCCAGTTCCACCTCCTGCCATGGGCAGGGACACCTTCCACCATCCCAGGTTGCTCCAAGCCCTGTCCAGCCTGGCCTTGGACACTTCCAGGGATCCAGGGGCAGCCACAGCTGCTCTGGGCACCCTGTGCCAGGGCCTCAGCACCCTCACAGGGAATAATTTCTTTCGAACAACTAATCTAAACCTACCTTCCTTCAGGTTAAGATTATTCCCCCATGTTCTGTCACTCCATGCCCTTGTGAAAAGTGAACAACTAAGAACAGTTCTGTTCAGTGTAGTCAGTGGCAGGGTAATTATTTCTATTTCAGATTCTAAAATCTAAGTTTACACTAATGTGTACTCTGAATATACACAACAATACTAAATACAGATCACACTCACATGTAAGCTTAGAGTCTACAAATATTGATGACAAAATTTTGCCCACATTTTGCCAGCAGAAGGAATAGATTTTCTTCTCCCTGGTTACCTAAGTCAGCAGCTGAACACCTCCCATTTTCCTTGTATGTGTAACAATTCCCCATCTCTAAAGCAGCTGAATCATCCCATAGCTGTGTCATGCTAGATGTGCTCTATGCAGAGCACTTGCAGAAACCCTGCACTGCTCCCTGAGTGCTCCTGCAATCTCTACTTGGAAACACAGTGGATGACAGAAGTAAGCAATCCCCTCTTAATTTACATGATCTCCATGATGGCAATACCGAATAAACCATATAAAGCTGGCATCAAGAAAAGACATCACATCACTCTGGCACTAACATTCAGCTCAGGGCCTGGAAGTACAAAGCTCAAGTGAGCTCTATCCAGGGCTCACTTTGCATATTGCTCCCATTTGGCTGCCTATAAACAGCCTCAAGATCTCACTGGAGCATATTCTTAATTCCTGAAGTGAGACCTTCTAAAAGTATGTTTTACAGATCTAGAGACATTTCATATATTTAGATTTTCTTTTCTTCTGTTTCAAAGATATCCAGTGCAGATGTGAGAATATCCTCAAAACTAAGAGTGTCGTGACCTACGCTACACAGGAGTCTGAAATGAAAATGGTGAAATAAGATGTACTTTCCTGATATTAAAGAATAAAATAGCTTTCTATTCATTTCCAAACTTTCCAGAAATCCAAAACTGTAGATTTTGTACTGAATCATAAAGAATGCTTCTAATCCTGTGTACATTAAAATACAGGCTAAGTCTTACTGCATGTAAGGGATGAGAAAAATTCAGACTTGCAACAGAAGTTACAGGGCATTGTCGTCATGGTTCAAACTTACTTTTAGTGTCACACAAAGCATTTCGGACCAAAAGCAGCATTATGTTTTACCAATTTTTCATTAGAAGTTATTTTTTTCCCTTACCCTCTAGAGAAAAGTTTCAGACAAGCAACAACAGGGAAAATCAGTTCTGGAAGGCAAACATGGGGGTGGGTCCCACACCTGCAGACAAACAGGTTGGAGAGCTTACACCTGAGAAGGGCCCAGTTTCTTTGCTAGCTGTAAACGGACTCTTTCAATTTGTGACAGAGCACTGACAAAAATCACAAGTCACTTATTTGTGCATTCTGAAAAGATTAAGTGGGGAAAGGCCATGAATTCTACAGAGGTATTCGTCAAAAGGGGAGGCAGAGTAACATCACAAACACAGAAGCAACATAAAAATGTCTTAGGTTTGACAAAATAAACGTGCAAAAATGCTTTTTTGGAAGAGAACAGACTCACATAAGCATAACTCCACAGGATGATTAGGATAGTGTAGAAGGTACCCAAGCTACACTTGGGAAAAGCTCCCCAGCTCTGGGAACATCCCAGTTTGCCACCGTCTTCAGGAAACAAAGCCTTTAGAGGCTAATCAACATCACATTTACTGCTGTGCCTGCTGGAAACAGGTAATTGGTTCAGTCTCATTTTCAAATCATTAAAAAAGAGACCTTGATTCAGTTGCTGTGAGACAACACACAGGGAACATCCTTTTTCTGCTGGTGAGTGAAAAGGCCGAAGTTAGGAAGGATACTACAACAAATTGCCTGGATTTTGTTATTTCTGTCTAGCAGTTTCTATCAGAGATGGCATCCAAACTGTTTCGATCTTGTATTAGCCTTTGGCTGTTAAAAATATTTCCTCTTAGGAACTTGTAGTGTATCTGATCTAATAACAAGCTTTCTGAAGAGGCACGAAGTTCCCTGGCTAACTTAAAATCCTCTCTGATCAGCAAAGCTCAGCTTTTCCCTGGAGACTGGGTTATTCAATTAAAAATTCTCTCTCCTCCTCCCTCCCTCCTGGTTGGGAAACTGACCTCTTTCTGTATGTTATCTAGAATAAACAGGACATGGACATCCTTTGCTAACAATTTGTATACACAGGATATCTAGAAAATTAAATCTAACCAGAGGAACAAGAATTATGTCAGAAAGCAAAGGAGAGAGCAGAAGCACAAGCCAAAGATGTGATACAGACAGACTTCCCTGAGACCTGTGTGACAGCCCTGCACATTCAGAACCCGAGGGCTGGGCTGCCATCCAGAACTCCCTGACAAGCCATAGGGATGAGCCAATGGGAACCTTCAGAAATTCTATAGCTATAAAAGTGAAGCCTTGCACCTGGGCAGGAATAACCCCTGGCTACTCCACAGGCTGGAGGTGTGCCAAAAGGGACCTGGGGCTGGAAGGCAGCAGCAGACTGAACAGGAGCCAGTGGGGAGCACTTTGGGCTGTGCAGCAGAAGCACAGCCAGCAGATGCAGGGATCCCACTCTCAGTGCACAGCAGATCCACTCCAGAGCACTGCATTCCATCTGGGGCTCCAGCCACATGTCAGAACAGTGGGGCTGGTTCTGCAGAAGGCCATCCAGATGGTCAGAGTCAGGAGCAATTGCTCTGTAACGAAGGGACTGAGGGAATGGGGTTTATTCAGCCTGGCGAAGACAAGGCTTTGGAAATAGAGCCTTCGCTACCCACAGAAAGGTGACTGAGCACACAGAGCCACACTCTTCACAGCACTGCATTGTGCAAGAGCAAAAGACACCAGGCATAGCCTGAAACAAGAAGGGCTCTGACTGCACACAAGGCAAAGCATCTTCACCATCAGGACTGTCAAACCACGGGGCAGGCTGCCCAGACAGGCTGTGCACTCTCCAACCTTGGAGATTTCCAAGACTAGTCTAGGCAATGCCCTGAGCAACCTGCTCTGCAGGCTGACCACACTTTTCACAAGAGGCTGTAGTAGATGACTTCCTGAGGTCCTTTCTGACCTGCATCATGATAAGCCTTTGCATTAAAAAACCCCATGAACAAGGCACTTACTTGAAGTATATCTTAATAGCATCACCTTTGTCATCTGAGCAGGAGCAAATTACCTAGGCACCTACTTCACATATTAGTCTCCCTCTGGCAAACACCCTCTGAAGTCAACAGAGTAAAACAGGAATTTCCTAGAGCGATTCAGAGAAGGAGCCTAACCTGCATGTTTTGGATTGCTTTCTAGAAGCATCTCTGCCTCTCCACTGAGATGGAACAACCAAGGAGATGGAGCTTCTCTGCATACTCTTCTTATTTACAAAGGGAAACTGCATTTGTTTCTAAGGTTACCTTGTAAATGAAGAGTCAGCACTTCTTCAACGGTCTGTGCTCCCAAACAGGCTCCAGTTCCTACCAGAGGTAAAAAACTGCCCTCCCAAACTCATTCTGACAGTATTACACATTGATCCTGAAGCTCCATACTGTAACCAGTTTTTCCAGAATAAGAATCAAATTGTCTTTGTCTTAAAGATAAATCCCAAAGCACACAAATAAAAAACAGGATAATGCTGGTTTACAAACAAGGTCTGTAACCAGATGATTTCTCAGGAAATCTACCAACTCATTTCTTGTTTCAAACCCCTGATTTGGGGGGTCATTTCAGTGAACTCTCCTCTCAGGTAGGTGACAAGACTCAAGTGCAGGTCTGCACATTTATTAGATGTTTCTACAGGGACATTTGCACAGAAGAGTTCCTGACTCAGAACAGGTCATGTAGACAGCTTTTGATTCTTTCTCCCTGTTGCAGCAACAGCAATTCATATCTCTTCATTTAAATTTGGCCATGGAATCTTCACAGTTCTGCTGAGCCAGTGGTGATTGCTGGTGTCTCCTGAAAGGCTTTTCATCCAGCACATAGGTGTTGTCCTGACTCTGGGGTTCATTTCCTTACAGATGTTAAGTATGGATTTTTCAGTCAGGCTTTCCATTTTCCTCCCTTCTTCCCATTTCTACTCAGCTGTTCCTGGGTGAAACACCCCCTCACCCCCGTTTAAAACAGAGCTCAGGCTTGCTTTTTTTCCCCTCCCCATGGTGACACCAGCGATGACCCAGCAATTTCTACCAGCAGAGCTGGTAGTTTCTTTTCTAAGTTACCCTTTTTCACTGGTGAGCTGGCAAAGCTTCTCTTGAAGGAAAAGGAGCAATTTTGCTACAGCATAATAAAAGACTGAGAGAGAATGCAGGAAATAAATTGTACTTTATTAACTGTCACATTTCTCCCTGAAAAGCAACAAATCCGGCCACTTGAACAGAATCTGTCAGCTTTGATGCTCAAGACCATACTGTCCTAAAGACAGAAGATTAAAATCTTTACACAATGCAAAAAAGCTTTCTAAATCCTGAACTGAATGAGATGTGAGATTAGAGCCCTTGGTTCCAGAGCATGGAGAACACTCAGTTGTGACTCTAAATAGACACAACAAAGGAAAGTTTGTAAAGACAGTCCAGGAAGGACATCCTGGGGAAACACAACAACTTCCCCCCATTTCCAGTCTTCATGAAGGCTCGGGTTTTTTGGGACTGTTCTGAAACTACTCCTTGCTATCAGCCTTGTGGTTAATACAAATGTTTTTCAGGGTTTTTTAAGCATTCGTAAAATTTACAAGTAATATTGCTTTGCACACACCTACACTGAAGAGGTCCCTACAGAGAGCTGTGGTGACATCACTGACACACTAGCATGTCAATGAAACTGAACTCAATCAATGAGCTCCTGAAACAAGTTATTATTTTAAACCATGAGCACTGTGAAATTAAAGCTGAAATGAACAGGCAGTTGTTCCATTACCAGAAACTAAGGAAGACTGGTTTGCTGCAGGTATGTCCTTCCTCCTGACACCACTGCTAGGCAGAAGACAGAGGGGCTGTGCTCAGTTTGGGGTTGTGCACTGAACAAATGGCCAGCAAGATGCTGTGAAATTCAACAAATCCCATGTTGTGCTAGCCTCTCCTCAGTCAGGGCACTCATCTGGGGCTTTGCATTGATAACAGCACAGCAGTTTTCATGGAACCTCTAACAGCCAAAAGGGAATGCTTTCATATCTGATTACATTGGCCAACAGATAAAATCCATCAGGGAGAACTGCCTAAGGCAGCCCACGATGCTCTGAGGGCAGATGCTTCACTTCCTTGGGATGCCAGCTACAAAGCCCGGTTGGTGTTTCCACTGAACGTGTACATCTAGAAGCAAAGATGATAAATATCTAGTTTTCACTTAAGTAATTCAGTAAAAATTTAGAGGGCTTTCCAGGAGGTCCAGGTGTCTGAAGTCATAATCTGACCTGACTGTCAAGTCTACTCAGGCTAGACCACAAAAAATAATCACCAGGAAGTTTATCAACCAATTGGCAAACAGCCCTGCATTTCAACCTTTTTAGTAAAAAATTAAAATACAGGCATACTCTTTCATTTTTTCACCTCAAATTTTACAAGGAAGTAGCAAACATGCATGCAAGTTTTGTTTTGCCACTAGAATGTGCTGACACTTACCTTTCTAAACACCAGAGCGGCAGCAAAATAAGAGGATGAGCGTAACATCAAATGTCACAGCTGTTCACTAAGCAATGCATGTGCAAGCCTTAAAAATTCTGCTGAAAATCTGGAATCTGGTTTTAAATTCTACCTTTGGCAAAACAAGTTTTCAAGGCTTAATAAACATTCAGAACAGGAGAAAAATGCCACCTCTTTTTGCTGTAGAAATAACAAAACAGTCTGACAGAATTTACAAAAAGCAGATTATTTGCTGAATGGTACACCTTAGGAGAAAGGCAAACAGATATATCTGTTGTGGCAAAGAGAAAGGTCACTATGATCCCATTCTCTGATGTGTCCAGTTTCCCTTTTATAGCTGTCTACTTGGCAGATGCACGAGGCAAGTGTGATGAAGCAGCAGAACACACATACTGTAAACTAAGAGCACCCCCCAAAACTACTGAAGGACACTTTAGCTTTCTCGTGCAATCTGTTCTCCAGCATATTTACACTTTAAATACCAAAAACGGACTATTACACACAAACTCTGAGCAGCAGAAAATAAAACAAGATGGCAGGAAGATACACAGCTCATTATTTTTGATAGCTGAAGAATATGACTAAACAAAAAACTCTCCTCTTAAAGAAAGAAGAGAGCAAGAAGCTGCACTCTCCAAGCCAAACCACACTGGAGCTCTGGCTCATGCAGCTGAAGGGCACTGAGGGGGATCACACAGGCTAAGTTTAGCCTTCTAAGGCCAATGACCCCAGGTATCCTCTGCAGCTAGGGACTGGGACACCTGAGGGTGACCAAGCACAAAGGCCTCACACAGAGTTGCTCTCAATTAACCTATCACATTGCTCTTGTTAACCAGTAGCATTGATTTTAGCTTAATTTCTTCTAGTTATATTAAATTTGTACCTTAAGTGAAGCTAGTGGATGTTCTGGACCAAGTAAACTCCAATGAAAGGAAGCCAAATCTTCATCAGGTAGAATATGATTACCTGGAACATAATGCAGAACTCATTTAAGTGCACCGTAAAACATTACGCACTGCTTCTACATACAGCAAACAAACCTGCGATCAGTCCTCAACCCCTGATCAAGAGGATTAACAGATTAAACTTGCATATAACTTTCTGTTACTCCAGAAAAACCTAATTTGCATGCTGCTGCTGCTGCTGCAAGCGCTACTTCCCTGTGAGCACTCTTCCATCAAACCAGCTCACCCACAGCAGCAAGGAGTCAGGCACAAGAAGGGGTCCACATCAAGCCAGTGCATCATATCAGGGAATCATCTACAGGTTTCATAGTGCAACAGTGCAAGAACAGAGTCTACTGCTCCCTGATACACGCTGGTAAGCCCTTTCTGCATCCCAGCACGTGCTGTTACTGATCCACATGGGAGCTGCCTCTGGAACTGGCACTCTGCTCCACTGTGCAGCATGGGTCACACAGCAAGGCACCAGCCAGGTTTATGAAACACTCAGGAATACCAGCACCTCCAATGACATTTAGCAGGTTCCCCATTCCTGAAGTTTCTTTTGCTGATCTGACAAGGTAAGATGGGACCTTGGGCTGGCAGTAGGGAAGGAAGTGGGAATTTATTTTGTTGTTTCCATGGACAAAGACAGAGATGGTATTTACCACACTGTTCACACCCAATTGAAGATCACCTACATTGTTGTTTTTTTCCAAAGCACATCACACTCTAAAAGAAATTCTTACTAAGAAACAGTTCAAACATTTGAATTAATCAAAGACATAACTAATCAACCTCTGATGGAGTTCAGTGGCTGTGGATCCAACATTTACTAAGAGCTAAACAGAATGTATTAACACAATTCTGGCAGAAAACTTCAGGATATATTCAATACCTGGTTTTATAGAGCAGCAACTTATTAGTGAATGCACTGTTCATATAGAATATGACAAGATTCTCTGAATATTACAATGATTGTTTTCTTTCTTAATATTTTGCTTGTAAAACATTAAGAAAGAAAACCAATGTAGTTTGCTCTTAATGCCCTTTAACCTGTGAAAGCCAGGAGAGCTGTCCCCTGCCTGGCGACAAGCAGATGCCTTCTCAGAGTGGCAAGTCTTTGTGTCCAATCAATACTTCACCCACTACCGAAATCTCCCAGCAAGGAGATGTTACCATTTTTATTCATTAGGAACTAAACCTTAACCTCACATCATAAAGATTCAACAAGTGCGCAAAGAGCAGCCACACTCACTAATCTGGTCAAGGTAAGATTAGACAGTCTTTATAATACAAGTCTGAAAAAATCTATGCAGCCACAGCAGCAGAGTTCTATGATAACTGATAATGTCTCCTGCAGATGCTACCTTTCAAAATAGTCAGGGCTTCTCTCCCTTCCACCAAAACCTCAGTTTTGTTTGGAATCCATCTGTCATTGCAGTTAATTCCATCCCCCGAAGACACATAAGACAGTGATCGATCAATTCTCACCATGTACACTGAAGTGCAGCAGTGTCTTTTGTGGTCCAAATAAGAAGTGATGCCTGTACTTACCAAATGTAGTTCTAAAATTTTACTGGGGAACAGAGCAAGATTCCATAACCAAACATGTTACAAAGTGCAGTCACAGTGGGAAAAAGATCAGTGTTACATAAGCAACCTCTATTTCTTGACCTGGCTGAACAACCTCGACATATATTGATTTTTCCCATTTTAATGGCTTATTTTAGTGTATGCCTTAGTTTTTTTTTAAAGCAACTAGACACTAATTGAGCCACTGCCCTTTCTAAAGAGTTCACTGAATTTCAGCCCTATATCTCACCTGGGTTTGTTTTTCTATTTGCTGAAGCTTGGGGTCCTTTTCTTCTTTAAAATTATTCTGAAGTATTTGAGTCAAAATTTACAAAATAACCTAAATCAACTTCCTGTTTACATCAGCAGCAATTAGAACCAAAATTTTCAAGAGCACACTCAGAGGATGCAGTATCCAAGCCACATTTTAGCTACCTATGCCAAGGATACTCTTTATATTACAAAGCTACAACTATAAAACCCTTTTGGATGAAAAGCAGTAAGAAGGAAAAAACTGTAAACCGAACTAACCAAACACAGTGTACACAGAACCTCATCTGAAAGCAATCTTTAGAAGTTTGCCTAGTTGATACAGTCAGAAAACTGTTTTCCAGGAATACTTCAACAGAGACTTTATCCCTGAACAGAACTCAATCCCAAACCACTTGCCATTGAGAACAATTTTTTAACTGGTCAGTTCAGTGTCATTCCTCGGGCTTCTCCATTTGCTCAATGTGAGACTGAAACTTTGAGGGTGTTTTTTCCTCTTTCAGCATTCTCTAAATTGACTATTGGAGTTAATGACACAAAAGTATCTGAACACAAAGAAACCTGAGTTTTCCAGATACAGGGAAATACATCTGCAGCTCTGAAGTTGAGTATGGATATCACAGCTATTGTGATAGTTTGGACCTCCTGGAATTGCAAATATTAAACCAGCAGCTTAACTATAATTATTTCAGAATATATTATTTTATTCCTACACAAAGTACTAGCATTGGGAGTCACACTGCTGTACCCAGAAAAAATGAATATGCCTTCCCATGCCATCAAATGCTCACTCATTCCTTCCCATTGTGATTTTCTTTTTTCTACTTATCAGGATTAAAAAAACCCCAAAGAGGCTCCAGAAGCAAGGTCAGAATAACCTGTAAAGCCAGACATGCCCTCAGATATTCAACAAAAATATAAAAATTTAGATTAGAAAACAAGCCACCCCAATTTAAACACATTCCATGCTACCCACAACTATATGCACCTAGGATTCTATTAAAATAAAACACCTTACTATATTACCAAGGTTGCAAAAGTTAAAACAAGTTGCCAGTATTGTAGGCCAAACTTTCATCTGTTTGTTGTCGGCTTATATAATAACTTTCTATCCCAAATACCTAGGGTTCCTAAAATTCACTCATATAAAAATAACACAAAAGCCCCAAGCACAGGAAGATCTGAGTATCTTCTGTTCTAACCCTGACTTCCATGAACTTTATTCTGCTTACTCATACTGAATACACACACACAAGAAATGTAAAAGAATACTCAGAACTACACTTGTCACTGAACTGGGGGTTTTTAACCTTTGTACCAATTTGAGGAGGGGGGGAAAGCTATCAAATCTCTCTAGAGTAATCATGTGAAATTACCTAAAATTTCTTCCTCCTAAGAACAAGCTGAAAAATATTTGGTCATGGAAGACAGCAAGAGAGAAAAACAACCAAGAGCTTCTTGCATAAAAGTGCAAAGCCTTCAGAACCTTTACCAGAACTTTTCTCACCTACTGTTTGATATAACCAAGGAAAGCCTCAGCAGCCATGCAGCTGGAATTGTGTGGTGACTTAAAGCCGCACTTCCCACGAAGTCCGTAAAGCATATCTGCAACTGGGAAACTGCTTTTCCAGCAGTAATTCTTACTCACTGAACTGGCATGCACCAACCTATTTATAGACTCCAAAACAAAGCCAAGCAATAGTAGTCTGTCATGCAATTCCTGCAATGGCAGCTCAGTCAACCCTCTGCCTTCCCTCCCTACACCTGCACAGGCTGGAAAAACACACACTGACAAAAAGGAACTCCAACTAGTAAAACTCTTGTAGCTTTCTACAGCAAGATCAGTTGGTTCTTTCCTTCTCAACATGGAAGGTGCTGTCTGCACTGGAAACAATGCTAAAATATTAGCATTTAAAACAGTAACACAAAGCCTGTCCCATTCAGAGCTTTCAAAGGAGAAGTTTTATTCCTCTATCATGTACCCATACTGAAACAAAGTGAGAAACTAAAAAGAAAATCCAGTTTTCTTAATTTGTTTGCACAGCATGACAAGATCAAGAACATAGCTGCTCCCAAAAAGCAGATAGAATGTTGTTCTAAATAGATCTTATTCATTGGAGTCAACTTCATCAGTAATTAATTCACTCTTCTGTCTGAGAGAGTGTGACAAGTTATTTTCTAACACTGCTGTGGAAATAGTGCATGGTAAAACTGTCCCATTTAAGCAGGAATGTGAAACTGGAGACATTCCTACCTATGCTGTTGCGTATGAGAAGCTCATGAGCATGAGAAGCAAGGAGTGCTAAGAAAGTATCCAGACAAAACCAATGGAATGGTACGTCGGTCACTTGTGCTCTCAGAAATGCAGAGTTTCACTCAATTACACAGTTCAGTATATTTCTGTTGAAGCTGATGTGCTGCCATGTTTGTCTAATATTCATTTCTGAGGGGAAAAAAAGCACCAGCAAACCAAACACCTTCACTCCATAGGTGTTATTTTTAGGCAGAATTCAGGACAGAAGCACACTTCCATTCTGGAAAGTGTATCATTGAAACTAGACCTCATATGTTATACAGGACCCAAACTAGAACCACAACTGTCCTGATTCCTCCCTACCCACAGAGAACATTCTGGCTAGGCAGAGCTCTGCAGAACCCCTTCTTTCAACTCTTCTTTCTAGACAGCCACAATTTGCATTGCTCGCAGGTTTCTACAAACTGGGCATGTCTGACCTCAAACACACATCCCGCCCACCTCACGCAGTAGGAGTGCCTGGAACAAAGGGATGCCTTTCCTCAGGTGCTTTGTCAAATTACACACACATTATTTTAAAACAGTTAATAGAAACTGAAATCGTAACGCTGACTAGCAGCATCTTCACTTACCTAAAAGAGCAGCAAAAATAGGAAAGCGATTTGGATTCAGGTCCAGTTGCTTGGCAACTTCATGCATTAGGTATTGGCTTGTTGTGAGGCTTTTCCCATTCCGGCTCAGTTTTAGGGCATGGGCACTGAAATAGTAAGGGATGTTGCACAATGCATAATCGGAGTCATATGCAACCAAACCATGGAAACCTTTTTCTCTGCAGAACGCAATTACTTCTTGATGATGATCCTCAATGCTCTGTGCAACCTATAGTGGAAGACAGAGCAATTAGCTCCAGTGTAAAAGGCAACACTGATTTATCACAACTATTATGATATAGTGAGTCTTTCTGAAACTATTCATGTGAACTTAAAACACCTGAGATATTTTCAAAGCAGTTAAAATAATTCATTGATGCAGCACATATGGACAGAACGTAAGGAACACTTGGAAGCACAGCACACACTTCTGGAAGCCCGCACTAGTTCTGTACTAGTGAACTCATTTGAAGAAACTCTTTATTACCAGAAACACTTGAACTCTGAAGACATTACTGTTCCAATGTCTGTACCAGCTCATGGGGAAAGCCTTGAGGCTGTGGCTATTCCTGCAGTTCAGCACACCAAGGTGCCCCCCAAGATCAAGCAAACCCACGATCCCTTTTCAAGGTTTTTGGCCCTCTTTTCAACAGGCCAAACACAACCGCAGATGAAGAGAGATAATTTTGTTGACCTTTCAAATGCAAACCCTGCCGTATTAAACCAACTTTTTTCCTCTTTCCACTTTCAACCTATCCCTTCATGCACAGCTGTATCTGACAGTGCAAACTGCTTTAAGTTTATAGCCCAAACTTCACCTCTCCACTCCTGTTGCCTAGCAAAGCATGTATTTTAGGCTACAGAAATCAAATAACTCAAACAGACATGTTGTGCAGGGAGACATGGGCCAACTCCTAATGTTGGAAATACAAAAGGAACCCTTTCTTATCAAGAAGCTTATACTGAAACTAAAAGGCCCATGAGGACCAGTCAGTATCTACAGTCCTGCATACCAACACACCATCAGGAACTGCTACAACTACAGTGTGCATATGAGCACACTCAACTACAGTCAGCTGAGGGCTTTGGATCCCTAACGCTTCTACCATCCACACACAATACACATTCAGAGATTTGGAAATCCCCTTGGAAGCTCAGTGTTGGTATAACCCACCCTCACAGAGTATTCCATTGTAACAACAATGCAGATAGCAAGCTATCCCAAAATAGACTAGTACAAAACTATTAGCTTCAGTCCCCACAGCATACATGACTAACTACAGCCTTAGTGCCAGCGAGGCTATTTATTGCCTCTGTAGAACACCAGAGAGGGTCCCAAACTCCACAGCCCGTTCCAGCAGCCCCTGCAGTAACCCACAGCAAGTTTACAGTGACCATTTCTCTTCTACTCACGTCTTGCACTTGCTGAACCTGATGCTGAACTACAGCATTCCAGAGAGGTATGCCAAATTTTAATTCTCCTGCATACCTGAGATGCTCCCTTTCAAGCCAGATCCTGAGCAGCAGAACAGCCAGCACCATTTCTGCAACCAAAATTACGTTTTGCACCACTACACTCTCCCTGCTCCTAATCCTACCACCCTGTAGTCTTCAGAAAATGTTACTTCTTCAGAAACTTCCTTGGTGGAGAGTTTTTGATATATACTTTGGTCTTCTCACGAATACACATACTCATTTTTCTCATCATGATGCTGTCCTCCAGCATAAGGTGTGGAAGAAACCATAAATATTTTTGGAAAAATTTAAAGACATCAGATGTACATAGTTCCTAACTAAAGGAAGGCAACTTAGGCTTCACCCCACCCCCAGCCACCAGTCTTCACAGGTTTTAAATTAGAAAAATCCCTCCAATGTTTTTTAATTAAAGGTAGGCAGATTTAAATTATTTCCATATATCTAAACCCAACCTCTCTGCATGTACAAAAAGCAGCTCTGCTCTATAAAAAAACCAAGTGAGAACTCCTCCTGCAGCACTAGGTGTGACATGGGTGTGCAGATAACATAAGAGGAAGCTTGGTGTGCAGCTCCTCTGATTTCCTATGAGCTATTTCCTCTAAATCCACAGCCTCCAGTTCCCTCCCCATTTTATAGAGCTCTCTAACACAGCACGAAGCTGCTGTGTGTTCAGGGAATACTACAATCCATGTTCAAATAATGGAACCATCTCAGGGAAAAGAGCTGTATTTACCAAAGTACAGTTAACCCACAATGTAAAACTCTAACAAGGTAAGAGTCAGAGAAATATCTCATGGCTCTCACAAATACAGAGGTACGCAGGCACATACAGGCTTCAAAACCAACCCAGGAAGAGGGGACGTGGCAGAAATCACAGCCAGGAGTTTGGAATCATTTTGAAGCCTAAATTTTGTGTAAACATTAATGGTGCTGGCTCAGAAAGAGAGAAGACTGCCTAAGTAAATAGGCATGAGCACCTTTAGGTACTGGAACAAAACAGTCTCCCCAAAGTATTAGGGTTTTTAAGAACTTCACTGCCTAAATATTTAAATTTTAGCAAACCTACTTCACATAAACGTTTATTTTAAGAATTATTCCCTCCAAATTGAAAAATATCAGGTCACAACAAAACTGAGAACCTGCAGGATATTTGTTATAACCTGGAGGAACCTGTTATTTTTACATCCTGCTGAAACCATCTGTGAGTGATTTATAATTGTTCTGGATAGAAGACATTACTCTTTTTCTCTCCTCTAATTACCACAATAGATTAAATTCATAGCCAGTTCCTAGCTTCACACAGAAACCTACTCCAGATTCGAGTGTTCCTAAAAATATGAAAATCAGTTTCATATTTAAAGTCAATCAGTATTCTCAAATCCAACTTCTCAAAACAAAGTGAGAAAACACTACAATTTAATAACTGTCTTATTCATGTGTAAATTTTAAAAATCACCTATACATGCAAATAAAAATCACACCTTCAAGATGCATTTGCTCTGTGCCCATCAGGAAGGCTACACCGAAGTGAGAGGGAGAATAAAAGTAGAGGAAGGTTTAGAGAAAAAAAGATATATGTAACAAAGCAGATTTAGAAAGATAATAAACCCCAGAAGAGAAGAAGAAAAGCAGAGAAGAAAAGTGATTTAGGCTCAGCAGTATCTTCGATGTGTATTATGCATGCGACCACTATAACAATGAAATATCCTTCCTAACCTGAAAATGAATCCATTAAAACTAGATTTACACACAGTTTCTCGACAACTGAAAAAAATGAGGCACCAAACAGAAATTGCTGATATCCTTCCCATCCCCAGGACACTGAGGAATGCAGAGAACCAATGCAGTTTGGACATACATGGTGGTGGCTCACTGGTGTGGACAGCAACAACCTCTTCCCCCACACCCCTCAGTACCTGGTAATGAGCTGCCAACTCCCAGGGCTAACCTGACACAGACAAAAAATACACACCTTGCAAACCTTCTCCATCAAAACTGGGGGGGATGTTGTATTTACTGAGATTTTGGGAGTTTGGGGTGTTTTCTTAATGACAGAAAAGGGACTCGGTATGAGTGTGCTCTCACTGTTACAACTGCTTCCAGAGATTACGAATAAGGCCAGTCACCAAGAAACCATAAAGGAGCTAATGCTGCTGCTGTGCTGGAAAGCAAACAAAGTGCTACAGGTGACACCACTGTCAAATGCAGCAACACGGTTCCAATGTGATGTACTTAAGTCAGGCCTGAGACAGAAAGCATTTAACGAACTAACAGTCAATTTGACATGCTATGAAACTATTGCAAGCACCAAAATTCCCACTGACATCAAAATAGCAGGCTTCCTGTTGGGTACTATGCATTTCAGTGCTGCATTAAATAAAGTCTCCACTTTAATACACTGAGAAAGAAAAAAAAACATTTCTATTTTACCCCATTCACAGCTTTTACCAATGATCTCTAAGTCTCAATAACAACTGAGGAAGATTTATAATGCACCCACAAACAGATCAAGGTAAGAACCTTCACTGCATGGGCCCTAAAACTCTTTTTGCTGGAAGAACAGTATTTCCTAGCTACAAAAAGTCCCAAAAAGTTCAAGTGAGAGGATGTTTTTGCTATCATGCAAATTCCTACCATCCAATATACATAACACCGTTTGGCTTCTACACTGACCAGGAAAACACACAATTGCAGCAGACATGGCCATAACCTCCTCACTTTAACCAAGGCCAAGCTCAAGGCATCGCATTTAGCAGAGCTCAACAAGCCCTGCAAGAAAAAGCTTCGCCTCCGCTTCCAGTTCATTCCACACGTGCTTTGCCCAGCATAGTGGCCCCGGCCTGGTGACCCAATCCCCACCACAGCCGGGGCCACCACAGGGTGCGACTTCCACAGCCGAGCGGGCTGAACTCAGGGTGGCTGCACTCCAGCTCCGCGTTCCTCCACAGATAGGCCTGGCCCAGCGTGCAGGGCACTATGAGGGAAGAACAGTGATTCCCGCCCTGTTGGCAGAACTACGAGAAACTTCACCCAAAGTCACCTTTGGAGTGAGCTCCTTAGGGAGAGGTATCTGTACCCCAGGGCTGCAGCCCGGCCAGAATGTTTCTAATCCGCTGAAAGGCCAAATAACATTAAGCTGCTGCTAGTGATCGAGCAATTCCGAAGGTTACATAATAGCTTTTTACACACAAAAGTAATTTAAGATAATAAAGCCTACGAGTATGTACTTCCCTCCTGCTGCTCTTCCCTCCCCAGCGGGAAGGTGAGCAGGCAACTCCTAAACTGCAGCTTCATCTCTGGGCTTGTTTTCCCAGCATCTTGTGTTTCAATATACACAATTGCTAAGCTGAACAGAAACCATCGTAAATCAGGAACGCCGTGCGGAGAGATGCGACGTGGTCATATCCTGCAACCTTTGAAATCGCGGCCTTCAAGTGCAAGACAGCCATGGAGCCCAGCTCCGACATGCAGCGTTGTTTGTGGGGCTCGCAAACGGAGGCTGCCCCTTAAAATAAGGAGTTTAAATGAAGGACTGTCAGCTTGGCACTGCTGACTACACAAACTAGAAGTGTTGCTCTTATGGACTAAGGAGCCAGTTATGCTACAACAGGTTTTTAAAGCTTGTTGATACTGAGAAAAGGCTGAGCAAAACATAAAAACCTCCAAAAAGCCGAAAGTGGCACCCCTGCGCTGTTCGCAGTGAGCCATTTCCCCTCCAGCCCAAGTTTAAACACCTCGTCTCAGCCGGGAACTTGTTGCAGATCCATCCTGCGCAAGAACTAAACTGATTAATTATTTTTTCCTCCCCTCAATAATTAATTACAGAGATGCTTTTCGCCCACCCGCTCTCCCCTGCGGTACCACAGCCCACAAGGCAAGGGACATTTTGAGTCAACGGAGCGAAAGAACATGGAGGCAGAAGCCGCCCTGCTGCCGGACCAGGCCACGGGCGCTACCGGTCGCCCCGCCAAGGCCTCCCGGCCTCCGGCTTCGGCGGGGCGGCGGGCAGCGCCATGTATATAAGCCAAAATCCCCCGGGGATTGAGGCCGCCGAAAGTTGTGCCGCCCCCGCGGGTCTGGGCGACATTTTGAGGCGCTGAGGGGAGCGGCTGAGGGTGCCCTCCCTCCCCCCGCGGGCAGCCCCCGCTGCCATCTTGGCGCCGGGAGGGAGCGGCGGGGAGGGGGCGCCGGGACCCCCGGGTGGGGGGGCCCCCGGGCTCCTCCTCACCTTGATGTGGAAGCGGATGAGGGCCAGGCGGATGCAGTGCGCCATGCAGACGGGCGGCAGGAACCAGACCTTGGGCGGCGGGGTGCCCTTGTTCTGGACGTGGCTGACGATCTGCTGCGCCGTCTGGCGCTCGTTGCCCTGGCGCTTCACCCACTCGTGCAGCCGGGCCTTCTCCAGGGCGCCGTTGAAGAAGACGAAGAGCTCGATGTTCCCGTTGAAGCAGGCCTTGGCCAGGGCCGCCAGGTAGCCCAGCATGTGGTTCCACTGCCCGCCGCTCACCCAGTCCGTGTAGAAGCCGCCGTAGAGCCGGTGCAGGCAGTTGTCGGCGTCGATGAGGAGGCGCAGCGGGGTCTGTGGGGGCCGCTGGCGGCCCCCACCCACGAGGCTGCCCCGCGCCAGCTTCTGCAGCTCAACGGGCACGACGGCGCTGGGGCAGTGCTTTTCGATGTAGTCCTGGAATCCCTGCACTCCCATGGTGAGGACCGGGCGGCGGCGGCGGGCGGGCGAGCGGGGGCCCGGCAGCGGCGGCAGCAGCGGGGTCTGGGCT
>VZTX01020138.1:0-32459 GCA_013400915.1 Pardalotus punctatus | reverse complement strand
GCCCGCGGCGCTGCCCGCCCGCCGCCTGCCTCGCCTTCCCCCTCCGCAAAATGGAGCTGTGGGAGCCTCGGGAGCGAGCAATGGAGAGGCGAGGAGAGTTAACTCGGATTTTCACTCCGGCCTCTCTTGCTTGACTCGTTGACTTTCCCTCCCAGTATTTCCATGTCTCCTCTGTTTCCTTCCTACCCAGCCTTTTTGGGGTTTTCTTTCCCTTTGATCTGCCGTGCTCCGCTAAGACTTTGGCTCTGGCACAGCACACCCGGGCACCCGGTGGGACTGAAGCGCTTCGGCTCCGTGTGGTGCCCAACCGAGCCTCAGCAATGCCAACATCGGGCTGCAGAAACCTCTGCACAGCCACACGGAAAAGAAATCAGAACGGTTTGGGTTGGAACTGACCTTAAAGCCTGTCTAGTTCCAACTCCCCTGCAATGATCAGGGACACCTCCCACAACACCAGGTTCCTCCATACCTCGTCCAAAACTGGCCTTGAACACTCCCCGGAATGGGACTGGCTCTTGGCAGAGAAGAAACAAACCCCATTGTTCAAACACTTGGGGAACGTATGCAAATACATTCAATGTGAAGCCTGTGCCCGAGTCATGTTTTGTTAAGCTCTCAGTCTCTCCGAGCCCACAATTCTCTTGTGGGCCCAGCTTTGGAAAGGAACGGTGCAATGTCAGTGAACAGAGTAGGGAATGTGTCACTTGGGAAAGGGTAACCAGGCCACAAATTGTTATTTACTTGTGTGTGCACGAGAAATGACTCGTCTTGCTGTGAAAGACTGGCTAATAAATATGTAACTATCAAATAATCCAAATGTTTGGATACAAAATGGGTGAAGGCAGCTAATCCTTAAAAAACAGAAAATGCAAGATAAGCACATTCACTTAAGGTATTAGCTGATATTGATGTAGCACTGATTTTGGGAAATTACCATTTCTTTTAGAAGTGCTTTGCTCCAGCTATGTGACAGTTTTAAGGCGCTGCAACCAAAGTTGAGCTGACCCCAGTGATACTTGGAAGCCAGCACATGGTTTTGTTGGACGTGCAGCCTCACACCAGTCACCTCCTCCCTGCACATGGCTGAGAATTAAGCAGAAATCAGTTTCTGGCTACTCCTTTCTTCTCTCTACTTACTCCACACCTGTTTTCCTGTCTTAAGAGTAGATAATGTTTAAAGGCTTAAGATACTCAGAGCAAAATCACCTCTTAGTTTAAATCACCCTGAAATTCCTTGGTGGTGTGAGGCCAGGCCCTCTCAGGGATGTTTCCCAGCCTGTTCCCCTGGAGCCCAGGCAGGGCAGGCAGCACTCGGCTCTGGCAGGACAAGGCATGTCGTTCTCCCAGGATGCTGCTCCAGCTTCCCGGGCTGCTCTGACTTGTCTCGAGCAGTTGTTTTCCCATCACAGCCAGGCCAAGAGGCTGGATGGAGGATGTTGGCTGAAGCTCCGTTTTCCCTCCTCTCCTCAGCTATGTGAAGCAATAAGACTTTTTTTAAGTTTCCAGGGGAAACTTGGTCAGACATCCTGGTTTTGTTAAAAGAAGCTGGTGCGTACAGGGAGTTAATTTTTTCCCCATTTCAGAAGGAACTGCTCTGAGGCAAAGAAAAATTCTTTCTGAGTCTCAGCATCTAAGAACAAGTTTCTGAATGTAAAGTGGGCTGACCATTTTATTGGCTAAGCAGAAATGCTAAATAGAAAAATGGTCAGTAAGAATAAATATTGATCATCTTAAAAATGTTTCCGTTTTAACATTGTAGAGGGCAGTTAAGAATTTAGGGGAAAAAACCTTTTTTAACTGCCACCAGGGATACCATAATACAAGGCCAAACCAATCTAAGGACCACACTTATCTAGTTCTGCCCTGCCTTGCCTTGCCTTGCCTTGCCTTCCCTTCCCTTCCCCTGCAATTCCCACATCATTGCTCCCTTCCCACGATGATTCCCGTTCCCAGTGCACTCCTGCCATCACACCTAGCAAACCTGTTTGGCTTCACATTCTGGTCCTTGCTATCACAAGGGGCAAATCCCCACAGTGATTGAAGGTACAGACTGCACGTGGCAGAAACCAGTGCAGCCAGGAGTTTCTGACTGGTACCACTGGGTACTGGGTGTGGCACGCTGCTGCCCAGGATGGGAGCGTGGTGACCTTTGTGTCCATGGCTGGGGAGATGATCATATATATGTAGTGGTATGAAAATCGCCTAAAATATCTGGAAATCTGATTTCTTGCTCATTAAAGAAAAGGTTTCTCGCCGTCTGCATCCCTTTATGGTTAAGCTCAGCAGGGCCCTTTCCCTGCACCTCTCAGCCAAAGGCAACGGGTGCTCCATCCAGAGCAATTGGGTTGCCAGGTAAAGGGGGATGCAGAGCACTCCAGATCAGTTTTGCCACTAGATCTCCGTGGTCCTGACTTACAGGGGATTTCAGACATTAACAAGAAAAGCCGATTACACCCAAGGCAGGCCGGCAGAGCAGCCGTTCTCCTCACAGCTCTCATCTGCTGCTTCAGCTCAGCTCCTGCTTCTCTGGGGGATTGATCCCAGTAAATGGACACAAGCTTGTTAACTGTAATTTTTGTTGATCCTTCAGCTGCCTAATAATGAAGATTTTTTTTGCTTTATTTTTCTTTCTCTCTTTTTAAAACATAGTTAGAGCTTCACATGAAGGGCTGAGACACAGAGCAGTCCATGATGTATCCAGCAAGACCAGCTCTGATCCACTCTTCTAGCCAACAGCTGCTCACCTTCCCATGCAGGGATCCTAACACAGATTCTGCAGATGAAACAGGAACTTGGCTGCTCTCAAGCCAGCAGTTGGCTTCCAAAGCCAAGATGTTACTTTATATTTGGGGCAGCGCTCTAGAATACTTGTGTGGTACACAAAGGGGCTTCTCCCAAGCAAGATAAAGCCTGTGCAATAGCCCATCAGAACTCTAACTTCTCTATATATTTATATTATGATCAATAAATAAATTCTACCATAATCCCATCAATAGCTGTTATATAGGTTATACTGTACTATAACTGGATAACTTTATCATGGTACTACACAGTAAAACTGTAGTATGAATTATACTAATTCTTTCTGGTTAGTCCTGGTTTTAATTTATTATACCGTAACAGCTAAATTTCTCTGTGCAGGATTAGATTAGATTAGATTAGAGCTGGGATATGTTATTACATCTTGTAATAACTTTGCAGTTATAACTGGGAGCAGATTGCTGACACAAGCAGAGAGGTGCATTAGTGCACCTTCCCCCTGGGCTCACATGACCCTGCAGGGCTGGACACCTGCAGAGTGTCTGCAATCTGCCAAAGCATTCCTGAGCAAATCTGCACATTGTCTGTAGGGACCCACATGGATGAGAAGTGGATGGATCTGGAATATACTTAATCTCCAGCCTCTCCCAAAAACGCTTTCTGATGTGGACCTTCTCTCAGAGTCTAGGTACCTCATTTGTCAGTGCTCTCTCAATGTCTAATTAATTGAATCTACTTAAGGTAGTTAACAAATATGTAAAATATTCTATATTCAGTCAGACAAATGCATGCACTTACCTAAAAACATTTGTTTTGCTGAGAATCCGAGTCCCAGGACCCTCCACAACAGGTCTGCTGGCTTACAAGCACGAAGACAGAGACACAACTCCTCGTCACAGGAAGGGCAGGGCTAAACGCTGCTTATCTAAAGTGCCTGAAAGCTCGAGATAACAGTTCTGCCCCAAAAATTGGCGATTAAATACGCAGTGAATATGGTGCTAGTGACATTGCATAATGAGCCCTAACTAAATCTAGTACATATAATAGCTGATCTGGCAAAATAGGAAAAAAACCCCAAAACATTTCAATTGTGTTCCTGCTGATCCAGTAAAAGGTTGAGGCTGGAAAGTTGAGTCTCAAAGAAAATGACTTTCAAATCCAGGCTCATATACCATCCACAGGGGATTCAATAACAGTACATTTTTGTAAAGGCATGTAAGAAATTTGGGTTATGTAAGTTGAAGTATGGTAAACTACAAGCAGGGTTAGCACACTGTCAAGTCCTACGCCCAAAGACTTTCTAATAAAAGGACGTAGTGGCAGATCCCTAGTTTGACACACACACAAACAAGATCAAGCTGGTGTTTAGCATGTCTCTAGAAGAACTATTAAAATAGTCAGTTCAGCAAACTCTCCCGGCTCTGAAGAAAAAGCTGGTTTGTTGGATGATGTGGAGATTTTTCTTTGTGAGGCATCCCACAACGGACTGCTCTGAAAGATAACAAAATGCTCAACATATGGAGAAAAAAAAAAGTTCCCAGCCTTCTGAAGATACCAAGCTTGATGAATACTTCAGCTCCTGCTATTTGTGTGCCATCTTTAGAACATCTTGAAAAACTTTGACTAGATTCCACGCCAACCAAGAATGTTCTCTTCTCTCATCCCACATTTGAAGTTGGGTTTGCAAACATCTCTTCTTTAAGATCACAAGAGTAATTAAAAGCACTTGACCAACATTTGTACTGCAGCTATCATGAGGCTTATAGTCAGTGGTGAAGAATCTAAATTTTGTCAACATAAGAAGCTAAAAATATCATGCCTGTAGTAGTGTCATTAAGTAGGATTTATTTGGGGGACTTTAAAGAGAACTGGATTCTTGCTGCTGAAGTGAAACTTCAGGTTGTATTGGCGGAACCTGCTGCTTTGCAGTGCTTTGAAAGACTATTTTGAGAACAAGGTCTCTGCTAGGATAGTTACATAGTCTATTTCCAGTCTAATTTAATTGGCTTTTTAATAATTGATTAGACTAAGGAAACAATTTCATGGAACCACAGAATGGTTTAGGCTGGAAGAGGCTGCTGGAGATGCTCTGTTTATTCCCACTCCTGCCCAACAGGCTCAGGTACAAGAAGTTTCCCAGGGCTGCATTGAGTCAGACTTTGAATATCTCCAAGGCTGGAGGCTCCGCAGTGTCTTCACTCTAATGTTTTCTAGGAATTTTTACTTCACTCACATTGTGCCTTATAAGAATTTTAGCTTCCCCTCCACTTACAGTGAGTTAAACAGTTAATAGTTTTTAGTCAATTAAAATGCTGCTCAGTACAGGAACAGCTGTACTTCAGCTTTTCATTAGAAGAAAACTCAACTTCAAAGACAGTACAAAGGATCTAAAATGAGTATCCTATTCTGCAGGAATGCACAATAGCTTTTGGATCCATAAGAAACTCCTCAACTATTCTGTATCATTAGTATTATTGTCCACTTTTGGAGAATTTTCAAAGCAATCCAGTATTTTGTGGAGAAGCAGCCAGAAGTTTGACTTTGCCTTTAAGCTAGGAATAAAACTTGTCTTGTGTGTGTTCTCTATCTCAAATGTTTCTTTGGGAAGGCAAGTAGACATTGCTGTAAACAAATCATGGGTTGGTTAACAATTATGTCACAGGCCTGAAAAGGTAAAGTTAGGTCAGATGGACAAACATGAGCACTTCCTACAGCATAAGGAGTATGAACAACCCCCACTGAGTCTGTTTTTAGACTTGACACAAAGCCAAGGCTCTTGGGAATTAGAAGCCAAAGAGCACTTTCTGTCTGTAATACAAATAATTTAAAAAACTCACATCAGAATCTTGATTTTCCATGATTTGTGTGTGCAAAAAATAAACAGCACACTACCCCATGATTGTGTAGACAAGCATCTAGGAGTTCCCTTATTTTATTACACAGCTGAGGATGACACAAAAACTTACACACTACAAAGGTATTAAAAAAATCCCAAACAAATCAAGCTTTAACCTAAAGTCACAAAATTTAATCTCAAGGCAATGTGCAAACAAGCATTTCTTGCTTTCCAAGGCACAATGGTATAAACATAAACTCCAAATGTGATTTATTTAGTACAAAAATATAAATACTATTAAACTAAATGACAAAAGAGCACATCTCTTCCCATGTATAAACCTTAATTAAAAAAATTCTGAGCTTTCCTTTCAGTCATGAAATGTAATACAATAACAATAAAAAGTATCCTTTTAGGGCCACCTACTATGTCCCTATTATACCAGCATAAATATGAATATTCAAAACATTATATATTTTCCTGCATTATGAAAGAGAAGTTTGGCTGCTTTTTTTTTCCTAGTAAAACTGTTGATCACAGACCTGACTCTGTGGACTCTGATTTTATCCAGTTTGAACTGCTTTTTGAAAGACTGAATCCTTGCTGTAGTACATTAGTAACTTAGATATTAAATTATTACATTGTTAAATAATCTAAAAACTAAATTCCTGAAAAGGTTCCTCCTTTAAACCTTGTATCTGAAAAACCAATGCAAAGTGAATTAAAACATTGTTTTATTGCTAGAAAAGACAAAGAACTGTTCAAACCGCAAAGAACACAGAATTGTGCCAATTTCACTTTAAAATGAGCCAACAGTAAATGTACAAAGAGAAAACAATCTCTTTCCAGCTCAGTCTTTCTTAAGCAAACAAAACTAATCCAGGTCATACAGATGTCACATCAGTTTCCTAAACAGAACCCCAGCAGCGATTCATAAAGCTGATTGCTTGGCTGACTGAATGTGATGCAGGAGCTGATTGCAATAGACCGGTGTTTGATGCTTATGTACAACCCCTTCAATTTCTCTCACCAGCAGATCTGGACATAAAACACTTCCTTCCTTTAAAACCTCTGTAAAACAAAAGTGTGTTTTACAAATCAGTAGCTGCTCTGTGTTTCTCTATCCAAGTTCCCTCAAAGTTGCTGAAAGCAAACCTGGAAATTGTTCTACAAGTGACGCGGTGATGACAACCTGATTCCTCCCTCCCCCATTTGCTGTATGTTTGTATTTTGACATTTATGTTCTTGACCACATAAATTCCAGAGAGCCCCTGCACAGGCTGGGATATGGTCACACCCTGCAATGGTTGGGCTCTGTGCTCCATATCCTGTTTACCATCTCTAAAGTCTCTGGTAGTTCAGCTGCCCTGCTACTTCCCCTGGGGAACACTGGGCAAAGCATTACATTCTGCACACAGGTAAAAGGTCAGAGCTCATGTCCACTGAAACCCAAAAGAAAGCTCCAGCCTGTCAGGATTACCCTCTACATGTATGTGCTGCTTTCATGAACACTCAAAATGATGATTTAAAAAACATAGTTAAAAATATGTATGACTGAAATTCTTACCTAGGACAGCTTTTTGGAGATTTTCATCTGGGTCGTCGAGATGTATCAACAGTTCTTGGTACAGAAACTCAACATGACCTTCCATTGAGGATTTCACATCACTGTCCTTTAAGCACTTAAACCAATTAGCCAAGGTGTGAGCAGCTGCCAGTCGGACATCACACGAGGCATCATCCAGACGCTTTAAAACCTCTGAAAAGGAGCATATAAATAACCAAAAAGCTCTGTGAACAGAGGAGTTGGCTTTTGCATTTGAAAAAACCAATGTATTCTGTCATCATTCAAATTATTGTTGCATTTATGACATATTTCTGTCTTTTGAACATAATAAATGTGTGTAGCACTTTCCTAAAAGCTCCTCGTTCATTGTTATTGGATTATGTTGCCTAAACGTTAATAAAAGACATATACAGTAGTATTTAGATTAATTGAACAGTCTAGCACTCCTTCTAACAAGGTACCATGGATGTCTATTCATGCTTTACAGAACTACAGTTTAAGTATTTCTGTGCTCTATAACGCACAGCATTCCTATTAATTATATATTAAATTATTAAATATTACTGTTTCAGTGAATGACTGCACTGCAGACTACCTGAATATGCAAGATGAAAAGACATATATATTGACAATTGTTTGATCATGTATTTCTCAAAAAATAAAAAAAAAAGAAAAGAAAAGTTTGTTGTTAGATTTCTAGTGTGCCATGTAATAAAAAGTATCAGTTGTTAAGATGCTGAGTTAGGGAAAGCCCAATTTATTTGTATATACAAAACATAAATCCTGGCACAAAGCACAGCCTGTCCTCCTCCTGATTCATGGTTTACCATTTAAACTTCATCCTAAGAAGCATTACAGCTCCTAGCTCTAACTGACAATACAGCACTCTAGATTAGGGTTTTCTTTTTTTTTTCAGATAAAAACCCAACCCACTACCTATTCAGGTCTATTTATGGTACACTGAAATGGTTTGCTCTTGGCCCTCAAACACAGCACGGAGAACAATGTGACTTCCATTTATACACTGCAGTACTGTTCTGCTCTCACTATACTTAGCACATTATTTCACATAGTCCAAACTCTGAAGCAATGCAGATGAGCTACTGGCAAGCCCTGCACAAACCAAAGTATTGAGTGAAGTTCCATCTAGTGGTTTAATGGATAATGGCACTGAAAATACTGCAGCTCTGCCAGACTCTTAGAAGTTGAGCAAACTGTGGCACTTGGGGGAAAAAAGCAAAATGTAATTCTTCAACATTGAGATCTTGATTAAAACACACAAACAAACCCAACAATGCCTCCACCCTAAGTCTACTAAACTTTTACACATACCTGTGTAAGTGTTCTTAAATTTCTCTGCGTCAAACTGCCTCCCACAGACTTTTAGAAAAACATCAACAATACGACAAGCCATCAGTCGAGTAATTTTAGAGTCTTCATCCATGGAAGATATAATTTGGGGCATCAGCTCATCTTTCACTTTTAAGATCTACGATTAATAGGAAAAGCATAGAAACAATATGCTTAGTGTTACAGCACTTACCATTAGCCCTGGTTTGCTTAGTTAAAATAATTAACTATAAATGTTACACCAAAAATCTTGGAAGTTACATCAGCCAGCTCATAAACGCTCATTATACAAACAGATGAGTTTTATGGAACTTGTGAAAGCTTGAAAACTTACTCGGCTTTAAAAAAAAACCCCAAATTACCCAGCCTGGAGCAGGGCGGAGCTGAGGGCTGCGCAGAGGTACCAGCAGATGGCGCTCTGACTCCAACAGGAAGCGCTGGGCTGGGATGCGTGGGGAGGTTGGGAATTTGACTTTATCCCGTGCATTTCCCAGCATCCATTAATGCCAAACAGGCATTAAGGCACCGATTCAGAAAAAAATGTCCAGCTAGAACAGTAGTCCCTGATATTAACGTTTTTGTACGTGTGAACTCAACCAGTTTTGTGTGTTCAAGCACTTTGTTCAATTAAGGTCTGTAATTAAGACAATAAAGACTACGAACACTTAATAATATTTTAATTAAATTAATTTTTACAAAATGACCTTGTATTTAACATATTTCCAGTGCATCATTTCCAAGTGCTACTTTTCTTAGCAAAGAAGCTCCAAAACCCCCTCAGATTCAATTAATTCTTAATCACTGGTGGGTAACATCTCTTTAAGTGTACTCCTTGTCAGCTCTCCAGTTTCTACAGATACTCTTCATGCTCCATCTTAAGTCCTCCTGCCCTTTCTTGGAATCTTCTAGATGTTATTTTCCCTAAAGGGACCTGTGGGCTCCAAGACAACCAGACAGCTTGTCTTTGCCACGTGACACCACAGCATGTCCTGGCTGGCTCCAGTGCTGCTGCACAGGCTGTGGCTGCGGATCCAAAAATGTCAAATACCCAAATTGTAGTGTTTCTAGTGGCCAGTATCTTGTGCTACAGAAATGATGTTCTGTTAGGAAAAAATATCTACAAAATTTGATGCTGGTCAGTTTTACAGCTCAGCACATTGCTGGCCTCAGGTCTCTTACCAGGACATCATCATCCCTCCACTAGTGATTGTTTCAGTCATTAACAATCCATTACAATTAATGAATTTTATTATGAAAACTGTATGTCCTTCTGAAAATACTACTTACCCTAAGGATTTATTCTTTCTTCCCCCCTTACATTTATTTTGTTTTCATGCCCGAGATTTCAAAGGAGGAGAAAGAGAGAATTTACCTCTTTTGGTGAAAGCATTTCACAGTGGATGAGAGCCCAAAGGCACAACACAGCTGTAGCACGGATGGCAGCTGCTGTTCTTCCAGCATGCCACTGCAGATTAGGAGCCAGGATGTCTTTTATCACAGTCTCAAGGTAGCTAGGGAACAGCCTGAAGCCAAAAATAAGAAAGCAAAATAAAAGTTCATGAGAAAGTGATAAAGAGACTGACAGGATGTAAAAGAGAATTTTCCATCATAGAAACACAGGCAGAAAAGGGGAAAAAAAAGACTCTGTAAAAAAATAAATAAAATCTTATAAGCCAGTGTGATTGTAATGTATGTAATAAGCTTTTCACAACTTAACTTCTCTAGATAATATTTAAACAAATATCTAACATTCATTGAAAGGGGAGGTTACACTTTCTCCCACTTCAGATAATGACCATGACTCTGTGTTATTGTGGTAAACAACTTACCTTCTCTGTGTCTCACCTTCTCTGTCTGTGCACTGGAGATAACGCCCCATGCAGGGCTGTGAGGATTCATTAGCTTCTGTGAGGCCCTTTGAGACTGTCCAGTGAAAAGCATTTATAATGTGCAAAATATGAATGCTATTGATGACACCTGAACTCCTGATACTGCAGGCAGCCTACACAGAATATTTCAGGTCTCTCTGGGGTCAGAAACTCATCTCCCTCAAAGATGAGATGTCTGTAGGATTTTCTGAGGATGCCAGTCCCAACACTGGTTTGTTTTTATTACAAACACACAAATCTGTGATATTTTTGCTGGTGCTTTTTTCTCCTCCTCCATTGAATGTGTTGTTACAATGCTAAAAGTTGTGAGAGTCAGCAATTGCAATAGGTAGGATTCCCTCACGCTCATTTAGTTACAGCTCAAACAATCTTAAATTAAAAAAAAATAGATCTTACGAGTTAGTTACGACTTTGCTGCATCATCAAAGAGATATTAGCAGCTGGCTGTGGCTGTTAACTGAGGCTCAGGGTGTTCCCTGTGCCTTACAGAGCAGCTGGCAGCGTGCAAACAGAATAAATCTGCCCGGCCTCTGTCCCTCGGTGTTCAAAGCTCTATTCAAACCTGAGTGCCAAAGGGAAGCAGCTCTTGTTGACTTTTCTAGGAGTCCTACCCTGCCAGGGTGAACGAGCAGCCCTTTAGTGATGTGCCAAGACACAGGAGGAACATAAGAGCTCCATGTTAACACCACCAATTACCAGGGAGTACTTTAGAAAGAATCCACGCTGCAGCCAGTCCCTGTCAGCCAGCTGCACTGCCAGCTCTCAGCTCTGTGCTGACACACACCTGCACATCCCTCCCTCAACATGAAAATCCACACACCTGCCTGCTGCTTCCCCTTGGCAGGGGAGCCCTGGAGCCTGAAGGAGTCAGAGATCCATCCACTGCTGTGTCTTGTCAGCAGATGGCACTTCAGTAATAACAAGAAATCTGATGTCCCATTAGACACATCTAAATCTGTAAAACCCTTTAGATGTGGTATTTTAAACGTATTTTTGAGTATTAATAATTTTCTATTAAAAATGTTGTCAGAGAAAGAAATAACTAATGATCACCATCATTCCAAATTTCCTTTCAGCTCCAAAACTAAAAGCAGCTCTGTGCTGTCTGTGCTATCTGATCAGTAGCTGCTTCTGTTTTTAATAAAACCTTCTGTTAAACTGCAGTGAGAAAACAATCTGTCAAAACACAAAGGTGAATTCCATCAGCATTATGTTAACCATGGTGCTGTGCTATTTGTGAGAATGTTTGTCTTGAAACAGTATCAGAAAGGCAATATCTAGCAATTATCTGACTCAATCATGTCAGACTCAAACACAATTAGGTGACCACACAACTGTGTTTAGCGTTACAACCAAAGCCTTCCTATCTAAACTGTGAGAACCATTTTAAGGAGCTAAACAAATTACTGCCAGCAGCGAAGGTGAGTGCAACAAGACCTTACTGCTACTTCCCATCACTATCTCTCGTTACCATTGCTGATGCAATTATATTCTCTCTCTTTCCACTTTCAGATCTTATTGTAAATCTGTGTAACTTAATTCTGAAAGTGAGTCATTTTCATGAAAGAACATATCCTGTCTGTGCTGTTTGTATATACAGAGTTGATACTTTATTCTCAACTGGATACAAGAGAACTAAAATGTGATCTGCAGAAACATTAATACCCTACTCTTATGCAGATGTACAAAGCAGAGCTTGGGTTTGCATTAAAATTGGTTTATGAACTTATATACATAAACTTTCATTCCATGTTAATTATTTTTTATACGTATTTGTTCTGCATTGGTTCCTCTTCTGCTTTTATGACACTGCTGCACTTTGCTTTATATGTTTGTGGATTGTTGTGTTTTGAGGGTTTATGTGTATGTTTTTATTGTTTGGGGTTTTTTAAATTTAATATCCTAAACCCAGGTAATTTGAAACAAAACGGAATTGGCTTTTACAAACCAAAACCTCCAAAAATGTTTTGCAAACAATGCTTCAAACACAAAAACTTCACGTTACCTCCTACACGAAAACATTTGCTGTGTCCCTGGTAAGCAGGATCAAGACTCAAAGAGGCAGTTAGCTGCTTCCACTGCTTTTTAGTCTCGAAGATAAAACTACTGGTAAAATTCACAGCTCTGCTTTTGCTGTCAGAGGACAGAGCCTCATTATGAGCCGGACTGGAGCATCCTTAAGCAGGAGCCATCCTTCACACAACCAGGTTTGTGACCCTCCCTGGACTTTTCTCATCCTGACAAAGGCCATTCACTCCCACTGCCCTGAGCAAAACAACTTCCTCCACTGCTGGGTGCAGAGCTGGGGTGGCTGTGGCCACACTCACTGAGAGAATTACTGTGAAACATTCTTCTGGTTTTTCCACACTGATCATTTCCCTTTCCTGAGAATATTAATGAAGCTGGCAGCTCATTGGGTTGGGTTTTTTGGCTCCAAGGTTTTTGCATTCTCAGTCAGATGATACAAATTAGTTTAAAACAAATAGTCAGACCCTGGAACACTTGTAACAGTTTTCAAAGTGCTTTTCTTTTTTTCTAGATTGTTGAATATCTAGATTAACCTTGTAACTATCACTCAGATGATTATTTAAGCAAGTAATCGGATGACTACAATGACATTTCTTATATGGATCAGGAATTTAACACTGGATCCTGAAAATATGGAAACAGATAACAGCACACTTTGCACCAAAGCTTTCAGATAAAAAAGAAGTTTCATTATCTTCAACACATTAGCTCAGAATCTAATAGGGGCTGCATCAGCAGACATTCTTCAGCTTACCTGGCATTCCCCACTGAATGGAAACACCAGAGTTCCTCCTCCTCCCCTCATTATAGGATGCAGGCCATAAATGTATAAAATACATCTAAAAATGGTAAAAATACATCTACACTCATAACAACTTGGCCCCATGCAGCCAGAATGAATGGTCAATATACCAAATGCCCAGTGAGTGGCAATTTGCTCATTAGAATGGTGAACACAGTTTTACCTATAAATAAATTACCATTGCTATCAAAGTATTTTTAGGAAGAATGTTTCCTGTGGTTTTTTTTTTTTTTTTGGTTGTTTGGTTGGTTTGGGGTTTTTTAAGAGTGAAAAATGAAAAGAAAAGTCAGAATACATTTACATCCTAAATGCAGCAGGTAAAAAGCAGAGCAGATATGGTTTATGTATTCAGGGCAACTTTGCACAAGCGTTTGCACTATTAGCCAGGCTAAATTAATAATGGTAAAAGAGACCCACTTTGGCATTGTTATAGATGAGGAGTTTTATAAGCACCTCAGTTATACTTAGATCATACTTGCAATGCATAAATATTGCCAAGCAACAGGAAACTCACATCTTCAGTCACTGAGAGTGATAATAATGCCTTATCAAACATTTTGTTTAATGCTTTCAAACATCATGAAATATCTTGGGCATTTTTAAATGCCCATTTATTGGGGTGTTTAACTATTTCCTTGCAATAACTACAGGCAAAGTTTAAGGATTCAGGAGCAGGCTGGAAAAAAAATTTTAAAACCCCAAACAATTCCCCCCTCCCAACATTTTTCCTAAGAATCTCTCTTTTAGTTTTCAAACAAGCATTCCTTTCAACTACAGCTCTTTATTTTTTTGAAAACTATCCAGATCTGCATGACATTAATTTTAATTCCCATAGTGGCACAGGTAGGAAGACTACAGAGGAGGAAGTCCAGACTTCCATTTTTTTTCTTTTTTAAATTAGATTATTGCACTCCACCCTTCTTATCATTATTTAAAATTGCAGCAAGAAAAATAGGCTGTAGAAGATGGTGGGAAAATCTTTCTTCTTCCAGCCATGCTGACATGGACGTGGTTATAGGGGTTAAATAACTCCCATGGTCATTACTTCTTAATGCCACTGTAGCTTTCAAAGAGCTGTGTGAAATCAGCTACCACTTACCCCTGAGAATTGATGGTTTCATTTGCTTTCTGGAACAACTGGGATAAAACTGTAAAAAGTTTTAACCGCATTTGGGGATCTCTGTTTGGCTGAAGAGATGTCTTCAAAATCAGAATAAAGTCATCGAGAGCTTCACCTATGACAGGACCTAGAAAACAAACACATAAGGCTTATTTCAAAATACTAATAAGTTCTATTGAGATGTTTCATGTGTAGATAATAAAATGATATTTACTTAATGAAAAACAATACTGGATCTGGCATGATCCTGACTCCTCTCCACACAGAGTATTTACACTTTTTTGTTCTTTCAAGTTTTTCCACATGCAGCATTGAGATGCTCATGACTCCCGGAGGCACAGGAAAGGGCCTGTTTGAAAGGATCAGCTTCAAAACTTGGATAATACAATTACTGCAGCAGCATTCCTTCTCCATGTTTAAATAATGTTTATTTTCATTTTATAAGACAATTTAAATATGATGAATTTTAGAAGCTATTTGAAATAAAAATATCTTTGAAATTAATTCTTTAGTTAATATTTTCACATTTTGTGATGAATTCTGGTTTTACCTTTAAAAAATAAACACACAAAACTCTAAGCTGTTATCCCAGTATTTTAATAAGTTATTTTCCCACAACTGAAGGAAATTTGTGCCTTTCTCCTTGATAATGACTGACATCTGCCTGGTTATAAAGAGTACATAAAGACTGTACACATGCTTTATTCTGCAAGCTTCTTGCTGTAGAATGCTCTTTCTGCCCAATTTTTGCAATAAACTCCTTTCCTTTAGGAGCTTATTCAGCTTTGCTTCCTTGAGATGCACATTCCATTCAATTCCAGTAACTCAGAAAATCCCTCCAGAAGAGACACAACTCTGGCATTTATGATGACAGGAATATTCCTCACACATGGGATGGACAGATTGAAGTATTCAAGATTCCAAAACAAGTTCAATAGCATTTAATAATATCTGGAAAATTAATGTTTAAAATAGTAGTGAAAAAACCCCAAATCTTCACTGTCTAGACTGAAGCAATGCAGGGTGTTGAACTGCAGTTTGCTAAATGTCTGTGCCAACGAACAGGTCTCTATTTTCACAGCATTTATTCAAAATACATTGCTTCATGTGAGTTATGAGACATTCACAAGCTACTACTACTATATCAAACTGATAACAGCAAATTCAACAGATGGAAAATAAACAAAATAAACTCCATTGCTAATTTCAGCTTAAGCATACGCTCCTGAAAAACAGTAAAAACTGAGAAATATGAATTGAGTAAAGCTGATTAAATTGATTAAAAACAACATTATGTGTGGGAATGAAAAGAAAGAAAAAAAAAATAGCTCTAAGAGCTGCTGTGTCAGACAGAAAACACAGACAATAGCATATTACCAGCATTGGGTGCAAGCCAAAATGTTTGCCCAGACATTTGATGATTTATTTAGCATTAAGGAAAACAGAGACAACTGTCTAGAAGTCCCTCAGTCATGGAAATGGGAGCACAAATATACAGAAAAGTTGGCCTCTAAAATCTTGTGCTGAAGTAACTTTTTGTTCTTTCCACAGATGAAAACCAAAAGAAGCACTTACGCTGGTTGCTGCACAAACCAGCAAGTGGGTGATTCTCATAGGTTTGACGAGGGTTCTTTTGAGATTCAGGGATTAAAAATGCAGTCCTTTAAAACATACCTGTCCACATCTAACTGTGTGCAGTAGCCACAGTGATGCTTTGCCTGTAGCTGAAGTGACTGTCTCCATCCCCTTTTCAACCAACAGAAAGGAAAAAACAAATGACCAGGACTTTGCATTTTAAGAATCTTAAAATGAGTGTCTGGGTGAAAAGCTCTGCCTGTCACCACGTCCCTTGCTGTGAATGCCACCTGGGGAGCTGTGGCAGAGGGGCCTCACTGTGCAGGACTGAAGGTGTGTGAGATGTACACCAAAAACCTCTGCTCAGTCACGTGCTGCAGAACAACAGCGAGGAGCTGCTGGTTAGAGAAAGGTAGTAGCCTCTGAAAGACCAGTGAATAGATGGAAAAAAGCGGTGGATTTTTGGACACAAGCTAAAACAGTTTGTCTCCCCTTAATCTTCACCTCTTTCATCCACCTGAAAGTGCACTTTTCCTGAAGTGCTTTTAGCATTCTGCCTGCAGCCATGGAATCTTCGAGCTGCTTCAACTTTTCTTTGCTTTCCATCATGTTCTTGTGAAGGTTCTGAATAGCACACTGCTCATTACAAAATACAAGCCGGCTGCAGGCTGTGGGAATTCTGACTGTATTTTTTTTAGAACTAAATGAGTCGTACCTGAATGGGTTGCAATGACCTCTAACTGCAACACTTCTGGGGAATAGCAGGTCCACCCTTCACAGGACACTGACACCCACTCCATCAGCTGAACGATGTGCTGCTGGTAGAGACAATGAACACTTTCCAACTGCTGCACTTCAGCTAATGAAGACATTGTTTTCTCCACCTGGTAAAACAGAGACAGGATACTTAGCTGAAGTCATTTTAAAAAAACAAATAAAACCTTTAAAACTCATTCTTTGAGAAGGGATGCAAGAAGATTTTCATAGTTTCTATCAAACAACCAGGATTGATATTTAATGTCCGTCTATACTTCATCCATTAACTTTTATTTGAAGTGAAACATTTGTCCTGATTTCAAAATGAAACGACGGGGAACACAGCAACCTAACAGCACCATGAGAGTCTAATCCATGTGCATGCCTATCCGAAAACTAATCACATAATAAAAAAGGCTATTAGTGGTTTTAAAGTTGTGGCAATTTTTCTCCTTAATTTAAAAATGCTTTAAAACATTAATATAGGGGGAGTTTCTCACAGTCCCAAGTCATGGCAGCTTCCAAAAACTATTGCTGCTGCAGGTAAGAGAGGACATGGCGTTTCCCCTATTTTAATTATGAAAGATGCTCTCTCTTTACAGTAACTGGGCAGGCTCATTTTGAAATTCTCAACTTCTGTTGCTTAGAAGTACCAAACTTCACTGTTACATCAGAAATATCTTCTTCGTGTTTAGAGTTAAGACTATTCCACGAGACATGCAAATAAAACATGTACAAATGAAACATGTAAAAAGAACTACTAAATGAATTCCAGACATGAGCACGCTTGGCAAGGAAACCTATAGATTTTCCTAATCACTTGCAGCAGATGTATTTCAAAGCAAAAGAAAATTTGCTTTTACAATTCCTGAAGGCTCCTACCAGATGTATAAAACTCCTCCAAGGAAGAGATAAGAAGCATGCTGGAAGCTGCATCTGCAGTCTTGGTGATTTCAGTAGACTGTGAATCAAGAATGGGGAGCAGGACACCGTCAGGAACCTCACTCATAATAATAACATGTGCTGCCAGCAGGGCCTGCTCCAGCAGGGAAAAATGGAGTGCAGTGCTGGGGTGACATCATTGGACTCCAAGTGCTTCAGTACAACTACAAATCGTACTCATATTTTTAATATTTTTAAGCTGAACTCAACCACACAAGTTAGCTCAAACATGTCTAGGACCTTTAGACACTTCCAGACTAATCACTTGCCAGACAAAGATGTTTTTATGGAAGTACCAGATGTGGAGAAAATAAATGAGAATTCTAAGAAAAAAATAAATAAATCAGGATTTGCTAAGGACAAAGGTTGCTCTTAAAGAAGGTTTGCCTGCCTCAAGCACAGTAGAGTTCTCCTTTCTGGAAGCATTCTGCCAGACAGCCAAAACACTCAGATAAATGAATATTTTACATATAAGTTACTTGTAAATTAACTGGAACATTTTACACAATGTGTCAGGATATAAACTCCTCCTCATTATCAATCCCACCATAACACACAAGATTTTTTTCCCATTGAACAAGACATACAAAATAATACATTGCTCACATGTGATTTAAAGTAAGTTCTATGGTTTCAAGAGCGCAATTAAAAACAAAAAAAAAAGAATAAATTAAACATGCCAGTAGACTGATGCATATTTTCTCATTAAACAGCATCTCACAGTTAAACAACCACAAACGTGATGGACACAAAGCCAGAAATCCGGCCAGACCTGAGTGCTCACCATCAGGTCACAGCACTCGTGGTCTCCACTATCTCAGGGGTCTTCTTTTCCCTCACAGCCTGAATTGAAGTTCTATAAGGAAAAATTTGGAATAATTTCTGTTTATACTCAAAATCTTTTCAGTTTGAATACAGATTTCTTTTTGAACAAAAAAAATATCCTTGTAGAGCAGCTGTGATACTTTTGTTCTACATGTTCTTAAGCTATTTTAACAGGGACTTCTTGCCTTCTCCAAGCTGTACAGCTCACTTTGAATTTTCGGAATAATCAGTAACTGGAGAAAAAAAAAAAATTCAAACCATATTTGTCTTTGTGGCAATTTTGAAATATTGCAATTACGCAATCTCACTGCCAGATTTTGTATGTGTCTAGCTGAAAGAAAGGCTAATGAGAAAAAGGATTCTCATCCAAAGTGCTGTCAACTTAAAAAATCATCTGGAACTGCAGGAACATCTTAAACCTTTAATAATCTCAGGAGATTAAGTTTTCAGTTTACGAAAATCAGGATTTATCTCCATGAAACCGTTTTCTTCGTAGGAGTATGAAGTTGTAAGGTTTTAAATGGACATTGCTGACTTTACAGACCACTGCAGGGATAAACAGCCAAGATACCACAAAACATTCCAGATCCATCTTTCCAAGGCTGATTTTTTGTCCAAAAAAACCAAAAAAACAAAACAAAAAAAACCCCAAGCAAACAAACAAAATCTCCAAACCCCCCAAAAATCCCACTCTCCATAAGACAGATCATCATCCCACCCCTCTTTGACCTGCAAAGTCTTTTCAAATCTTGTTTCAAGCTTTGTTGCACTTTATTTCTTTCCGAAGAGCTTTCTGAGCGAACGCCTCCTCGGAGGCAGCCTGTCAGCTCTGGGGCCATAAATACTGATGCTACACAGGCCTTTGGAACAGCATGCCTGGGAGCAAGAAAAAAGGAAGTAGAATAGCCACTGCACTTAAGGTGTGTGTTTGAAAAAAGACAACTGGGATAGGTATAATTGTACTGCATGAGGATGGCTCGCTGATTTATATGATATTTAGCTCGAGGAAGAAGGAGGAAGAGAAAAGGGGGTGAGATAATGTTGAGGCAAAAAAGCTCATCTATTATCTGGGCATGTACAGCTGTCCTCGATTTTAAAGCATTCCTGTGACATTTAAACTTTTGTTTCTTGTGGGGTGGTAAAAAGGTCAACTACTGTAAAATTGGTCTGATCTTTGGCTAAAGACTAAAAAAATCACTATGAAACCTTCACATTTGTAAGGCTAGTAGCACTCTTGACCTCTAAGTGAATTGTTGCACTTCCTTAATAGTCAGAAAATAAATCTGAGTTTTTCCCTGTGTATAACCAAACATTCACAGTGACTTATAGCCACTAAAAAGTAAATATCAATAGTTCAACCACCACCACCAGCATGCCCAAGGCTTTGCAGAATCCAGTGACAAACATAAACTCTTGGACACTTCTTGTTCAAAAACTTTTCCTGAACTGTGGACAGGTGATTAATACCACCCAAATAAAGTGCCCTCCTAGTCCCATGGCTGCCCCCATGCAGCTCCAAGTTTCCCATGCTCCAGTAATGCACCTCAAGCCATCTATTCTGAAACCTAACCTAAACAACTTACGGAGAAATAAAATTCTAGCTGTAACTGCAGCCTACAGACCCATACTGAGTGATCACAAAACAAAACTGATTAAAGGCTCATGGAGTTAAAATACATTTTGGTTCCAAGAAAGGCCCTGGAATTCAAAGTTATGAGGAAACGTAATTCTCCAGGCTCTGCTGTCCCAAATTGTAAACCCAACTCCAAACTTCATTGTGGTACTAACCATGTACAGGCTGTACTGTGAGAGATGCACAACCTTGCACTAACCACAAATACTCCCCCACAAACAATTATGGTTCTGTTTACACAGTGTCTCATCAATAGGAAAAGACAAGAACACACCAAAATATTAAACCAGCTCATAGTTTACCTTCTCTTTAAGGTCCTGAGAAGATGGTATTGCCATTATGGTCACCAAAACTTTCATCAGCTGCAAGCTAATTTCTTTGCAGTCTTCCTGGCACACTTCAATCAATGCTTGTACACAATAAAGCAACTGCTCCATATAAAAGACCTATTTTTTAATAAAAGCATATATTTATTATGTTTTCTTAGCAAATATAGCATTGTCTTTAAGGGAGAGAAATGGGAAATGACAGTAATAAAATCTGAGCACTGTATAATCCCCCACATCGGTAACACAATGATAACTTCATGTTAGTTCTTCTAATTACCTACATTCTATTTTTATAGAATCCAATGTAATCTTCCTTCCACATTGTTTGTTTGTATTTACCTTGTCCTGTTAACAAAATAAATGACCCTGCTCTTAATCACACAATGGTTCCACTGGTGAATGATGAATAAAAACATCAAAGCATTTTGGAGTGCTCGCTCATAGTACTTTCTCTTTCTGAACTGCAATTTGTTAATTAATAACATATTTGTTATAAGCCTTTGAAATGTTATTCCATGTTTGACTGTTTTGGATGAACAATGACAGCTAAATACATAAGCCAAGAAAACCTGAGCATTTGCTTTTATCTCAGCCAATTTATCTCATTTGATGCCATATAATTCACGTTATCTTGATCCAACTGATACCAGTTGAAGTCAATATTGTTGTCAGTTAGTTTGTCGTGACTTCTATGATAAAGTGCATCAGATATTCATGAAGCTGTCAGTGAACAGAAGGGGCCATTGTTACAAATTTACTCCCAAAAAATAAATCAAGTCTAGGAATAGATTAGCCATAAGTGTTATTAATCTCATGGACATGGTCAATCCTTAGCTAAACAGTGTCTGTGCAGAGTTCCCTGGCTAAAATAGAGAGATTGTTTTCCAAGACTAAAGGCTGGAACAATTCTGCCAAACCTTCAGCTGCAGATGGATCTAACTCCTGGAGCTAATGCCAAATAGAAGTGGTAAGCTTAAACCCCATAGCAATTGTGCAGATATACCTCAGGGAATTGTTATTTGAACAATCAGGTTATAGTGCTTCCACTTATATGAGCTCCTAATCATCACAGGCTTCATGGAGATTAAGGTTAATTCCTGCATCATTGGTACATATTCCGTTAGGGAAGAAACCTAATGAGGGAAGAACTTGAAATGTATATCTTACATTGGCTCAAAAAGACAATTAGGCCAGATTCAGTCTGCACACATGAATAACTGTTTTATGGGAAGCCTACATTTGACGTGAAGTCAGAGTTCCTCAAGGCACAGCACTGGCCCTTTTTTGGTCATCTTAACAGCAGAGGTCTAACAAACTTCTGGTGGAATGAAAGCCAGGATTTCATTTGCTAGGAAAATTACAGGGATTCCTCTTGTGCATCTCTAACAGACCTACTTCTACATTTGAACATAGGAAGAAAAAAAAAAATCCTGCAGGTTAAAAAATATCCATTCCGTGCTTAAGAGAATCTCTCATCTCCTTATATAGCAATTGATGAATATTCTCCAAATGCTAAAATAAAAATGGTATTTGGTCTCAGCTATTAACTAAGGATACAATTGGAAGTAAATTTCTAATTGATAAAGGTATTCCTTCTAGACTTTCACTTAAAAAGAAGCAACCAAGCCCAAAAGGTTACAAAGCATGTTCCTAAATGTACACATAAATTACTGGCATCTTCCTTATAAAATGGCAAATAAGAATACAAAACAAGAATCAGATAACATTAAGAGGGAACCTTGGGAAACCTGGCATGCCAATTACAATAGACTACAAAAATATTTCAGTCATTTTTACTGCTGAGGATTGAAATGGATGACCTTGTCTGGATTGCGAACACAAGGAATTTCGAAATTCGGGTTAAATCTGCCTCAGGACCAGCCAAGGCAGTCCTTTGTTAGTGCAGTACTAACTAGTAACTAACTGTTAGTTACTAACAGCTGCCTCTCTCCCTGCCATGCCTCTTCATTTCCTTACCACTATATGAACTTTCTCACAGCAGCTCTCAAACTCGAGCCTCCATCTGCTGAGAGCACGAACTGTTGTAAGTTTTTGGAAGCAGCAGATTTGCCCGGGATATCACAATATGGGCCAGGAAGAATGGGGAAGCTCCTGTTTAGTCTCAGACACACATCCACAACTATATCCTGATACAGGTGTGTAAGGAAGGGAAAGGAATGGGAGAATTTAGGGAAAATAAGTGAAAAAATAAGTTGGTCAAAGCCTGTAGCCTACTGTGTGTTTTCCAGCTTTCCTTACCTCTTCAGATCGCTGACAGACTCCAGCCTGTGCCAATGTGCTGCCAAGCTGGGTCACATGAGGCTGTAAGATTTCTTTTGGGCTACCTCGAATCACTGCAGCCAGAACCATTACACAGGATGCTTTGGGTGTCTGTCCAAAGGCTGAGGTGATTAATTTCAAAGACACCTTAGGACTGACAAACGTTCCAATCAATTCTGCTGCTTTCACACTCTGAAAACAAGAACAGGAATACCTTGAGGATTTTCCCAAAAACACAAAGACCATTCAACGTATCATGGCCTTTTTTCTTTTTATGATTCCAGCTGTTATTTCAAATGCTTCAGCAGTTGCCTTGTAGGCCTTTTCCACTCGCTCAGTAATGATTATATGCATGAAGAAATTTTCTTGACGGGTTCAGTAAGCACATAATAAGGCATGCAAACAGCCTTCCCCACATCAGACAAACTTCCATGAGAAAGCAGTGCACAGAAACAGTGTACAACTTCCAACGTAATAAAGTTTCCAATTTAGAATAACCAGATGTCGCACATTTAGTGGTTTAGCATTTTGTCCCTCAAATGCTGTTCTGACGCTTGCCCTTAATGCAGCCACCCCCCATTTATCAAAAGCTGTAACTGTAAAAACCTGAAAGAGGAATTTTTTGTTATTGTGCTGTACCTTGAAGCTGACACTACAGATCTGGTTAAGTGTGGAAGCAATGCCATGGGGAAACTGCCCACTGCTTTCCATCTTACTTCTTTAACTGAAAAGGCTTAAATTATTGTGTATTCCCCATGACAGTGACACCCTTTGATCCCATCCCTGCCTTGCAGACATATCAGGATGTTGCATTCCACATGAAATACCACCACACCAGAGCTTACTGCCTGTCTGATGCCCAGTGTTTACAATCATGTAATAAAGAAATGAATAAATGAAATAAAGAAATGAATAAACAATCACCTACAGCTGCACTACCTGTGCAACAGGAACACTTCTTCCTATCCCATGGATTTAATGGTTGGCTCATTTCCCCAAACATGAAAGCTTATCTCCCTTTATCATTTTTGGTCTAGTGATTTAGTTATGACTTTTTTTTGCACCTAACTAATACTTGAATCATGCTATTTTTTTTTGGTCTCAGTGGAAGCACATAGCCGTGAATTCTATAGTTTAAACATGCACTATATAGAGCTGTTTCTTTCCACAAAGATGGGACTCAAAGGAGCTGTAACAGACTCTGTGTAGATGTGAACCCTGTCCTCCTCCATATTTGCCATAGAGAAAGAGAAAGGCTCTTAGTGCTCTGAAAACTGGACAATACAATTTCAGAGTTCAAAAATATTATTTGATACATTTGTATGGATCAATTTACTCATTTTAACACGGGAAAAAATTGAAAGGATCTCATTTTGTATTACTAGGCTGGAGAAAGACATGGACATTTTCCAAGTTGGTGGATGCTCTGGAATGGGTTCTACAGTGACAAACTAGAGAGGAAGTTACCACAGAACCCTGGGAAGCAGCATCACTAAGAGAGAAAAAGCATTCAAGATCAGAAGTTGCTGAATCTTGTGCCTGGCACAAGGAAAAGTACAATTAAATACTGAAATCTCGTAACTGGGAATAAATCTCTTGGAAGCACCTGTGAGAAGATTAGTGGTGGAATTCCAAGAAAGAGACAAGTATGGTCAATAAATGGCAAGGGAAAGCTGTGTGCTGCTTGAACACATACTTTTGTATTTAGATTTATAGCAATAAGCACTTGACTGGAAATTTGACAGGACAGCAGGGCTACATGGTCTTATTGTCCTAATTTTTTATATTTTCTTATAGCCCAACTGAGAGCAGGAACTTAAAGGAAAGCCTGATTTAGGGCTGGCCATTTGGTTGGACTATCTGCAAGCAGAACCCATTCTTCCAATTTCCCAAAGCAATAAAATTTTTAACTTTAAAGTAAGTTACATGGACATATTTTTGTTATACATATGTTCTCTTCCTTATGTAGAAATAGGAACAGAAGATTTTATCTTAAAATTGTAAAAGCATTTGTACCACCTGTCTTTCTTTTGCTAAATTTATCTCATGTCTTCAACTACATCTGTTTTACTGGTTTGTTGATCAAAGTGTTGAAAGAATCAACTGTTAGTAAAAACGAAACTAATTATTCCTCACAAAACCCCCCACATTTTCCAAGCATTAAGTCAAGAATTCCAACACTGAATATGGGTATCACATGGAATAAACATACCTCGGTATATGGTTGGATTATGGGGCAGGGGGAGATAAGTGAAATTAACTTGAAAGGGCATGACCTGTGCATTTTTTTACATTGAATTTGTTGCCCCAAGGCTTTTACACTTTAATCCACTGCTTATAATTTTCAGAGAGATTATTATCAATGCTTCATGGGGTTGGCATACAAACTAAACAGTATTTAAATAACTTTACTATTGGTCTTCATACCAATAATAGAAGAATACATTTATTTTAACACATTGGCAAAGTATAATATTCACATGTTTTTAATATCCATAAAAACCTAAGCCTGATCCTTCAGTCATGGGCAATTTCCAGTGACCTAAGACAAAGTCAACCTTCCTAAGACAAACTCAAAACTATAAAATCTTTATTCAGTGTATAACAGCTACTTTAACAGCTCAAACTTACATTTTTAACCACTTCACTTTCTTCATCTGAGCATGCTTGGGACAAAGTTCTCAGCAGCAGCTCCATGTGTTGGGTGATGTGATCCTCTGCATGCAGCAACAACGTATAGAGGAGCTGGGATGCTTTGATTCTCGTGCTTTCAACCCAGTCTGTCATATCATGACAGAGACCTGGGAGAATTTTGGAGAGGTTTCTCGACACAAGTTCCCGACAGCCCAGTCCTGGTCGAGTCTCTAGAAGAAACAAAAACAAACCAAAAATATAAAAGGAATAGCCAATGAGTAATAATACTCGGAAAATTTTAAAAGCTGCAAAGTAAGAGCTCTGTGATGTCTGCTTCAGCATGGAACAAAATATTTCAAATGCTGCTGAGGAATTTACCTGTTTAAGTTGCATTTCTTTAATACATATCGCAGAATTAAAACTCCACACAGCTCTTTGAAAATTTATGTATTTATTACTGGGTGGTGATTCGAATTTCATGTTTTAAAATTTTGACAAAAGGAGAAGAGAAAGAGAATTGAAATGAATGTGTGCCTTTACCCACCTTGGAAAACAAATTTCCTTTTAATTTTGATAGCAACACAAATCCCATGAAGAATAAACTGAAACCCACAGACATAAACAGAAGAAAGACTTTTGTGTGCAAATGCTGAGTTAAATATAATTTGGAGGAGGAAAGAAAGGTAGAAGTCACAAACAGTACAGAGGACATGAGCTGCAGTAAAACAGATAATGTCAATTGTGCCCTCTAAAGGAAAAGGTAAAAAGTCTATCTGGCAAATTGAAGGCAGAAAGGGCACGAACTGCAGTTTGTAGAGATGCTGTGTAACAGATCAAGCCAACAAACTGATAGTGTTTTAAAAATCACAGCTATTATATAATCTCCTTTCTAACACTTTTTCAGGAAAAGCAGCCCACTGAAGTGCCTCTTCAATGTCTCAAAAATTGAATAATACATTTTAAATGGTATGGAAGATGATACAGGAGTTGGGGGGATATATACATATTTTTCTTAAGACTGAATTTAATTTGAAGCGACTTCGTGGAAAGCGAGTTTTTGTTATATTTTGATTTTAAACAGAACCCCAAAGTGTTACAAATACACATTCCATGCCTCAATAAAGGGTGCAGATTTCTGGAGAATTAATAAACCTACCTTTCCCAACAAATGCCTACTGTACTGTCTTGGTAATCATCAAATTTACCTCTTAGTTAATTTATGGAGCACTGAGATTCAGAGAAGCAACTTGACCAATATCACAAGCATCTAAAAATGTCCTCTTCTGTACTTTACAGATAAAGCTGTGACAGCCCTTTCCAAAGAACAGCAATAAACTTTTTCTGTGATTTTTTTTTCCTACAGCCTATTTTCTTTTCTTAACACTGTATATGCTTATACAAACAAAATCTGAAAAGCTGTTCTCTGAGAACCACGATTTCATAATTGCCAATCACAATGTTCACATGCTGTTTTAAGAAAGAGACATCATTCATTATGAGGTGTCAAAATACACTGAATGTGTGAGTGCATTTTTTATTCCTGATACAGAATTCTCCTGTAAATGCTCAGGAAGAAAATGACTGAGCGGTCTCAGGATATTTTCCTGCACTGGCCTGTGTAACTACAAATGCTAAAAGGAAAACTGACTAAAGTAAAAGTTCTGAGGATACAGAAGACTTAGAAATACCTATAAAATACCTAAGTAGGGAAAAAAATAAAATTCAAGCATCAGGACATGAATTGCTGCTTCTTTTGTCAACGGAGGAAACATTTTGGATTATGAAAACTGACAATGAGTAGCAAAAGGTCAAATAAAGAAATCAACTTAAGACAGCAAATACAGACTGCCATCCTATTCAACCCGAGGCAGAATTTCCTTTGAAGAATTTGGACCATTCTTTATCAGCAATTCCTTCATTTCAGATGTTCAAATGCAGGCATTTATCCCTGTAGCTACTCCTGTCAAAGACTTCCCTGCTATAAACTCTCAGCACCTGTATCCTGAGGCAATGAGGGCTGGGGCTGAGTGCAGGCTGCTCTGGTGGCTGAATGACACCGGCTATGAGCTCTCCCTCTGGTCCCCCCTGACCTGCAGGATCTGTCACTGGCACATCAAAGCAGGGGGCTCCTATGGCAGGTCCATTAGTTTGACAGCTGGACAAAGGTACTTAAGTAAAATGGAATACAAACTCGCAGTTGTAAAAAAAAAATAAAATATTCCAGCACGTTGAAGTCAGAAGAAATGGTAAAAAAGTGCTAAGATACGTCATTAACATATTTTTTAAAATGCCAACACCAACCCCCTTCCCTAAAAACCAAACCAACCAAATGCTCGTGGAGAGAAAACAGAAAGGACACATAAAATAACAATCATCCATACACAGTCTGTGGTGGGACAACACAAATTATGACTTGAAAATAAGGTATATTAGTGTCTCTGATAAAGTTCTGTATCTGATTAAGCAGCCAATCATCCTTTCCTCTGATTTTCCTTCTCTTTTAGTGTCTCTGATAAAGTTCTGTATCTGATTAAGCAGCCAATCATCCTTTCCTCTGATTTTCCTTCTCTTTTGTCACATCAAGCCCAGCTATTAGAAGACATACAGTTTGGAAGTAAAGATAAGCAGCAAGAAATAATACCTGAAAGTCCCCATTAACTTGGGACTCAAGTTCAAAATTATCAGGTTGTTTTTTAAAATATTCTTCAGTTACATGTGCACATATATATAAATACACACACATATGTCACATTGAAGCCTTAACTGCATCATTCTACCAAGAAAAATGCATGAAAATTCAATTTAATGTGGGACTGGAATGTTGCCCAAATTCATGAAGCATATTTATTGTGCTAAGAAGAATACTTTGGAGATCACATATCATTTCATTACCAAGTAATTGGTAGATGTCACCTTCTAAAAATCCCCACCAAAACATTAAACACACACAAAGTACAACACACATCTGGAGCAAACTGACCAAGATAAGACCATCATCTGCATAAATGATAATCACTGTTCCAAGGACAATGATATCAAGCCTTTTATGACCTTCCCCATATCACGGTCATTGCAAAATAAGTGACTGGAGCTTAGACACTCAGCTTCCATCAGTTTATGTCTGTTAAATGATCCTCTGACTGCCAGAAGAAGAAATATGTTTCTGCCATGACTAGTGGAAGTAAAAGCACTCTTTAGTATTTCCAGCCCCCTGAGGTAAAATTATGTATAAAATAAGGAGGAAAGAAAGAAGATTGGAAAGGATGACAGATCAACTTGCCTGCCTTCAAAGTTAAACAGTTCTGTCAAACCAGTCACCATTATGAAGCGCTTCCCCTTTCATTCAAGCATTACTGAGTAAAACAACTTTAAAGAAAAAAAAAAAAAGAAGGGTAATTTCAAAGAAGAAAGAACTCCGGAACCCACTGTCATGGAAAGGATTTTGCTGCTGGGTATTCTGTGATGTGATTGTCATGTAGGCACAAGTCAAGCATGAACCTGTTCTTTCACACCAAAAGAGTTTTTGTTCTGTTAAATATGAGTATAGAAATCAATAAATGAGCCAGTTAAACTCTCTCTCCCCCCAAATCCCATGTGCATATTTTTAAACATTAACTTTGTGAACCCAGGACAGGAAACAAGCTTCAAGCTACTGCAAACACAGTGTTTGAAAGCCACCTATAAATCACACAGTACTAAAATGTGAACTGCCCGTTCTGCGTATCTTGGGGGTTTTGTGTATAATAAAGGAAATTACTCTGTTCCCACATTCTTCACATACACTGGCAGATTTCAGGTAGCATCCCAGTGTCATACAGAGAAGTTTGAAGTAATTTCACTGCAAATTTTTCTTCCACACCGATTATGTGGATCATTAATGCTCTGACCAGCAGACATTATTCAAAGACTCAGCTCACAGGTTCTTTCCTCCTGCCTTCCTTTCCAGTTATCTCTGTGCCCACTGTGCACCTGGCTGCTGGTTGATGTGGAACTCAGTGCTGTTTCTGCACCACTGCTTTACCTTTTATTCAGCATAGGCAGCCTTGTTTACTTTCTCCAAATGGAATTTTTGGATTAATGAAAAAAAAGATAATGAGGTTATTGAACAAGCGTTTTTTAAAATTTAAATTTAATGGAAAGAATTTTAATAATTTTATATAAATAAATGATATATATTATATATGTGTTACCTCTCTACATTAATATTACATGTTGTAATGAATATTACACGCCCTGCCCTGCTGTCAGTACTGCACTGCAGCTCTCAGAGATTATTCAGGAAGTAAAAACCACTTTCAGTGCAACACTTACCTCCTTTGGGATAATGAGCTGGTGAAACACTAAAATCCATCTTATCCTTCAAATCTTCTTCATTCTCTTTCTCCCACTGCAAGCCTATCTTTTCCCAATAGGCCCAAGCCAGTTTCCTAGATATAAAATAAGAGTTTTATACCACCATGCCCCCAAAAGAAAAACATTTTAAAAGGAGATTTCTGGAAAAGCTGACTACTTAAATTCAGCTGATGGATGGGAAGCATTCCTGTCATTTAACGTAGGCACATTGAGAGTTTATACTTCTTTTGTACTCAGTGGACAGAGGTCTCTTTTTCCCAGGGATAATTCTGTCTCTGTCTACCCCAGTCTTTGTTTCTCACACTTAATTGAATACAGCATAAAACAACAGTATAACAAAAGTTATTGACATTTTCAGTTTAAGAAAAAACAACAAAAGAAACCAAAGTGGGGGTTTTGTCCTCCAAGTGAGACATTTGTGAACTCAGGAACACTTCTTTGACATCCGTTTGAGGGGAAAAAAAAAAACTGTTTCACTTACGTATTTTCAGGAATTTCATCATTAAAGCTGCCAAGTAGCAGAGGGATCAACTTGTGAAAATATGAGTATCTGTCTCGTAGGTGCAGCAACCATTCTCCAATGACAGTTGTGACAGCGTGTCGTACCTACAGGGATACAAAAAAACTATTTCAAATATGTCAGGAAAATAACAGAAAAATATTAAACATAATATTTGTTTTCTGTATATAAGACTTGGAGAAGCACCTCAATAGTCTCAGAAGAAATTACAAGAACCCAGCATTTCCTCATTTGCAGGAAGTATCTTAAGTAACACACAAGGAATCACATTCTCATTTTTCACTCTGGCTTAGTCAGTCTCAGCCTGTTTGCTGCACAAACGCACAGCCCTGAGAGGAAGACAAGATACAGACCTAACTCAGAAAACTAAATTTGCATGGTTAGTTCCTTCGTGAGAATGTAAGAAATGTATATTTCTCTGGAATTTGTAGCTTTCCAAGCACATCTCCAGAAGAACATTTTCTCTGCTCACTACAAAGGAATGATTAATTTTAAAAGTGCTGCCTCAATTGCATTTTATAAAGAGACCAATACTGTGTTTGTTAAATATCTGAAAAGACCATAGAATCAAGGCCCAGAGAGATGTGACAGAGAATTTAAGACAGAATTGAAGGCACCCATTAGAACAAAAAGGTGCCTACAATCTTCAACACCCTGCTGAATCGGACAGCAGTCACCAACATTGGTTTGGGACAGCTCACAACTGATAAAGGCTGGCTGGGACATTGTCCTGGTTTCAGCTGGGACAGAGTGCATTTTAGCAGCTGCTATGGTGCTATTTTGTGGATTTAGTATGAGAACAATGCTGATAACATACTGATGTTTACAAGTTGCTAAGCAGAGTTTACCCTAAGTCAAGGACTTTTGGGTGTCTCAAGCTCTGCTAGGGAGAAGCTGCACAAACAGCAGAGGGAACAATCACCAGGACAGGTGACCCAAACTGGGAGTGAGCGAGGGGCCGTGTGGTCCCTAATTTCTGTCTGGGGTTAAACCATGACAGACATATTTACAGACCTCAGATGAATGCATGACAGCTGAAAATTGTGGAAGCAGGGACAGAAACACCAAAAAACTCACCCCATGGGGAAGGTTTTAAACAGATTTAGAACAAATACCGAGAAAAGAAAAGCACACCTTGGGAATCTCATCAAATAATCTCTGGGCCAGATGAGATAGGACATCATCCACGGACTTTCCATTCCCAAACTGTATCACTGCTCCAGTAGCCTGAATCACATCAACTCGAACTCGGTAGTGTTGATGCGAAATTGTCTGCATTAAGGGTTTTATCAGAGACTCTGATTGCATATGGAAGTGCTCTGTTAGGGCAGAAAGACAGAAACATCAGCCATGTGAGTTGCCAGAGTGGGCAGCATCCCTGTCCATGGCAGGGGGCTGGAACTAGATGATCTTTAAGGTCCCTTCAAACCCAAACCACTCTGATTCTATGTAGCATGAACATATCCACCACACCCACTAGTTGCTGGGGCCGGCAGTACAAGATGATTTTGGGTGGATTAACGCATTTGGGCGCGGGATTGATGCTGTTCTGTAATTCTATTTCTTTCGCTGTGTGGGTGAAATATTTGGAGCAACATGATTTCTGTAACACTATGAACAGCAGCCTGACTAATGTTGCCGTGTTTATGTAGCAGGCAGTTTAACTTTACACAGTATCAGAGCTGAACACTGCCCACGTACCCTCCCCTAGCCCCTCCTCCTGCTACTACCCACATGTAACAGCTCAGCCTACACTCCCGGCATGGCTCTTCTCCAACAGATCCTCCAAACCCTGCAAAGCACACCTGTGACGGTGCGTGCGACCTCTCATCTCTCTCCTGCCTGCATCCCTGTTCCCTCCTCGTGTCCCTCGCTCAGCCCCCATCACATCGCCCCAGCGCTGCCCCGCTCCCATCCCTCAGCCCCACCTGGCATGGCCCGGGCGCAGGCCACGGCACACCTGCAGCTCTCCCGCCTGACCTCGGCATAGTGGTCGAGCAGGGTGGCCTGGAGGACGCGGGCGATGTCGCCGAGGTAGGGGGCCATGGAGGCGCCGCAGCGCTGCAGCAGGAGGCTCAGCAGCTGCACGAGGCCGAGCCGCAGCTCCTCGCTGGGCTCCGCGCCCGGCGGCGGGCACAGCCGCTGGGTCAGGGCCGGCAGGAGCACGGGCAGCGCCTCGCAGGGCCGCTCGCCTTGGCTCAGCCCGTGGCTGAGCAGCTGCAGGGCGAGCTCCCGGCACCGCTCCGCCGCGTCCCCCGCC
>VZTX01020129.1:0-43900 GCA_013400915.1 Pardalotus punctatus | reverse complement strand
CATCCCATCCCATCCCATCCTTCCCTGCTGTGGCTCTGTGGTACCTTGGGTGCCCCGCCGTCCCCTGCCGTGCTCCCCGATGGCTCCCAGTGGCCATCCCTGCCCGGCCACCCCAGGTCCGGCGGCCCCGGGCACCCTCGCGGTGTCCCCGGCATGGCCGGCCGCCGGCCGCGCACAGGCAGAGGTGGCTGCCGAGGTGGAAGGGCGGCTTTTTATGCTTTTCTTCCTGTATAAATCAGGCCGGGGATGGACAATCCCAGACAGGACTTCCTGTGTGTGTTGTGAGCTGATAACGGGCGCCGCGAGGAGAACAAACACGGCCGCCCCGAGGGGGAGAGGGGCACGGGGCGGGACCCCCACACCAAGCCCACCGGGGCTGACACGGAGAGGAGGCAGCCACGAGTCCCTGGGGACACGGGGAGGGACAGGGCTGCCCGCCCAGGCTCCCTCTGAGCCTCACACCAGGCCTGTGATGGGTGGGACCCACCACGTTGGGGCACATTTTGGCAGCTCCCACCACAGCCACGTCTCGTTCCCCCTCAAAGGGGGACACTGGAGACCCCCACAGCACCAGGGAGCTGTGCCAAGCCTGGCAGGGCTGGTGGCCACCTCTTCAACAGGGGCCATGTTGATGTTGACCACCCATGGAGCACCTTCTGGGGTGTTTGTGACCCCCTGAAATGCAGTTTACAGAACTGTGCCCAGTCAGGTTATTGTCACCCCTGTCACACTGTGCCTGTGCTGGGACAGACAGAGGTGCCTGGTTTGGGCTGCTAAACCTGCAGGACATCACCTGACAACCCTGCTCTCTTCAGGGCCAGGCAGGAGGGAAGTGTAGAAACAACTGCCCTGACGCCCTGATTTTCAGGCCCATTCTGGTGCAAAACTGGTTGTGATTTCAGGTTTAATTTATGTGTGTGTGTGACCTTGGTTCTGGGCAACCCAAGGAGGAATGATTCCGTTTTCAATGGGATTTTGGGGCTTTGATCCAGACGAAGACAGGAGGCATTTTGGAGCAGGGGGGCTGTGGCGGTGGCAATTATTTCTTGATTCTCCAGACCCCCCACGCCATTCCGTGGGTTCTGCTCCTGTCCCTGCAGAGTGTCTGGTGTGGATTTAGGGCCACGTGCCACCTGGGGCTCCCCTGGAGCAGAGCCGTGTCCCCAGCTCGTGCCGCACGTGCCGGGGCCCTCCCGGTGCCGGCAGCTCCTGCGCAGGCTCGTGGGGAGCACGGAATTAACTCCCACCCTGATTCAGCAGAACAGTGCTCCGGGCAAACCCCCCGGGAGCTGCAAAATATTCCTGTGCTTATTTATATAAATGCATGGCTAAAGAAAGCCCCCTCTTGTTTTGCTTGGCAGAGGGGTTTTAAAGGCTGCTTTGTGCTGCCCATCATCCTCCCCAGCACCAGAGGGGATTCAGGCCATTGTGTGACCATTCCCAGTGTGTGAGCATTCCCGGTGTGTGAGCATTCCCAGAGTGCAGGCATTCCCAGCTGAGGGGCTCTGTGGGAGCTCAGCTGTCCAGGGGAACCTCCTCGAGGCAAAAATGTGTGTCTGGGCGCTCACATTCACTGCAGGGAGGGTCAATCTCCCTCTGGTTTTCCTCTCGGTGCTGAGTTTTAAGCAGCAGCTCCCTATGGAAAGGCACAGGGATCGCACGGGTGGCTTGTGAGGGGTCTCAGATCCAGATCTGCGAGCTCTCCCCACCATCAGCACACACAGGCTCAGCCCTGCAATGCACAACCGCTCCAGACCTCCTCCCAAAACCCTACACCCAAATTTTACCACCTGCAACAACCCCTGCCTGGCCCTGTGCCATCTGTCCCCTGATGAGCACAGGTCACAGGGCACCATGGGGACATCATCCACCCACACCTCTGGGCACAGGCAGAGCCAGGCACAGAGCAGGACCACGGGAGAGCCGCGGGAGTGAGACGGGATGTGTGGAAAACGTTTCCTGTTTACCCAGGGCTGGGAGTCCTGAGCGGCGGCTGCCGGAGCGGGAAGCGGTCAGCAGGGGCCATATGAATGGATGGGTTTCAGCCTGAAATCGTGACGCTTCGTTTTGTCCTCCCAGGGAAGTCGGTGTTGGGGGAAACCCTGGGAGCTGGCCAAGGCTCAGTTACGGTGTGTGAGAGAGAGGGAGGGAGCCAGAGGGTGTTGGTGCTGATGCCTGATGGTTTTTGTCCATGCCAGCTGTGCTCACACCTCTGCCCCCATTGTCCCCAAAGCCGACTGCTGGCACCTCCACCGAGGCTGCAGCGCCTTGGCAGCTCCCCAGAACAGTCCAAGGTGACATTTTGCACAGCCCAAGGTGGCAGCAGGACCCAGCAGAGCAGCCATTCTCCTTGTGCGGGTCTCTCGTTCCTCATGGAAGTCTCCACCTCTGCAATAAAGACATTTCCCAGGGTCTCCTGACAGCCACAAGGCCTCCTCTGCCTCCCATTGGTGTGAGTAGCTGCTCATTAACACCAGCAGTTAATTGCTGCCGAATTGTTAATTAGTATTTGACATCACGCTGCACAAGGAGCTGGTCCTGATCCCATCTTACAGCTGGGGGTGCTCCAGCAGTGTCTTGGGACAGCTCTGGTGGCACCCAAAGTGAGCAGCTCCTGTGCAGGTGGGCAGAGTCACACACAGCCCTTGGGGTGCTTCACGTGAGCCTGAGGAAGGGCTCAGCATCCCCTGCCACCCCTGACAAAGAGTTCAAGGAAAGCCTGATAAGGGAAAGGGAGAAAGTGAGCGAGACAGGGAGCAGAGATTTCCTATTGTGCATTTGGTGCCGTGAACACAGGCAGCAAAAGTTGGGGAGCTGCAGCAGAGGGGTCTGAGGGTTCCCTGGGACCCCGGTGCACCCAAGGTGGGGGATGTGGCCGTGTCCTGCTGCTGCTGTGACTGCACGGGGACAGAGGTGGGGAAAAGCCCAGAGCTCCCTCGGCCGAGCCGGTGAAGGGCTCCGTTATCTGCCCTGCGGTGGGAGATAAGGTTTCCACGCCGTCCTGGGGGAGCAGCCTGTATCGCTCTTAGATACTCCCCTGGCTGCAGAGAGGTTTCAGGCACTCAGAAAATATTTGAGCAAGGCCCTATCTTAGGGAAAACCGTGTGCAACGGAAAGACTCACAGGATGGATCGGCTCTGCTCGGCAGGGGCTCAGAGGCTGCTGGCCAGGAAGGACAGAGCACGTTTCCGCAGCTGGTACCACCACAGGGCCTCTTGTGTTGCAAATCCCCGAGGAGAAAAACTATCACAGACCAGAAAGGGACCTGGGTTTATTGCTGGGCTGGGAAATCTGCCCATTTCCCCCAAATTCCCTGAGGTACGAGGAGATGTGGTCCCTGCACGCCCCTTGGAGCCAGCTCCCACCACCACGGAAAGATGGGAAAACATTTTCCCCTGCAAAAATTACACTCCATTAATCCAGCTGCTGCTTTCTTGCACCAGGAACATCTCTGCAGATGGATGCATTTGCAATCATTCTTTTATTTTCACTGTTCTTCAACAACTGAGTCCAAATCCTAAATGCAGAGCCTTGCTTTCAGCAAAGGTCCAAAATAAGCATTTTGAATTCTCTGCCAAAAGTAACACCAAATTATCAATCAAGGACTCCCACAGACCTGTCATTTATTTCATGGTATCCCAGACTGGTTTGGGCTGGAAAGGACCTTGAAGATCATTCAATTCCACCCCCTGCCATGGGTGGGGACACCTTCCACTGTCCCAGGGTGCTCCCAGCCCTGTCCAGCCTGACTTTGGACACTTCCAAGGGATCCAGGGACCCTGTGCCAGGGCCTCCCCACCCTCATAGGGAATAATTTCTCTCTAGCATCTAACCAAAATCTTGCCTCTCAGTTTAAAGCTGTTTCTCCTTATCCTATCACTCCATGTCCTTGTAAATGTGACTTCTGGGCTATTCCATCCTCAGCAGAGTCCTGAAGGCCGAGCCCTCCTCCTCCTCTTCCCTGCCTGCAGCCAACAACCTTTTCCCCAGCAACTCTTCACGGGTCACTGTAGACAACAATAATTGACATTTTAAATCTTCCCAGTTGCAGAACAAAACACCTGCAACTGATTAAAAGTTTTCTACCTTGAAAAACTCGGTGCATGGAAAAATGCACTCCAAGGGCTGGTTCTGAGCTCGTTGTGTGGGACAAAGCCCAGAGGAAGTCTCTGTGGAGAAGACCTGAAAAATGGACAGGACATTACACTAATGGTGTCCTACAGAAATGATTAAGCCAAATAACACCCGGCTGAATAGAGCTCCGTGTCCTTTTTATAAAATTAATAAGGCGTGTAAGAGATAAGTGTCTCCCATTAGTGGATTTAATACCTTGGCTTAAAAGTCCTACCCAGAAAACTTTCATGGCTTTTCTGCTGACTTCGCTGGATTTCAGCAACATAATAGAGAAGTGGAATTCAGCCTAAAAGTCAGACAGTGAATGCAGAAGTCAGGACTTAGGAAAAAGATACCAAAAAAGAACTGTTGATATTTCTCCTCGCTGACACGTCGCAGTCTATCAAAATGGCCACTGCCTTTATTTTGTTTAATCACTTATCTCCATGGAGGGAAGAGGAAATTCCCAAGAACGCACGGTCGTTAAAAATATTAGCCAGGGCCTGGTGATTATTTTTGGTAGCTAAAAACTTCCTGGCTGAGGGGTCTGGGTTTGCATTGGACTTGAGTAAATGTTTTAGGATAACTTTCATAAATACCCATTATACTCAAACCAGTGGGCAGTTTACAATTCAACTGGGAAGGGCGGGGACATGTTTCTCTTTCTTTTGTTCTGCCAGGCGCATGCTAAAGTGCATAGATCCACACTGAATTAGCATTTAGCTATTTTCTTGTATCCTTAAATAAAGGACCAGTTCACACAGTCAGAAATCTCTGTTTCCTTTCGGGCAGGAAAAAGGAAGTGAATGCGAGGGGCAGATTTGGAGTTTGCTTGCAAGAACAATTGAACTCCCATCCAGAGGGGAAGGGGATCTGCGTCAAGAGGAATTCATTTTTTTTTTTCTCTCCCCTTTTTTTTTTTTCCCCTCTGGAAGGGAAGAGAAAAATGACCTTTAGTTTAAAAGCCTGAAAGAATAAAAGTCTGAGCCTGTAGAGCTGCCTGCACAAATATAGTCATAAAGGCTTTTTCCTGACAAAGGGCTCCCGGGCCGTCCTTCAGCGACTGCAGACGCGACTCCGGCTGCTCCCCTCTTACTTATCCCAGGTGAAGGGCGGCACCCAAACCTGTCAGCAGTTCCTGCCTACCAGGGACAGTCCCTGGGTGTTTCTGAAAAATATTTGCCATTTTTCTCTTTGTCCCTCCCCAGTGCTGCCCAGGCTGGTGGGGCGGATGAGGCTTGGTGGATGGGATTTATTGGATCCCCTTGCATTGCTCCTCCAAAATCTTATTTAGAGCCGTGTGTAAAAGCAGGCAGGGTATCAACTCGACCTGTTGCATGGCTGGCACCTCGCACTGGCTCCATTTTGGTCCCTTCATGGTAAACCACAGACCCTCTCCCAGCTTCTCTGGGAAGAGGATGTGCACTGAGGTCCCAGGGGCTTGCCTAAGTGTCAAAACATTTTCTGTGTGGTCTCATCTGTGTGGTCTCCCCCAAACCATTTCAGCCCTCAGCACTACTCTCCATTCAGTGGGCCTTAAATATCCGCAGAGTGTTTTTCTCTGTATTTCCTCCTCCCCCCGTGCAAGCCAGATTTCCAAGACAAGCTTCCAGGGAAGTTCCAGAGAACACAGAAGTTGAACCTGGCTAGGATGCTCGAGCATCCTATCTCCAAGGGCATTAACACTTCAGGATGAGGCGAGTGCCACAGGCTGGGACCTCCCCACGGCACCCAGCTCTTGCCAGAGCAATCCTGGGAAAAGAGGGGCTCATCACCCTTCCCTCCTTTTCACACATCAGCCAGACCCGTGCCAAACCCCGGGCACAAACCCGCGGGGTCCTGCACCAGAGCATCGCCTTCCCAGGCCTGCTGCCCTGCAGGCTGCAGGTAATAAACAGATCCCCGAGGGAGAACAGGGGATCCAGCTGCACTTTGGGTTCCCACACAAGCTCCTCAGAGCGGTTTTTCTCCCATCCAAGGAAAATATTTGCTCGGAGCGTGAAGCGGCGGCTGGGCAATGTCAGCAGCAAATGTCAGCCGGTGTCGGCAGGAGAGAAACTAATTAGACAAAATGGGCCAAATTTCTCCCGGGAGGAGCTGCTCTGTGATCACTGCAGGAAGGATGGATGTGGCCTAATGGTTAAATTGATCATTTTGTGCTCTCTTTTTGCCTCTCTCCCGGTTTTATCTCGGCAGCCTCGCCGCCTGCCCGGGGGCTCAGCGGAGCTGGTGACCCTCCTGACAGCACATCACGGACACCTCCCAGCTGAGCTGGGATGAAATCACCTCTCAGGGCTAAAGCTGTGCTTCTCCAAATATATTTGGGCAGGTTTCCACTTTTCTTCTCCAGAGATGTCCGTCCTCAGTGAGTGCAGCTGGAGGGATGCCCCCGCCAGCACTCGGAGGGACAAAACTGGAGCCAGCAGGGACCCAGAGGGACAAACACAACCGGTCCCGAGCGAGTTGAGCATCACCTCTGCTAAGGTCAGACGTCTGCAGGGCCTGGCACTAGGCAAAGGTGCATCTGGGATCGCTGGGATGACTCAGTGCCTGAGGAAATGGTGTCACCTCCAGCCCCGTGCAGCAGCTCTGCTCCCTGACTCTGTTTCCAGCTCCACACACGCTTCTACCCTTTACTACCAAAACTTCCTGAGCAAATTCCCCCAGCTGAAGCTTCAGTGAGGTTTCAGGTCCTACTTGTGGGTCTGTTACCTCAAGGGAGCCCAGCTGGGACCCCATCCCCACGTCCAGCCTGGGGTGTGAGCAGAACAGCACTGGCAGAGGAGTATGGAGAAGGGGAATTATCCCACACACGTGGGAATTTGCCAACCCCATGGATTTCCATTCCTATCCCTGTTCCTCTCGAGCTCCCAGCATGGAGCACGCACAGACTGCACCTCCCACCTCGGTGCATAAAGGTAATTCATTAACCTGCAGCAATGAGGAGCTAAACTTTCCCCCAGTCCCTGAGGTGTGACAGCAGCAGTTCCCCGTGCTGCTGCCGGGGTGGGGACACGCTCCTGGGGTGGGGACACGCTCCTGGGATGGGGACACGCTCCCGGGCCGTGCCAGCCGGGCAGGACACGTGTACCCAGCTCCTGGGGAATGCACCCTCCCAGCAGCACTGCACAGCAACAATGGAAAGCCACGAAATCCAGGAGAACGCAGCTGGAGGTGCGGGGCTGGCACCAGGAGGGGTTTTGTTCCCCCCAGCGGGTTCAGCAGAGTCACAGCACTGGGTTTGGGGGTTCGGGACGGGCTGGGGCTCAGGCACTGCAGTGGTGGGAGCTGGCAGGCTGTCCCCGAGGCAGGGCAGGTTGTGGCAGGGCTCTGAGTGCTTGTGCAAGGACAAAGGTGTGGCAGAGCTGGAGGGGCAGGGAGAGGAGCCCTGAGCCCCCCATCACCTGCAGGGCTGCCCAGTTCCCTCCCCGTGGGGTTGGAACGAGCTCATTCCCTCCCCAGCCCTTCATTTGCCCACCAGCGGCAGCAGGATCAGCCCCAGCCAGGGCTGAGCAGACATCAGGATTTCTGCCCAAATCCAAGTGCCCAAATGTCACCTGAGTGCCCCAACAAAGAGCAAGAAACACCGGGAATGACACAGCCTTAACTGAGAAGTAAAAGAGCCCTTTCCTTCTGCTCCTGGAGGAGCCAGGGCTCAGGGATGCTGCTGGAGGCTGTGCCAGCCCAGTGGGGAGCCCTCAGCTGCTTTATTCACCGAAATCCAGGCTGCAGAGCAGCTCTGGAGCTGCTGCTTCCCTGGCAGCAGCCCAGGGAGGGTCTGTGCTCCGAGGGATCAGGCAGGGCAGCACAGGCACCGCAGCCGATGTCCCAGCAGCAGCGATAACATCTGGATCAGCCTTGGCAGAGCAGAAATGGAACCATGGGGCAGGATCCCGTCACGTGCCCGGTTCCTGCTGCCCACACATGAACAGTTCAGGTCGGATCGCCTTGTTTTCCATAAACACACCGGGTTTTTAATCCTGGATTTGCAGGACAGCGCTGCTGGGATGGTGTTTTGAGCTCAAGTGTCAGCCCTAAACCTGAGCTTAGCTGAGATTAGTCCCAGATACACAGCAAGCAGCACTCAGCAGTTCGATAGGAGCACAAAAATTGGTTGGATCAGGATTCCTGTGGCACACAGTGAGCGAAATCACTGGTCTGTTACATCTGAATTCATTTACTTTTTTTTTTTTTGTTTTGGTTTTTTTTTTTTTTTTCTTTCCCCTGGCTCTGTTTTGATTTTGATTTATTTTTCTATGGTAGGAAGCATCTCAGAGATTGGTTGTGACATACCCCGGGCTAATTCCATGGATAACCTGTTTTCCAAAGGAAACATTTGCCATCTTGCTCCCAGCTTTGATTTGCCTGTCCCTGCTCACTTGCCAGAGCTTGTTCTGCAACGTTAATAGGAAAGTTTCTTTGCACAGAGCCAATTGTGCCCAAGTGATTTTGTCCAAGGGATAAAAAGCGCACTCACTTTGTGTTTGAGATGACATTTATTTGGTGGGTGAGTTGGAGAGCTCGGTGGGGAATACAGCAGTGAGAAAAAACATTCTTAGGAGGAGCTCTTTCAAGAGAAAAGAAACGAGAATCCAGGAGAGATAAGAAAATGAGCGTTTGCAGAATCTGGGAAAGCCTCGTGCGGAGGGACAGAGACAAAGCACGAGAATGCACTTTATTTGTGACAAGCTTTCCATCCTGGGCAGCCAAACAGGACATCCTGCTTCAGTTCTCCTTCCTCTCTTTAATTAGAGTTGCGTTCAGGACACTGCCATTAATGTCATCTCAGCATTTCCATGACAAAGCCCTGTTTTTGCCGGACTTTAGGAACTTGGCCCTAGAAAAGTCTGTTATTAGTGTAGAACTGCTCAGCTCAGAGGCTGGGGCAGGTTTGCAGCCAGTTGCTGTGACATTTCCATCACAGGGAGCTGCCACCAGCTCAGAGAGAGGTGGCTCCATCCAGGATGTGGGAGCAGGGAAGGAAAGCAGAGCCATCTCTGGACACAGAAGGATTAGGGGTGTTCATGCCTCAGGAAACATCTCCAGTTCAGGTCTGAATTGTGGCACCTCTCTGACATCTAAATGTCACTGAAAACACACCTCCCACATTTTGGAATCCGTGAGTCACTGTGGAAACCTCAGTGGCTGCAAATAATTTAAAAATAATCTGAAAAGAAAGGCGGACTCTCCAGCAATGGTGTTTTCACTACCTGAGAACAGGGTCCATAGACCCCAAATATGACCCCATAGACCCCAAAATGAAAACCCCTGAAATCAAAGGGGCTGGAACCACTCTGGGCAAACAAACCTGGCTGACAAGTGAGCCGTAAAACAGCCGTGTTTGAAAGAGGCTGAAAGGCACCTCAAACACCAGGACAGCCTGGGAAGGTTCAATCAGCTCTGCTGATAAACCAGATTCCTCTCGTGCCTGTTGTGCTGTATAAACTCCTTCCTTTGGGTGTCCACGGCAGGAGCTGGGGTTTGTGCGCAGCTCTGAGCACACAGGCAGGAGAAATCCTCATTCCCATCCTACTGAGGGTTCTGTGACGCCAGACCAGGCAGACTCTGCATCCCTGAGCAGAAGCCAGGGCTCAGTCCAGCCATCGCCCCTGGCACTGGTTTTGGCTCGAGAAGTGCTAAATATTATTAGCAAAAAGAAAACCGCTTCTATTTTTTTTCCACGGTGGAAAAACTAGTCCTTCCAACTGAAAATATTAGCGTGACTCTTCCACTCCTAAAGAGAGCAAACAGATCCCTTTGTTCCTGCTGCAGTCCCAGGTGCATTGCTGGCATCCAGAGCGGAGCAGGCTCTGGGAGAAGCTGGAAAGCAACATTTCATCACAGGATACTCCAAAGCAGACAGGGTTAAGCCAAACATCCTTTCACTGCTCCTCTTTCACTTCCCATTTGAGGGCACAGCACACAATGGCCCTGCACCCTGGGCTGGGGCTGTGCTGGGGGATCCCCTCCTGGGCCAGTTCGGTGCATTTTCTCCCGGCTTCCTGCAGGGCCAGGCTGCTGTGTCCCCTGTCCCAGGCTCCCATGGCCACCAGCTGGGGGGACCACGTGCAATTCCCTGCCCTTTCCCACCCACGCTGCCACCCCACAGCTTCCCCCACTGCTGAGGAGCCAAGTCAGAGAAATTACCAGATTCAAACAGACTAACAGAGCGAGGAAATGGTGGAAAGTGGCTGTTTTGGGGCTCTCCAGCCTGTCTGGAGCTGTTTTCCCAGTTTCCCATCCACTGGAGCAAGGGTAAGAGACACTGATGCTCCATTGCCACATCACAGGAGAAGCCCACGTGGCTTCTGGGCTTCAGCTGAGGAGCTGTAGGATGTGCTGGCCCAGGGGGTCCCCAGCAGTGCCCACCGACCCTGGGCACCTCCGGGAAGGGCTCTGGACTCCATCCCCTTTCCCGGGCCCGCAGCAGGCGGGGCAGGGCAGGAAGGGCCCGGCGGAGAGGAGGAGATGAGTGTTTCCTGCCCCTCGGCAGCCGCACAGAACAGCGCTGTCACTCAGCGGCCCCCGCAAGTGCAGCAGCAAGATAACTCCAGACACAGCCACCATCACTTCCCCCCTTTGTCCCTGGCTTTTTTCAGGCCTTCCTGAGCACAAACGTCCCATCTCCAAAGGAATGTCACTGCTGCTGGCCGCCCCCGGGATGCCGGGCGGCCGCGCTGCCCACGGCGCGCTGCAGGATCCGCGGGGATGTGAGTGCTGCAGCATCCCGGGATGTGGGGAATTTGGCAGCCCTGGGATGGGACCTGCCACGGGAACCTGCAGAGGATGAGGCATCCTGAGATGGTGGAACTGAACCACCACGTCCCCCGGTTTCCTGGCCTGAGTCACTCCTGGGATGATGAAAGGTTGTCGGGAGCTCACGGAAAACAACCCACTCAGGAGCCTGGGGCAGCCCCAGAGCCAGCAGAGCCGGTGTTCCACACATCCCTCAGGCTCCTGGCACAGCACAGGTGCCCTCCAGCCCCACTGGGTGCTCCAGCCCATGTCTGGAGGGTGCTCACAGGCTGTTTCACGGCTGTGACCGTCCCTGCTCCTTGCCTGTCCCTGTGTGGCACCCACTGACCCAGCCCGGGGTAACCCCCAGGCGCTGCTGGCACAAAGCCCACAGGAACCCTTCTGATCTACAGCAGGGAGCACTTCCACCCCTCGAATTAGGCTGGTTTTCCCCAGATTCCTTCACCAAAGAGGGCTCTGTCTTTGGCTCTTCGGATGCTGTCACCCTGCAGCCCCTCTGGTTCCGTTCAGAGCACACACTTGCAGAGAATCAGCCCCACGGGAGATGTTTGCACTCCCACAGCAGTGTGGGGCACGGGGGGCTCGGCAGGAGCAAGGGGGTGATGGGGCACCCCCAAAGAGGGCCCTTGGCACAGCATTTGTGTCCCCGAAGCCAAGGCTGGAATGCAGCGAGGCTGTTTTATTGTCTCCTCCCCCACCTCTCAAGGACAAAATAATCTAACAGTTGTAGAAACACATTTTTCACCGAGGGAATCTTCATTAGTGCTTGTTTCCTCTCCCAGCCCGTTTCCTGGAAGCAGTTTGTGCTGACGGGGGTGGGCAGGAGGGAGTGCGTGAGGGAGCGCACACATTCCTGCCACGCTCCGTGGCCCAGGGCTGCACCTGGACACGCTGCAGTCCTGCTGGACACCGGCTTTCCATGCCTGGAATCACGGGCAGGCAGGGATGGGGCAAGGGGGAATGGAGTTAAACTAAAACAGGAGATACTCAGATTAAATATTAGGAAGAAATTCTTTCCTGGGAGGGTAGGGAGGCCCTGGCACAGGGTGTCCAGAGAAGCTCTGGCTGCCCCTGGATCCCTGGGAGTGCCCAAGGCCAGGGTGGACGGGGCTTGGAGCAACCTGGGACAGTGGGAGGGGTCCCTGCCATGGCAGGGGGGGCACTGGATGAGTTTTAAGGTCCTTCCCACCCAAAACATTCCATGTTTCTGTAATTGAAAGCACCTTGCAGACAGGTCCTGGTGTTCCCAGCCCAAATCCTCCTGCTGTCAGCAGGGCATGGATGGCCCCTGGCTCCTGCAGAAAAACCTCCTGCACGGCTGTTTATGGATCAGCCATAAATATTTGCTCCTGGCTGCAGTTTTCCCAGGAAAGGTTTCAGCCCACAAGTGATCCCTCCCTGAGCCAGCTCTTCCCTGGCTGTTTACTTCTGCAGTTCCTCTGAGTTAAACACAGCTTTGTTCCTAGAGCAACTGGAATGCGATACCTGTTATCCCCATCGATTATAACAAACCAATTACAGCCCTTGTGGCAACCAAACAACAAAAAAACGATCCTGTAGCAAGAAAGGATCAGGCACCAAACTGCAGCGCTGCTCTGCCCTCAGTGGCATCCAGGCTGCCCCAGGGAGGGAGGGAGGGAGCTGGCAGGGGGAGGAAAAGGATATGGTGCTTCTGGGAGCCGCGGCCGTTTGAAGGCTGCGAAGGGAAGCAGGCCAGAGGGTTATCCAATCTCTCGGAGCAGACATTTCCGCCTGGCACGCCCCGGCCGCACGGTCCCTCCGCTTCATTAATAAATCACCGATCACACCCGCTGCGGCTGCCCCGCGGAGGAAACGGGAGCCGGGGCGAGCGGGGTGCGGGTGCCCCTGTGCCCGTGGGTGCGCGTGGGGAGGGTGCAGGTCACAACCAGGAGCACCCAAAGGTCCTGCCCAGCCCTTTCCAGCTCACCTGGGTCTGGCACAAGGAGCTGCACGGTGGCCGTGGCTCCCCGCAGTCCCCATGACCCGACACAAGGACACAACCTGGAGATGGACAGAGCCCAACTGTGCGTTGGCCCTTCCCAGCTGCGTCTCTGTATTTATAGAAAGCCCAAGCTTTCCAAGGGCTCCCAGGCTCTCCAGGACACTCTTTCAGCCCCAAACAATGCATTGTTTCTGGGGATCACAAGCACGGTTTATACAGGGGCCACTTGGCATTTTTGGCAGATATTTTGGAGCAGATTTTTGCAGATGTTTGAGCCCAGGTAGCACAGGCTGTGCTGCTGGATCCAGCCACATGCTGCTCCCCATCGTGGCAGCACCCTGACCCATTCCTCGGTGGCATCCCCAGTGCCCTGACCCCATGGAGTAGGATGGAGGTGTGTCAGGGGGGATGGCACACCCCGTGTCACCCCTGCAAAGCCACCCTGGCTAAAGCAGGAGGGGCAGGGACACCCAGCATGAGGCTGCTCGAGCCTCCAGCAGGGTGATGCAACAATCCCCAGCCCCACAGCACGCCAAACGCTAAATGACACAAATTCCTGCCACCAGCGCTTCCTGTTTTCCTACTACAACAGCTCACGCTTCCCCACCGTCCTTGACCCCTGGGACCGTGCTAGAAGGAATGCGAAATCCCTCTGCCGCAGCCCGAGGCTGGGCTTGGGGCTGCCCAGGGGGCCCTGAGCCGCTCAGGCTGTCTGTGTGTCTGTCTGTGTGTCTGTCCGTGTGTCTGTCCGTGTGTCTGTGTGTCCATCTGTGCACACACAATGGGCACACGGTGCCTCCAGAGCCAGCACAGCCGCCAGCAGCCTCGAGGGACGGGATCTGGTAGCCAGGAGGGAAAGCAGAGCCACAGAACAAAGCCACGGGAAAGCGAAGCTGAGTCTTTGATTCCAACCCCTTTTTTTCCCCTGCCTAAGCAAGAAAATACGGTTGTTTTCTCACTTGCACTTCCCCCAAACTGCAGTTTGGTCTCTCTCAGACGGAGCCAGGTTGATGTGTCTGTCCGGGTTTTGCTTTCCCTGCACGCCTGGAAAGGCATTCTCGAAATCCCTTTCTAGCACATATTCCCCCATGGCACAGGCCAGGCTTCCCAAAATGTGAAGCAGAGGGAGGTGGGATTTCTGTGAGAGCAGAAACTGCTGCCCCAGGCTGTGCAGACCATCATGGATTTCACCTTTAAGGAAATGGCCCAGCCAGGGTGGAAAGGCGCCTTTCACCCCCTCGGAGAGGCACCACCTCTCATCCCTGTAGGAAATGATGCTGCTCCAACTTTTCAAGATTTTGAAGTGCAAAGTAAATATTGATGAACCCAGAATGATGGATTTCCCTCTCTTTTTCTCGGGGTGACATGACACTTCAGCTGCAGTTTTGTTTAATTTTTCTATTTTGGGAGTGTCAAGAGTCAGAAATCCCTTCACAAACAAAGCCAGGTTTCCCCCAGCAGCTTCACCGCAGGAAACTCCACTCACAGACATTATTGCAGTGGGGACAAGAAACGTGAGCAGGGCTTTGGGGAGGGGGAAAGACAAGGGCAGTGGGTACCAGCATCGGGCAGACCCAATATTTGCGATTTTTCTTGCAAAAAAGGAGCCGTGATAACCATTTATGTTGAGGCTGAAGGGTGGCTTTGCAAGTGCAAATCTTTTCACCCAACACTGCTGGGCCAGACCACCCGGCAGCACCAGGCTGTCCCATGGGGACATCATCAAAAGCTCTGCAAAAAGGCTCAGGGACATCATCAAAAGCTCTGCAAAAAGGCTCAGCTCCCAGAAAACACACGAGAGGACACGGTGCCACACCACTGCTCTGTCAGCCCTCCGACCACACATGGCTGAGCCCTCGGCACAGGTCAGGGAGCTCATCCCAGCCCTGCTCGCACTGGGCAATCACAGCCGGATAAAAGTCTCCCCCTCCCAGCTCGGGGCTCCAGTTACAACACACTTAATCCTGAAGCCAGTTTGACATTGCAGCTCCGGGCTGATTGCGTGACCCAGTTGTGAGACAGCGAGGCCCCGCTGAGCTCAGAAATGTTAAATGCATTGTAATTGGACCCCCGGTGCCTCCACTTTTCTTCCGATGAAGAGGCCCTGGTAAGTGAATTTTCCAGAGCCTTCCCGGCATGGCAGCCGTGGCCCCAGAGTGTGCCTGGTTCTCCATCCAGCACAGATGGATTGGGAAGCTCTTCCCCATCTGTGGGGTGCTCCAGGTTGGCCACACCGATTGCAAAGAGAAGGAAACCAAATCCACCCGTTCCTGGTTTATCCCAGGAGGAAACGGGAGTGGGGCTAGATAAGGAGTGAACTCCCTGGGGAAGGGAGGGGAGAGCTGTGCACTCCCAGATCCAGCTTTTGCTCTTTGCTGCACCTTTAATATCAAATCTCCCCCTGATGCCGCAGGGCCTGGGGAAGGAATGAGGCATCACAGCCCAGGGAGCATCCAGGGACACCCAGCCCTGCCTGGGCACAGCCAGGAGTGACCTGTCAGCGTGGATCAGCTGGCTGCTGTCACATGTCCCCACTCCTCGTCCATCCTGGGGAATTAGGGACAGCAGAAAGGTGGGAACACATCAGCCCTGATGTGCTTGAGGAGCAGCAAGGGCACTTGTGCCCACTGTCATCTCTGTCTCTGCTATTGCCAGGTGGGACTGGAGGCTCCATGGCCATGGGGCAATGCTCCCAGGCGCTAATTTGATATAAAAAGCAGCATTTCCCCCAGCTTTAAAACACTTTTCCTCTCTGCCTGTGCAGGTGAGTGCTCCTCTCACAGCTGCTGTCCTCTGCAGAGGGGGTTTGAAGGCCATGGTCACAAAATCAGCAAACTGGGGCAAAAGACTCTGCCAGACACACAGGCAAAGGAAACAGATGCAAGGGGAGCTCTGTAACAGCCTCGCTTTGCTACCAAACACTCCAAAACCTTGTGAGGACAAACCCAGCAGGCGTGTGAAACTTCTTCTCCGCCTCTTGGGGACTTAAAAAAAGACCCAGTTCATTCTCCTGAAGTTTCCAGACTCACAGGTCACAGCCAGGGGAGAAAGTGCCAGACAGAAGCCGCTCGCTGGGGTGCTGGGGCAGAGCTGGGAGCACCCACGTGGGAAGCAGATGAGCTCCAGTCCTGTTCCCACGGCTGCTGTGGGCTAGACCTCAGATTTAGTAGCTATTCATGTCAGAAGAGTTTTGATGCTCCCAAAAATCCTGGAGCATCTTCCCTGGGCTGTGAGGTGCAGGACCCGAGGGAGAGCTCGTGGCTTTGCTGGGGGTGTCCATCCCTGGCCATGGGGAGGTGGGATGTGAACCAGGGTTGGGCTCAGCAGAGAACGACTGCCTTGCCATGGCCCACAGAGGCATTTCAGGGAGGGAGATGCTCTCGTGGTTTGCCTCGCTTTGAAGTAAAAGCCTTTGGAAGGGAAGGAGCGCCTCCAAATGCACTTAATTAATCCAGCTTGTCACATTAACGACATCAAAACAGAGCAACTGCAGCAGAGCCGGGGCCTCATCTCACACCCAGTGAGCGCAGAGGGCTCTGCAGAGCTTCCCCAGAGCTCGGGCACGATGCAGGGGACTCACAGCACACGTTGTGCCTCGGTGGCATTGGTGCAGCGTTGGGGACAGCAGGACAGGTCCCCCTGACCGTGCTCACCCGGAGCACAGACCGAGCAGAGACCCCGCGGTGATTTCTGCTGTCCTGAGCCCTCCAGCTGGGAGCTTTGGTCCCCCCTCAGTGTTTCTGTGCCCATGAAGTTTTGTGTGCCCTCTCCAGGTCAGGGAGAGGCAGAAGGATGTCTGTCATGGTGTCTGTCCCCACAGTGCCACCGTGCACGGGTCATGGGGTGGCTGTCCCTGAGTGGGGCTGAGCCCAGCCCCCAGACTCCCACTGCCTCCCCCCGGTGCCTGACCCCAGCTGATAACCTTGGGAAGCTCCCTCTGACCTGGAGGAGCTGGGAAAGGGAAAGATGTTGACTTTTAACCTCCTGCCATGCTTCATCCTCCTCCTGAACGGGCTGAGCTCCCCCCTGCTGCCTCCTCTCCACCCCGAGCCCATCCATCTCCCTGCTGCCGGAACGGCTGCTGGAGCTGGAGGCCTCCAGGTCTTCCCACGATCCCATCTCAGAATGGGGAGGAAAGAGCTTCTCTTACAGCCACAGCCTCACCTGGACCTGCAATTCCCTCCTGTCCCTTCTCCCATCACCTCAGGGCAGCAGGACCCCAGGCCAGGCCCAGGGAGGTCTGGGGGGCAGAGAAATTTTGGCAGGGCTGCTCAGTGGTTAAACCCCAGACTTTGGCCAAGCCACCGGGTGAGACAGACCCTGACCCCTTCCCCTCACAGCCTGTCTGAAAGGAGCCCCTCACCCAGCCAGGACCTGGTGATAAACTCAGGGCTTTGATGTTGGGGGAGAGGGAGACGTCCCATGCAAGGTCTTATCTCCCTTTTCTTCTGGCCCTGCCATGAGCAGAGGTGTGGGAAAACACTTTCCCAGAGGCATCCCTGGAAAGGAGGGGCTGGGCAGAGCCTGGGTACCCCAAAATCCACAGCCTGAGGGGCTGGGCAGAGCCTGGGTACCCCAAAATCCACGGTCCGAGGGGGCTGTGGCTGCAGCCCAAGGCACGAGGTGACAGCCCAGAGCCACTGGACCGTCACACCGGGCCAGGCAGGAGCCCGGACACAAAGCTGGGACACACAGGCCGATCAGAAGGGACTCCAAGTGACTCTGTGAAGCCCCGATCCCTCTGCGTCCTTCTGCCCTCCTCTGGCGTCCATGGGAGGTTTTCCTTGGATCATTCTCACTGGATGCTCTGGCTAAATCCCGTTTGTTCACACGGAGGCAGAGCTTTACCGAAGCCCCCAGCATGGCAGGGATAATTACCTGGTGCTCCAGGAACTGCCCTCATTAGTTGTTATTAATGCTGAACGGAGCCTTCCCTGCCCCGAAAGAAATCCCAGCCCTGATGCTGCCAGGGCTGGGACTGCCAGGACTCCTCGGGGGTCGTGCAAAAGGGTTTGCAGCACCTGGGACTAAATATTGACCATGAGGTGAGGAGGAGGAGGAGGAGAAGGAGGAAGCCAAGGGTTGGGAAGGGGAAAGACACACGAGTGGTTCCTCTGGAGGAGCGGGAGCTGCCTGTCCTCACTGCCGGCTTAGGAAGGGGAAGCACACCCCACTGTGGCTGCTCCTGCTCTCGAAGGGAGGTTGGCATCCAAGATCTCCCATCTCAGCTCCCGATGCCTTCCCCAGAGGGTCACCAGGATTGAAACCCCGAAGTGAGGGAATGTTCAGGCTGGGAGCCGCGTCTTGCATGGCATCGCTCTCCAAAAGGAGGGGCAGCAGGGAGGAAAGGAAGAGCTGGTGCCTCCTTCACCCTGTCCGCTCCAGAGAGGTGAAAATTCTGGAAAGGGGAAGTGCTCTTGTACAAAAAAATCCATGTATCCCACTGCTGGATAGCACAGGCAGAGGACAGCTCTCCAGGGAATGTCCTTCTGCCACCGCTCACCGCGGGGTGCCCACCTCGGGGTGACACATCACAACATCTGGGATGATGCAGAGGGGCCAGGAACGCTTTTTTGGACATTTTTTTAAAGCCTCACGAACACATTCAGGGAAACTTTAGATGAGAAAATCTGTAAAGAAAGGAGTAGCAGCATCTCCAGGCGACAGGAAGGTGGAGTGGGAGAGCCACGCTAGCGGGAGCTGGGCGGTTCAAGAGCAGAGGTTTCTTTGGTTTTACAAATAAGAGGTTCAAAGTTGGGAAATGTGTGAAACTGTCTGCTGGCGTGGGTCAAATTGAGGCAGCAGCTTCACAGGGAAAGAAGAGGCAGGATGGATGCAATAAAAACATTGAAATACTTTGCACCGAGGCTTGCCAATAACAAGTTTAATTCTGGAGCTGCTAAATGTTTTGTCTCATCATTGTCAGATATGAAACATGCTTTTGGTGGAGCAGCATTTTCCCTGAGAAATTGCTCCCAGCCTCAAAAGAAAGAGAAAAAGCCTTTAAAGGATATTGAATGGCCCCCAAGAAAGAAAGGAAGGTTTTAATTTCATGTGGAACACAGCATTTGCACAATGAGCCAGAAAAGGAAACACAGCAGAAATTCTCCCTTTGGGTCTGAGCCTGTCTGTCCTTGTGGTTTTCGGTTCAGCTATAGAACAGAAACCTCCGTTTCCCCGTTGTTTCTCTCTCTGAGCCCTCAAGAACAGCCTCACCACGGGCACAGGTGTGGGAAATGCGCCTGGCAGTGCCTGTGGAGCTGCCGTGGGATTGACTCACCCCTTTGGGTGCTGCTGGTTAAAATCCCTCCCCAAAGCCCAGCTCTCGGCCGAGGCTGTCGCTCCTCCAGGCTCAGCCATGTGTTTCTGTTTACTGGCTGTGTGTGCCAGCAGAGCCTCGGCGTCCACACACATCATGTTTGCATATAAGCTGCAAATTTGAGTTTGATTTGGTGGGCTGGAGCCCCGGGGGCCTCTTGGATGCCTTTAAAAGAGTCACTGAGTCTGAAAGGTCTCCAGCGCGTGGGGATGTGTGGTCCAGGAGAGGTGGAGTGAGAGGGGGAGTGTGGGAAGAAGAGCGGGAGGAAAGAGAAAGGAAAAGGAGATGAAAAGGATGTGGATAATGGAGGAATTCCAGGGAGGAGAGGGATGGCACCAGCACCCAGCCAGTCCCAGCACACACAGCCCCATCTTCCCACATCCATTCCCGAGGGATGTGCAGGGAGCTCAGCATCCCCAGCCCCACAGCGAAGCTCCGTCCCTCGGGGCAGCACAGACAGAGCCATCTCTGGCCACCCAGGCCCAGCAGCACCTCCTGGGCTGGGGTCCCCTGCAATTTGGTGGTGGTTCTGCAGAGCCCATCGCTGCCCCCCCACGCTCCCCCCACAGCCGGGGCTGCCGTGCCCTCACATCCTCCAGCCCTCCCGTCTGAAACACCCAGCAGGAGGCTGGGAACGTTTGGCTGCTCTCCCAAGGAGATTTTCCTTCATAAAACACAAGGCAGGCGGGGGCTTTTCACATGCAGTGGGCACGGCTGAATCCCTTTTCTCGGCAGCCAGCGGGAGGAAAATGGAAGGGGGACAAGAGACGGGACGGCCACTGCCTTTGTTCAGTTTTTGAGGCAGAAGGAGGACGGTATGGGGGGTTTAGAGATATAATGATGGGTCTGAATGTGCTGAAGGAGCAGCTTGGGGTGGGGAGGCTTTGGGCTGCCGTGGTGGGGGACAGGCGAGGTTTGGTTGTCACTGTGGCAGGGGACAGGGCAGAGCCCCCCGTGCTGCCCATCCAGAGGGTTGGGATCTTCCTCTGGGCTGGTCCTGCTGCACTCAGGGTGGTGTCCAGGGGGGACAGGCCTGGGGTAGGGGTGGAATCTCCATCCCTGGAAGTGTTCAAAGGGTGTTGGGAACGTGGTTTAGTGGTGAGCAGGGCGGTGCTGGGTTAACGACGATCCTTGAGGGCCTTTCCAACCTTAACGATTCTATCATTAAATAAATTAATAACCCAACACTGTTTTGCACTTTGGGGTTTATGCACTGCCTCACCCCAAAAAGGTAAGGAGAGGGGACCCCAATCCTGCTCCTGCACCTGGCTCAGGCTTTGTTTCCACAACCCTGTGGAGCTGGGGATGGTGGGGACAGGTACAAGGACAGGGCCAGGGCCACCACCGCCCGGGGGAAGCCCATCCATGTGTCACTAGATGGCGGCTCCACTTCAGGAATGGCCACAAGGGCCCAGCAGGGACCAGCCTGGGTTGTCCTGTCCCCCCACGGGGGCCCAGCGTAGCCCCCCGTGTCCCCCTGCCACCCGTGTCCCCACAGGCACCAGTGGAAGCCACCATCACCATGCATGATGGTTTTCTTTCTCTGCTAATTGAAGCCTCACCTTAAAGGCCATTCCTGCTGGTCAGGACCTCAAGTTGCACCAGAAGAGGTTTAGATTGGTTATTAGGAAAAAGGTTTTCACTGGATGTGGGATTCCCTCTGTCCAGCTCCTTCCTGTGGGGCTGCTCCTGAGCCAGAGCTCAGCCTGACCATGGCTGAGGTCAAAGAACTGCGTCCCTCTCGTTCCCCCTCAAGGAAACCCACATGGAGAGATGGAAAAGATCTCATCTCCCGCCTAGACCACCCCGGGCTGGAGGGTGTGAACCGCCCATGGTGGTCTAAAACACCCTGCAGCACAAGAGAGAAAGCCCCCGAACCCCCAGGCCTGGGCACATGCAGGGAGGGTGGATGTGCATCCCACTGGGGCACAGTCCGGGATCATCATCCATGCAAAACGATCAGGGATTCCCTGGGAGGTACAGAAGCCTCAAAAATGGAAAGCAAACAGCTCTCCCAGCAGCACACATCCCCCCCTGGGTCAGCGCCGTGCCACGGAGCTCACATTCCCGGTACAGCCAGTTCCCCCCGCTGCTGGAGCCTGTCACTGGACAGACCTGCAGCTTTAAGGCACAGCCGGGCTGGAGCAGGTTCCTCTTCCCGGCCTGCAGTGACCTGTCAGAGTCAACTTAGCTGAGAGTAATTAGTGTGGTTATCAAGGGAAGAGGTGGATTAATGTGGGAAAGTCATTGATGAAGGCAGAGAAGGGCAGATGCTTTCCTGGAGTCCCCAATCAATACAGACCTTGGAGGATGAATGAGGGCTTCAAAGAAAAGCATCAGTGAACAATTGAATGCTTTTAGCTCCCGGATGGCTGCGCTGCCTGGAGCAAGGAGTGAAGCACGGCCCAGGGCACGCGTGCACGATGCCAGCTCTCCCTCCTTGTGCCTCGGGAGCAGCCCCTGCCCACCGGGTGCCCAGGAAGGGAGGAGGATGATGCTGGTGGGGCAGGGTAAAGATGGGCACCAAGGATGTGGAAATGGCTGTGAATGTGTTGAAATCCGAATTCCAGTCCCCTCTCGGCCCTCTGGGTGAGGGGACACCAGCAGCATGAGCGGGGCTGGTGGTGACCGCCAGGGCTCTCTGGGACAGCTACAGCCCTGAATGTGTCCCTGTGGGGCAGTGGGCAAGGGAAAACCATCCTTGCAAGCCCAGGTCCTATCTGGGAGCCTGAGCAGCTTCCAGCAGCTCCTGCCCCGTGCCCTGCCCCGTGCCCTGCCCCGTGCCACAGGGCTGTGCTGCAGGTCACCATGTGCTGGTGGCCCTGCCAGCACCCGCTCCCCCTGCTCCATTTTGCTTTTGCTTTATTGTGCAATGCAAAGATAGAAAGTGGGTCAGGAAGAGCCGGGAGGAGCTGCTGGGAGGGGAGGCAATGATGGAGCTGCAAGTTCACAGGCTGTGCTGCAGCCCCTCGGGGACATGCTCTGCTGGTCAGAGTGGCACCAGTCTGGTGGCCACCACGGCTCCTGAGTGCCACCGCTCCTGGGTGCCAGGCACACCCAGAGATGACCCCGTGCCCAAATCTGGTCCCCTCCAAGGGAAAGCCTTGCCAGTCTCCAAGGTGCAGAGATGTTTTTTCATTGCACTGAAGGGGAAACTGAGTCACAGAACGGGAAGCAGCTTGCCCAGAGTCAGCAGCCTTGGCAGTGCCTGCCAGTGGATGGGTGCTGAGCCACCAGGGTGGCTCCTGGCCCATGGGCCATTCCTTGCCCGTGGTCCTTAGTGTTGGCCAGGTGGCAGAAGGGTCCGGCCACATGTGGCCGGTGGAGCCGGGTCCCCGTGTCCCACATCCCGGTCACAGGGAGCATGGCTGAGGTGTGAGAGGGGTCAGCAGAGCTGTCCTTGTCCCCGGTGCCGGCGCCGCCCATCCAGGGCTCGCCGTGTCCCGGCTCCGGCCGTGCCACCCGCCCGCAGCGCCCAGGGCTTTACTCGAAAGCCGGGCGGGGCGGGACAGCTCTGCAGAGGGGGAGAAAAACCAAAACAAATCGGAGCATGTTTTTTTTTTGCGCTCCCGGCCCAGCTCCCAGCCCCTCCTCTGTCATCCCCGCTGGAATGCGTCTCCAAATTCCTCGCTGGCTCGCTGCGTGCTGCTGCCGGCTTTGCCTCTGATTGTTTGCAGCGATTGCGCTTTTCCCACACTCCGGATCGTGGCTCGGGATCGCCGTGGCTCCGTGCCGGCTCCGCATCACCCCCAGCACCGTGTGCGAGCGCAGGCTGGGGCGAAGCGCAGCGCCGGGAGCCGGCGGCTGCAGTGGGCGCTGCGTGACTGTGCCCTGAGTCACACCTGAGTCACCTCGGCCCCTCTGATCCCTGTTCAACACCTGCAGCCGCCTCCTGCCCCCTGCCCCGGGCCGGGCACGGCTTGCGGGGCTCACTCGGGCTGGTGAGCAGGGTGGGAGGGGGAGAGAAGGGGCTGCTGCCCTTTGGTGTATTCCTGATGGAAGGATTCTTTCAGCCTCAACCTCCGTGTCAGAGTCCTGGCACGGTGCGGTCACAATTTTAGGTGTGCTCCTTCCCTGCTGTGGAGGCTGCAAATATCGGGATTTCTGCATTTCGGGAGCGCTTTCCCATCTGGGCTTTGCTCTCTGCAGCCCTTGGAGAGGCAGCGGGTGGGTGCAGGGACATTTTTTCCTCCTGCCCTTTGTTTTTGCTGGCTGGGGCCGCATCCCCCTGCCCGGGGTCACATCCCTGTTCCATGTACTCAGGGCAGCTGCCATTTCCGTCAGGCTGGACGCTTTCAGGAGATCCCCGTGCTCTGGTGCTGGGACACCACAGCAGCAGGATGGCCCCAAACCAGCTGACACCAGCTGTGCTCACACAGATCCCGTGCCCATCCCAGCTCTGAACATCTGACCTCTCGAAGTTGGAATCCACCTACTCTCAGCATGGCATCAGCGCAGCACCTGGCAGCCACTTCTCCTTCCAACACCCCAAAATTCCCTTATCTGCAGCATAAACAGGGGAAGAAGTCCTAAGGAGAGGTGTTATCTCCTGCAGACATGCCTGAGGAGGTCAGGAAACACCTGGCAGTCAGTGGCCTGGCCTGGCAGGCTGAATCCAGGATTCCAGAGCCCAGGCAACCTCGGTTCACTCCCATTAATGGACTGCATTTTACAGTGACTCCATAAAGCAGTTAATCCTTATCTGCAATTTATAAAAGGATAAACTGCACGTGATTAAGACCATATTGTGTAAGGCAGGCGGCTCCAACAGAGCAGCATCGCAGCCCTGCAGCTCCTCCGAGGAACCAGCACATGATCCCAGGTCTCTCGAGCCCTCCAGGACCAGAGAACAGGGAATTTCCAGAGGTCACCCACAGCCCTGAGCACCCTCCAGGTCCTTTCTCCCAGCCCAGCTCTAATCTCAGGGCTCAGGACTCTGAGCATGAATAAACTCACCTGTTATTTGCAAACAATTCACCCACAAGTACTCGACAAACAAAAACCTGTAATTAAGCAAATAACACGAACCTTCTCCCCCATTACAGAGCGCTGCAGACTGGCTTCTGTTTGAATTGTTTTATTGCGACGAGTTCTAAATCACTCTTTTTATTTGAGATGAGGTAAAAATTAAACATAGGTACAAAAATCAGGGAAAGGAGCTGGATGGGCGCCTGCCAGGGCTCTATCACGGCTTTTCCCATAGGAAACCCCCCTAAATCTGCTGAGAACGGGACACTCACAGCATCTCCTCCTGTTCTGCTGCTATCGCAAACCAAACACAGGAGAAGGTGAATGTAAACAGTTTCTTCAGCCCGATCAAATGAACACCCTCAGTTAAAGCTCTGATTGCTCCTGGAGCAGGGCTGGCAGAGCACATCATCCCCCAGCCCTGCGGGGACAAGGACCCTGGACCCCCTGCTCCCTGCCCCCCAAAGCAGCACTGCACCCTGGGGATGAGGGGCTTGGCAGGATCCCATGAGAGAGAATGGAAATCACTCCGGGGAGTGATTTCCCACCCTGTCACCCCCAGTCTGAGGACAGGGAAGAGCCACTGAGACTTTCCCTGGAGCAGCTCCCCAAAGCAGCATCTTCCCCCTCAGATCTCCAGTCCTGATTCTTCTGCTTTCCTTAGGAACCACAATTCCTTCTGGGGCACCAGCCAGCCGGGATCCCCTCTCCTCCAGCCCCTGCTGCCGTCCCAAACCACCAGAACTCCCCATTCCCCTGCTGCTGAGGACGGACACATTCACTGCATGTGCTGGCACGTGTGGCTCGAGCCCAGCGTCGCTGTCACCCCCGGGCACTCCGGCAATCCTTATCACGTTTTCCCAGTCGCTCCCTCCTTCCCCACACAATGAAGGTCAGGGTGCAGAGGCACATTTGGGTTCTTGCCATCAAAACAGCCCGGTTTGGGTTGGGTTTTTTTTTTTTTCCTTCTTCCTGCCCATCAAATCGCAGCTCCCCACATCCAAGGCTGAGGTGGCTGACACGGCGTGAGGATGTTGGGATGGGGCAGCCCTGAGCCAGCGCTGCCCTGCACGGAGGGGATCCCACTCACACAGACTTCCACCGGGGAGAGCTGGGAAATGACCAAACTGGGAAATTAATGTAATCAACAAGTGTTTGCAGCTTTGCCTATTTCTTTTACTGCTTGGAGGGTTTTGTTTTTAAAAGCCCAGTTTTTTCCAAGGGTGGGAAAACCTGCCCCAGAACGAACCCGCTGGGATAGCCAAGCCCGGGGGAGACAGAGGGTTCTGGTAATTTTGAAACAAAACTATTTTTTTCTGTCAGAAAAAGAAGTCCTAGGCTGGCCAAAGACAAATATTCTGAGTGTTTGCTTTTAACCCTTTCGGTGCCAGCCAGCTGGGGCTTCTCATTCTAACAGCAGCTTCTCACCTTGCACCACTCCCTGAAGAGGGGTGCTACATTTTTAATTAATAAAATAACACTTTTTAATGTTCAGCTTTGTGAAGAGAAGCTTCCTCTGACCGCGTGGGTGCTGCAGAAGCCAAAGCAGCTTCCTCCTGCCCTCAGGGCTCCCTCAGCCCCTCCAGCAGCCCCAAAATCACCCCCACCCTGTGCCCAGCACTGCTCGGTCTGTGCAGGAGGGTGAGGGGCCGAATCCAGCCTCCTCTGACCCGGCAGCGACAACCTCAGAGCTGTTTGCCGCCAGTTTCCTGCATGTGGGCGGTGGAACAAGAGGTCAGAGAGACACTCTAGGTGTCACTGCTGGTGTCACCTCAGAGACACTGCGTGGGGAGCTCAGCCTTATTAGACAGCAGAGCGCCCACACACGAGAAACCATGCGAGCGATGAGTGCGGAGGAAGCCAGGCGGATTTCCTGTCTTGGCTGGGTTGTTCCTGGTGCTGCCTCATGCCCTGAGCCCCTGCTGAACCCCAGCTCCAGCCATGCCAGCCCCTGGGCACTGTGGCACCGCTGTCCTGCGGGCTCAAGGCAGCTCTGCCAGCCCACCATGGTGCCCATGGCTCTGCAGCTCCATCAGGAATCACTGCAGCATCACAGAGAGCTTTGCTGAGCTTTTTTTCCCCCTGTTGATAATCAAGAATGATTTTGGCCCATGCCCAGGGCCAAGTTCTCCATGAAAAGGGGCATCTGTCTGGTAGAAACCTGGCCTGGCCTGAAGCCACCAGGATGGAGTCACAAGCTTCTCTGAGAACTGAGGGATGGGACATCTTGGCTCAGGCATAACCAGAGGTGGGAAGGATCAGATTCTTAGGTCTTGTGACCCTGGTGACACTGATCATCATGCTGTCATCACCAAAATGCTGGTGGGACATGGCCCAGGCAGGGAACAGCTGCTGGCACCACAGCACTTGTCGGGGCTCAGAGGAGGGAACTCAGGAGTTTGTGTTCGAAGCCATGGGCAGCCGGAGCCGGGAGTGCTGGGACCGGGAGGGTGTGGAGAAGGGTGGCTGGGTTTTCAAATCCATTGGTTCGCAGGGAAGCCGGCAAGGGAGGGGCGAGGAGCTGCCTGCCGTGTAATTGTAATTGCATTAATTAACCGGGCTGGCTCCGAGCAGGATCCCACACTGAGCCATCCACGCCGAGGCAGGTGCCTCATCCTCCCCTATCCGGCATCTGTGCCACCATCCCCTCCTGTCCCCACCATCCCAGTGGGAGCATCCAGCCAGGCCTGGGTCATGCTCTGCTCAGAGATGGCCCCAACCAGCGTCCCCATCCCTGTCAGACACCCAGGGTCACACCTGGGGTCACCCTGAGCGTGCAGCCCTTGACACGATGACTTCTGGGACAGACGCAGAGGGCTCACACACGGGTTCTTCACAGGCTGTTGGGAGGGCAGAGCAGGAATCCTGGTGATGTTCGGGGATGTCACCAGGGTCCCCGGCTCCTGTCACTCCGCCAGGACGCTGCTGTGCTCTGCAGGAGCCAGGCAGGGTGGTGTGTGTGGGATCTGGCCCCGGGGCGCTCGCTCAGCCCGTGCCCAAGTGACGCAATGGAAAGCAGCAAGCAGGAGCGTGCCTTGCCCCTACTTGCAGCTCTTCCAGCTCTAGGGCTCGATGCCGGAGATAAACGGCCTTGATGGGACGGCAGGACAAGTTCCAACACCGCTTCCCAGTGTCTGCTGCCAGCTTCGGAGCGTGAGAAAATACCGGGCAGGGAGGGAAGGATCAGCATCGCACGGATGTTTGGAGATGATTGATATTTTTATGGTGAAGTTGGGATTTTTGGGTTCCTCCATCCCCTCCACGTGGCAGGTTCCTGGGCTCGGGCTTGCACGCACGTGTTGGGCACTGTGCTGCCCGTGGGCACTCAGGGACATGCCAAGGGCTGGGCTGCACCCCAGCTCCTCACCTGGGCACCCACAGCTGGGTGCAGGCACCCACTGAGGCCCTGCACAGCTCCTGCCCCTGTCCCCAGGCCACACCAGTGTCCCTCAGGCTGGTTTTGAGGATGGACCCACAAAACCAGTAAAGTTTGAAAGTAAATCAAGCAAAGGGACAAAAGTCCCCAGTGGGTGTCAAGCCATCTCCATGACCAGGGACCCTCTGTGTGTCTGTCACGGGTGTCCACCCATCTCCACGGACATGGATTCCCAGGAAGGGTGACTGCAAGGTACAGGAGCTGCCACCTCCCTGCCCATGGTGCAGCTCTGGTTAAAGAACTGGCAGAGAGAGAGAGAATTTTATCTTCTCAAACAGGCAGTGAAAAAGCCTCTCCACTCAGCTCCCAAAGCCGTGGGGATCAGAGGATCCCAGGGTGGATCCTTGTTTTGGCTGTTTGCATTTACGGCAGCTCCAGCACCGATGGAGGGAGTGAGTTCTCCTGGCCAGCTGGGAAGGATCAGGATCTTCTCAAGATGTTCTAGGACATGGCCTTGCTCTTCTTCCACCAGTACTCCCTTCATAGCACTGGGAAGAAGGAAAGCAGCGCAGGAACACCGCTCTCCCAGCAGGTTGTGGGACATGTCCGGGCATAAACCATCTCCCGCTGCAGACAAAGAGCCACTGCCTGCTCCCGGGATGCTGCCGCTGTGCTGGGATCTGATGTGGGCAGCAGCTCCAGGACAGGTCCCCAGGAGGGTCCTTGCCCATCTGGATGCCACTGGAGAGGGGACACCGCAGAAAGGAAGCTCAGCTGGCTGGGAAAACTCCATGCCTGCCATCAGTGCTGCATCCCTTGGGGTCTGCAGAGGAATTCAGCCTGATTATCATTAGAATAAAGGCCAAAGGAGCCCAGCCCGCCCTAGCTCCCTGCCCTCAGGTTCCCACCGTGGATCCAGCTTAGGGACCTGCTCTGGGATGCAGCTGGGAGTCCTTCCTGCTGCAGGAGCTTGCTGGGGGGCAGGCAGGGTTAGTGTGAAATAGCAGAAGGGCCGTACTTCCGGCAATCCCATTTTATCAGATCCCGAGCCCTCCAAAATCACCCACACTCCTGGTCTCTGTTACCTGCCTGATCATCAGCACATGAAATTCAGGAGGGGACAAATGTTAAAAGGCACGTGCTCCACAAGGATGCAATCTTGACCCTCCCAGGCAGAGTGTCTTGTCAGTGTTTCCACTGGGACGTGGGTCAGGAGCAGGTGAAGCCAACTGGGGGGAGTCTGTTCCTTCCTGGACCTAAGTGAGGCTGCAATTGCAAAAAGGGAGTTTTTCCTGAATAAAGACGAGGTTTAGCTGTAGAATTGAACTAAAAACACACAGTCTGCTTCAAAATGAATGTCCAGAGCAGCTGCTCCGGGCAAGGAGAGCCTTTGCAAAGGCGCTCTCCACCCAGCAGTGCCCCCGGCAATCCTCCTGCACCACCTGTGGACGCTCCAGAAAAAGGGGAGTCAAATCTACCTGGGTAACTGGGTGTTCTATCAATTAATTTGGAACCTGCACGTGGTTTCTATCATTATTTATGTCTGAGTGTGCAAAAACAACCACCACGCACCTTGGAAGCCAGGCACGGGCTTTTTGCCTCGGGCTCTCCCAGTAAACGCCGCGTTTCCGACGGCTCCCGGGGGTTTGCTCTCGCCTCCTTATCGGAGCCGGGACGCGTGTGGTTTTTTGATCCGGAATTGTGGCCCCGGGCGCTCCACCTGCCAGCCCCGCTCGGCCGCTCCCCGCGGAGGAGGAGGCTCGGCACCGTGGGATCCTCATCCTCGGGAGCAGCAGCCGGGGAAGCGCTGTGCCCGGGCAGGTCCCGGCAGCAGGCACAGCCCGGCTCCCCCAGGCACTGCGATGTGCTGCTCCCCGGCCAGGAGCTCGCCCCGGCCGCTCATCCCGGCTCGCTCCTTTCCTCTCCTCCCTGAAGGAATGGGGGGTCCCGTGTGCAGCTGGGCACGAATCGGGGGGTTCAGAGCCCAGCCCTTCACGCTGCCCTCAGACACCGGCACAACCACGATTTAACCTTGCTCTGGTCCCTCTCCAGCCCTTGGGCTGTTTTCTTGCAGGTCCAAAAGGTTTCCACGTGGATTATGATCCTGCAAAGACCTGCAGCGGGGCTGGAGCACGGGAAGTGTTTATACCCAGCCTTTAAAGCAGTGATTTTCATGGAACTGATCTGCAGCTCCAGGAGTGCAGCAGCCTCGCCACATCCCTGACTCAGCCATGCTGGCAGCACCCAGCCCCGGCGCTGGAGGGCTTGGAATGCCCCCCCGTCCCCGTCCCTGTCCCTGTCCCTGTCCCTGTCCCTGTCCCTGTCCCTGTCACCACTGGCCCAGGGTGGCATCCATCCACTGGCATCCATCAGGCAGCACCTGACATGGGCACAGCTGGACAACCCCAGGCAGCTGTGCCAGGACAAGCAGAGGGGACACTGAGAGCTGCCCTCACCCCTGCTCTGCTCCCTGAGCAGGGCTCGATGCTGCCCCGGCTGAAATGGAGTTGGGGCTGAGGTGCCAAAGCTGGGGCAATGCCCTGGATCAAAAGGTTGGGAGTTTAATTTTACACCAGGAAAACAACTCACTGGAAACCTGCCGCCGTTCCTAAATAAATAAGGGATGAGCCCTGACAAGTCCAGCTCACAGCTCTGATGACACCACCAATCTTCCTCATGCCCTTTAAAAAGCGGGAATGTGGACAGAGAACATCCTCCCTCCTGCACCCTCCAGAGTCAGGGATTGTGCCAGACAGGCGGCTGATGCACTGGCCAGGGTTGGTGGCTCTTTCCCAGCGACTGGCCATGGCTTATCCTGGCAAAGCCACAACTCTTGTGGCCGATTCCCTTGGCACTGCCCCCTTGCCCACTGCGTACCTCCCATGCTGGGCACTGTGAGGTAGGGAGTGGTATCTGGGAATGGTGTGACCCTTCCCTGGGGAACATCTGTCCTAACGCCACCAGGGAGGCTCAGGGCAGGAGTAAATCTGGTCTCCAGAGCATGCTTAACCTCTGTGAGTGGTGACTGACAGCTGTCAATCAACAAATGACACTAAGGAATGGCAATTTGGGTGCATCTGGCCTCCGACAGGGGCCCAGGCCAAACATCTGCCTGCCAGGCCAACTGATAAAAAATGGTGTTTTCATAAAACTGAGATTTGGGGGGAGGGTGACATTTCCAACAAAACTCTCCTCTAGTGCCGGAACAGCAATCATTTTTATCACTTTTTGGCAGCCAACCAGATTTACAACGGCCTTTCACTGAAGAAACAGAGCTTCTGTTTGTTTTCGGGACATCCACATTCCCAGGGTTTTTGACAGAAATGATTATTTTCCCCCCTTTTCTTCCAAATGTTGACACAAGAGTGAAACACTGCCTTTGCTGCCAGGTCACCAGCCAGGCTGAGAAAGGGAAATGTGCTTGGCCAGAGGAGAGTCCAGGCCATGGCCCTGGGATGCTCCACCCAACCAAGGTTGCTCTGAGCTCAGCGCAGCTGCTCTGGCCCCGCCGCACCAGAACTCATCTCTTGGCCCTTGGGCATGGGGGATGAGCCACTGGGGGCTCATCTGACACCATCCCCACACCACGGCTGAATCCAGCTGTGGGACAGGTGTTGGTGGGAGGCCACGGGCTGGCCAGGCATCCCCACCATCTGCCTGTGTCTGTGTCTCCTTCTGCGTGAAATGGGAGCAGCACCAGCCTCTCCATCTCCTGCCATGCTGGGTGTTTGCATGCCCAGGGATGGGGGAAACAAATCCCGCTGACCATCGGCTTTCCCCGCTCCTGCCAGCGCTGTGCATGGAGATCCCAGACCCATGCAAGGATAAATCTACAGTCTGGGGGTACAGGGCTGATGGCTGGTCCCCGTGGGACTGTGAGTTTACATCTCGACTCTTGGGGAGGGTGTTTGCAGACCCAGGCCAGAGCACTGGGGAGCTCCCAGCTCTCTGCCCGCCATGGCAAAGCCCCGGTGCTTGGGAAGCTGGAGGCACCCTTCCTCTGGGAAACACCAGTGCCAGATTCCCAGGGAACTTGAAACAAAGCAATTCCAGTCCAAGACACGCATCTCCAAGCTCTGTAGCTGGAGGGCACCGGGGGGAGCTCAGGGGGGAACGAGCTGAGGGGAATCAAAACTCCGTTTTGCAGCCAAGTGTGCATTTTCCCAAATCCTTCGCAGTGCTTGCATCAGAGGCTGCAATCACCCAGACTTGCCCTCTCTGTCTGCACGAGGCTGCTGTGCTGGGTGCTGCCCCACACTTTGAGGTCGCTCTTCACAGTGGGGTGAAGACTCATTAACCCTTTGGGGATGAGCAGGGAGACCTCCATCACCTCCTGGACACTGAGCAGTGAGAGCACCTGCAGCACCGAGCTTGGAGCTCGGCCTCCATCACCACGGCCTTGAATTGATGCGCTGCACGTCGGTGCCAAACTCCTGGTCCTGCCACAGCTGTGCCTGTGCTCCTGCCCTGCTGGCACATGGGGATATCAGCCCAGCAAGGGCACAGCGACATCCTGCAGAATTCCTGCTCCCGCTGCAAATGGTGACCAGCGGCACGGCCGGGGCCGGCGAGCGCGCCCGGACGTGTCAGCAGATGGCAATGTTTCTGTGCTCTGCTTATCTCTGCTGGTGGCTCCTTTTCAGCCCACAGCCCACCACCAAACCCGGCAGGGTCAGCAGGACCCTCCCCGTGGGGTCCAACCATCACCCAACCCAGAAAATCCAGAGCAGCAAGGCCCAATGATGCAAACATCTCCAGCTCCCTGCTAGCAGGATCTGCCAGCCCTTCTCCTCTGTCCATGCCCAGGACACAGTCATCTCATCCTTTCTGTGGTGGTGTTGCTGTTTCTGATCTCAGCCCCGGCCAGGAAGGGCAGAGGCGCTGACAAAAATAGCCAACAAACTGTTCAATGAAGCTTTTTCAGATGCTTGGGTGTGGTTTGACTTTTGGGCAAGAGATCAGGGGTTGGCTTTTCCTGTCCAGCACTGCTCCCCTGCATTGGCTCAGCTTGGCTTGGCTCGGCTCGGCTTGGACTGGCTGTTCCAGGGGTTTGGGAGCGCAAAGGGAAGCAGGCAGAGGCTGGGAACAGAGGAGGAGGTGGAAGAAGGCTGTTCCGGTGGCTAAATGTCAGCCAGAACATCTCTGTGGGGAGCTGTGCAGTGCAAGGTGTGAAGGGCAGCAGGTCACAGCTCGGGGCTGTCTGTCCTCACCCTGCTCCGGCCACAGCCCCCCCTGCACGTTGCCTGACCAGCCCAGCCCAGCCCAGCCCAGCCCAGCCCGCCTCGCTCGCAGCGGCACATTTCGATTTCCCAGACTTCCTCTTTCGGGTGAGATTTATGAAGGTCTGATCGCAGCAATTAGGAACCGGGAATGACCCAGCGAGGCTGCCCCAGGGGGTAAAAATAGCCCTGCGTGGTGACTCAACGGCGGCGGTGCACGGAGCCCCGAGGCCACGGACGCGCTCCAGGCTGGGGACACTGCCACAGCCCTGTGTCACCCTCTGCGCCCTCCTGTCCTGCACACGTGTCTCCCGCACTGGTGAACCCTGTGGGAAGATGTCAGGGGCTCCCAGGTGTGGAGCCAGGGCCCTTTGCGTGGTGGGGTGCTCCAGGTGTGACCCAGCTCCCCGGAGCCGATGTCCCACCGCAGGTGTCCTGTAGTTGCAGTGTTTTAGGATTTTCTTTCTCTCTCATGGAGAATATAGATAAACTGTACTTTCTTAATCTCTGTGTTTTGTGTTAGAGGTGTACAAGCCATAACCAATAGGTCTTTAGGGGTGGATTGTCTTTGGCCAATAGACAATTGTTTATTACTGTGTATAAAAAGAACTTCTTGTAAATAAAGTGCTCTCTTCGCCATCTTGAAGCCTGTCTGCCTGACCTCTCTACCTGCTTCCACAAATCCCACGAATAACAGAAAAGCAAACCATAGTGTCTCTGTGCCACGTCACTGTGCCTGGCTCTGGACAGCGCCCAGCAGAGCCTGGCCAGGGGTGCCCATGAGCGGGGCTGCTTCCCAAGGAGCCCCACACCCTGCTGGGGAAAAGCACCGTGGCAGCAGGCACCTGGGAGAAGCCAGGCTGGATTCTGGGAACGTTTGGGGATTATGTTTTACCTCCTGATGCAAACACCTGCACCCCAGCAGCCCTGTCCCTCCCTGCCCGCAGGCTGGGGCTGGAGGGGGGCCAGACCCTTCGTGTGAGCACTCCATGTCCCTGCCACATCCCCGTGCTGTTCCCTCTCCCTGTCTGATCCCATCAGGTACCAACCTCCGCTGAAGCAAAGCCCTGAGCAGTCGGGCACACTCAGCTGTGTGTCAGCTCAGCCGAGCAGAAGTGTCTGTTGAGGGTGGGTGTTCCCGCGGGGTAATTGTGCTTCCTCCCTGCAAGCTAAGAATAGGTGGCAGAGCCCAAAGAACGAGGTGCTGGGCGCACCTCTGCAGTGCAGGGCAGGGGGAAGCAGGATCTGGGGAGACATTTCGAGAACAGCTTAATTCAGTGCGCCCTACGCTCCAGTTTCGGGACTCCCTTTTGTTTTCGCAGGAGATTTGCACTTGAAAAGCCACTGTCAAATTTGCATGCACAAACATGCAGCCAGGCCAGAATCAGGGATGGTGCCCTCTGCTTTCCAGAGCCATCCCGATGCCTGTTGCACACCCGGCCTGCACACCCACGGAGCAGCACCAAGGTCCCAGGCTGGCCCAGAGCAGTCAGTGAAGTCTCTGTGGCACATCCACCACAACCCTGTGTGCTGAACCCATCACGGGGCAGGCGTAGCTGCCCTGCCTGGTGATTAATGACCCTCTGCTGAGATTTCCCAGAAGGAAACAAGTGTCTTCCCATTGGAAGGAGCTCATTTCTAACCACACGGCCCTGACAGCTCACGCCATCCATCGCAAAAGGGGCTTTGACCATGAACTCCAACTCCACAGGCTGAGTTTGCATTCCTGACTCGGGAAAAGCAGCAATGCCAGTGCCTCCAGCCCTGCAGTGCCCTGGGACCACTCTGGAGTCAGCTCACATCGCCCTGGAGCAGAGCAGAGCTGATCCCTGGCTCAGCCCCGCACTCCTTTGATAGCAGCAGCCCTCCCGCCCGGCGAGCTGTTCCCTCGCGTGGCGACACGTCCCCAGCCGAGCCACCCAGCGCACGCAGCAGCGCCGGTGCCAACTTGTCTCTAAAGCTGAATCCTCGGTGGCTTAAGGGAGCTGTGTGGTCCGAGCATCACTGCGATCCTGCCCTGTGGGAGCTCGCTCCCAGCACACGAGGCTGCACGGGGCGAGCGGTGCCGTGCCAGACGCCATGGGGAGCGGGGCTGCTCGGGCTGGAGATGCTGAGAACAAACAGTTTTAGGGCCCTGTGCGCATCCAGGGTGCCCCCATACACAGGGTTTGCACCCCTGCAGTGTGGAGCTGGTTTTGCAGCATCCCAGCACCGTGCCAGAGGGGGAACAGGGGAAACCGCAACGCTGGCTGGCCTCAAACCATCCTACTGTGCTGGCCACATTCAGGAGCATTTGCTTCAAGTCCTTTTGGTCAAGCACAGAGAGCTGGCCAAAGCTGGGGAGGGTTCGTGCCAAGAGCTGATCCTCTCCCGCTCGCCGCTGGAAGGGTTATCAGGGCAGGAGTGAAATCTGGAGAGCGGCCGAGGTGGGAGAGGTGTGGGAACGCAGACAAGGCAGGGTTATTTCCCCTGCACTGCGGAGAAGCGAGGCAGGAAAGACACACAAATAGACATAATTGAGGCTAAATGTCTTAGGTTTTTGAATCAACATGCACCACTGAGAGCACAATCAAAGGCTCTTTAGTAATTTATTGACTTACCCTGAAGTAAAATTATCTTCGTGTATTTATCACACCCACACCCACCCCCACCCCTTCCTATTAGGTAAGTGAGTCCTTCCAGAGCTCTCAGCTCCTCAGTGCCACACGCCGGGGGGAGGAGGATGGGATGTGGGACAGGGAATTCCATGCAGGATCCAGCCACACACCAGCCAGGTGCACATCAGCACCCACGAGGTGCACGTTTTCCGCAGGTCAGCGGACACGGTCGGATCCTGCTGCTCTGGAACTCAGATCACATTCAAACACAGCTCCAGAGACATCCCCAGCGGGGTCAGTGGTTCTGAAGAGCCATGGGCATGGGGGACAGGGGGATTCCTTGGACGGCTCAGCAGCACCATGGCATCCATCACAGCTCCCTGCCCAGCTCAGCAGCGCAGAGGCTCTCTCAGAGGGCAGGGAGATGGTACAAAGATGGTTTTGCATTCACCGCCCCACGATGGCCCAGCTCCCTGTCCTGGTGCTCGTGTGGGAGTGTTTCACCTCCCTGCCCACGCCCAGCTGAGCCCAAGCAAATTCGTGGCAAGGTTGTCCCTTCCCGCCTCCAGGCCAGGCCAAGTGACATCTCAGCCTCGTCTTTCCAGGCAGAAAGGGGAAGGTGGCAGTGGGAGGCGCAGGCCCTGGGGTCAGGCTCAGTTTCAAAAGGCACGTGCAGGTTCTCTGCGCTTGCAAAACTTCCCCGTCCCTCCTCTTACGAAAGACCCTCGGCTTGCAAAAGAGCAGGGCCTTGGGAACACGTGAGAAAATAAATAAATGGTAAAGAAAAACCTCTTAAGGTATCTGGCTCTGACTTCCCCACCGTACCAGCAGCGAGGGCAGCTCATGCCTCAGTTTCCCCTTCAGCTGGGGGAGCAGCCGGTGCCCCACGGCTCCGGCTGTGGCCATTCTCCTGCTCCTGTGCTAGCACCCAGCCCTGGCCCAGAGACTTGGAAAACCCTCCCTCCCCACCCCACACTGCAGATTCAAATCACCAGTTTTGATCACTGACAAATGAGGCAGCAGACGATGGAGGAGGAGGCCAATCCTGACCCCAAATCCCTGGAAAGCACCAGCTGCTGCTGTGGGACATACACTGCCAAAATGGGTCCAGCTCCCACACGGGGGAAAATGAATCAGCGGGCGATGAATCTTCTCCAGTGGGAAACCCCAGCACCAGGCACAGCCCTCCCACAGGGCATCACCAGACCCCAGGGGGTTTGTGGGGGGGCAAAACACAACCAGGTGGGGCAGAAGCAGATTTACAGCCCAAGGATTCATCCCTGGGCACCAAGGACAAAAGGTGGGGTAGGGCCAAGCCTGAGGATGCTCCAAAGGAGGAGAGGCTGTGCAGCTTCCAACTGCTTCCAAGCATGGTGAGAGGTGCAGGGTCCAGCCTGACCCATAAATGAGGGGGGACCATGCACACCAAAGCCCCCAGCCTGGGAATGGGGTGTTTTCCCTCTCTGCTTTGCCCCAGCCCTATCACCCAAAACCAGCATGGGAAACTGTGAGTGTGACACAGATAGTGCCCAAGGGGAGATATCGACCACACTTCCTGCACCACAGGCAGCCCTCCACCCACCCTGGAGCCCCTTCGGCCCACAGCTCATCCACCCCAGCACCAATTAGCCTGATTAACACCAGAACCTCGCTTAGTGATAGAGTGAGAGAGCCCCAGCTCGCTGGAGCAAAGCCTGGTCTGTTCACAGATGAGGGGATGCTTCTCCCAGGCTGGTGTCAGCCCCAAAAAGGAGTACAGCTGATGGCCCTGTTATATTTTGGCTGCAGGCAGCCCTCGAGGCTGGCCCTGGCTGGACAGTGTCTGTCAGAGCTGGAGAAGCCTCAGGGCTTCCCTCCAAACCATCCTGGGATGTGCCCATAGCCACGCTGCCCATGTGGCCCCAAACCTCTGCCACACACCCAGTGCAGGTGCCTTATGTCCTGACAGGGAGAGAGTTTGACCCCAAAAACCTGAAATCTCACATTTCTGAGCAAAGGCACGCCTGAATCCCCCTGCTATGGCCATGCCAAGGACTGAGAAGAGCCATGTCATGGGTGTGAGCGGGCACCGATGAGTGTGCAAGGACAGGTGAGTGTGCACACCTAGGGACATCACTGGCAGCAGACAGAGGGTCAGGGCCCAGGTCAAGCCCTTCCCTGTGCAGGCTGTGAAGCTGAGGAGCCGGGAAGGGGCAGGGACAGATGCTGGCGTCGTCCCCAGTGACAAACCCAGCCCTGGGAACAATCGCCAGCGGCTCAGCTCGGGCTGCCGTGAATTATGGACACCTCGACGCGCCAGTCCCCCCAGCAGAAGGCACTGCTTGGGTTCAGCCCCCGCATCTGCCTCCCCAGGGCTCCCCGGGGATGGGCAGCCCTGGGAACCCGCACAGGGGGAGCTCAGCAGCCCCAGGATGGGACCCACAGCCGCTGCTCCGCCCTGGCAGCGCCACTTCCACGCCCTGTGGGGAGGCACAGCATCCAGACCGTGCTGCAGAGCCAGCTCGGAGCTGCTGGTGCTCCCACCGCAGCCCACGGCAGTCCTGCGGCTGGGAAAGGGCAATCCGCCCCGTAAATCCATCAGCCTTTCCCTTTTTACTGGGAACACCTCCGGGAAGATGTCATTAATAAAGTCACCGGAGTGCTGGGCTCAGCTGGGGGGAGATGTGGGGCAAAATAACAACAGAGCTGTGTGAGGGCTCCCAAAACTTGGGCAGCAGAAAGGTGCAGCCCCATTTCTGCATGCAGGGTTGGATCCGTAGTGAAGGATTCATCCCTATCCCAGGGCCAGGGTGTCCCATTGGGGTTTGCTCACCCAGTCCCACAGGTCTGAGCATGGACGTCCCTGTGCTGGTTTACAGCAGGATAAATCCTGGCCCTGGAGCAGGGAAGAGCTCTGCTCAAGGCAGCTGGGGACAATCCCTGGGCGAGGAAGATGTGTGGGGGCAGGAAAACACAAGGCAGGGAAATGTGGCGGCACTGGGAAAAGTCAGCGCTTTTTTTTTTGCTTTTTTTTTTTCTTTTATTATTGTTGGGGTTTTTTTGTTCTTTTTTTTTTTTTTTTTTTTTTTGGAAGGTGCCTGGGAAAGGAAGCGATTGTTTGGAGCAGATCTTGATGGCTCCAGGCCCCTCGTTGGGGAGATAACCAGGCGCAGCCCCTCCGCCACGGCGAGTCCCTGGTGGGAAATGTCCCTCTGCAGCTGGGCAGCTGCTGGGGGGCCCAGGGGGCTCCGGCACCAAAACCCACCCCCCACACCACCCCCGGAGCCAGAGTGACCCAAGGAGGGGATGCTTGGGGTCCCCCAGCAGTGCCACCCCCCAGCCACAGCTCCAGGCCACGTCCCCACCTCGGTCCTGCGTGTTTGAGGCTATTTTGGGGGTAAGCAGGAATTAGGCAGCTTTAACTCCTTTCTGATGTTGCTGCCAAAAATCTCGGCTAAGCATATGTAATTAGGGACTCCGTCATTCCTGGAGCTGTTACCCCCCTGCCTGGCGCTGATTTGCAATATCCATGTCTTAGACACCACCGGCCTGGCCCTCTCCTCCGCTTCCCACCATCTCTCACGGCTCGAGCTGGAGATTAGGAAACAAGAGAGGGGTTTGGGGCCTCGCTGTCAGCCAGGAGATAGAGCCGGGTTTGCACTGAGGAGGGAATTATTCTGGGTATGAATTATGTCATTTTCCTCTCCGGAAATGGCGCATGCTCCCGGGTGTCACAGCTGGCGGGGCGGAGGGGGAGGCTCCTTGCCCGGCACGTCTCGGCTCCCCAACCTCTCCGGGTCCCCAAACCACGAGGAGAACAACAGCAGCAGACAGCGGGGGACGGAAAACGAGCAGCGGCTTCTTTTCCCTGTCCCCTCTCCATCCCAGCTGCCTGCCCCCCGGGAAGGATGCGGCCGCAGTTGTGCCGGGGCCGCGCTGCCCCCGCGGGCTCAGCTGTGCGCGGAGCTCGGGAGATGTGGGGCGGATCAAAGGGCCCCGAGCCCCTCTCCCAGCCCCCCGGGGAGCCCCCACCGGGGTCCGGGCTCCGCGGAACGTGCAGCATCCCAAGAATCAGAGCAAATGGTGGGGGGCTGCGTCCCCTTGCCCTTGGCGGGGCGGTTAAAGATAGAAATGAGAGGAAAGAGATCCCGCATGGAATGGGAACATCCACCCTGCAGTGAGCTGAGCCAGGCTGGGGTGCAGCACCCCACAGCATCAGAGCACCCCACAAACCCCACTGGGCGCTGCTGAGGAGCCACCAGCCGCCCTCAGCCCCTCTCCTCATCACAGCCCTCGGTGAAAGGGAGCATTTAGGGCCACGCTGGCACCCTTGGCAGGCGCCGGGGCGCACGGCCGGCCCAGCTGCTGCCGCTGGCGCCAGAGCCGGCGGCGCAGGCCGGGGGCAGGTGGACGGCTGGCTCGGCCGCCTCGCTCCCCACAAAGGAGCCCCTTTCTCCGAGGCAGGATCGGATCTGAATGAATCCGCCTGATTTATTTGGCGTCGTTTCCTCAAACGGTTTTTCCCCCGCGAGCGTGTCCGCGCTGCCGCTCCCCCTCCCGCCGCTGGCACGGCCCTGGTGCTCCTGGAGCGGCGGTGGGTGAGGGTCCCTCCGGAGAACACGGCTCTGGGGGATCCCCCTGCAGGTGTCTGCGGAAGGGGACACCTGAGCATTTTTGGGCAGAGGCCGAGGGGTTTGCCAGCACCCGGGGAAGATGCTGGGCAGGGAGCAAACTGCTGGTGGGACTTGCTCCGGAGGCTCACGTTTATCCCAAAGTGCTTCAAAAACACACAGTGACCTCCCCACAGCCTCCCTGAGTGCTGGGCATGCATAGGGAGAAGCACAGCAAAGCTCTGTTCCATCCCTGTGGGATCTCACCCTGACCCTAGCAGCACCCAGGGGTGCTCAGCAGGAGAGCTGGGGACCAGACATGAAAAGAGCTCCACATTTTTCCTTCCTGGAGGTATCCCAGCCCAATATCAATTAAAACCCACTGTGTTTCAGGATGCAAATGCTGCCTGGCATGCCGATGCAGACCGAGGGACTCACCCCATCTCTGTCGTTGAGGGCCCAGATCTGCTCATTTCGCTATCTCACCCCGTTGGAAATCTTAATTAAATGCTGCCTTTGATTTGGGCGTGCTCCTGCACCCCGTTCAGCTCCTGCCGGGGCGTGCAGGCCTCCCCCAGCACCCACCCACTGCTCCTGCTTGTGGGAGCACCCCACACCCACAGATCCTGGGGGTGGTGGTCAGAGAAAATCCCCCCGGAGTCGGGGGGTCCCCGTGCCTCCCTGAACACCGTGACATGGCACCACACATGGGGTAGTGGAAAAACGGGACCTGAGATGGGAAAATCTTCATCAGATGTGGAGGGCTGGGCACTGGAGGCTGGTTGGAGGTGCCTTTTCCTTCCAGGGTTTTCCACTTGAGTTGACATCCACCCAGCTGGCCATGCATGGCCGCGTGTCCGTGATTAAAAATTTTTTTAAAAAATAGAAATATCAACCCCAAGAAGACACCTGGGCTCGGGGCTGCTATTTGCACACCCTGATGACAGATAAAAGGCCATTCACACTTATCAGAGATGCCTTCCCCCAGCATCCCCCCAGACCTGGTGACTTTTGCCAGCGCAGCCCCCTCCTCCTACTGGGGACGTGCTGCCTGCAGCGGGGTTTCCAGCCGGAGAGAGAAGCGGGGCGGGTGCCTGACAGCTCACAGATGGGGCAGAGCAGCAAAGTAGGACAGCTTGGGGAGGCAGCTCTGCCTGCCCAGCCCCATTGTCCCCTTTTCTTCGGGAGCCCCAGCGCGGGAGGACGCGCGGGGCTCAGCATCACGCCGGCGGGTTTCCATGGCATTTCCCTGCCAACCCCAGCCAGCGCCTGCCCCATTCCCGGCCCCTCCGTGCCTGCTGCTGCCTGAGCCCCGCGTGCTCGGCACGGCCGAGCCTCCCTCCCTCCCTCCCTCCCTTCCTCCAGCCTTTCCTCGGAGCTGGAGGATGAGCAGCCGTTGGGGATGGAAGCTGCGGGCAGGATCTCATTGACCTGGTGGCAGCTGCTCCAAGGATGTGTTTCACCTGCCTGGTGAAATCTGGGACTTTCCTACCTGGCTAACTTGGACCAAGCAAAGGATCAGCTCGTTTGCTGCTAATTTGCTATTTTGTTCCTGCTGCTACGGCAAATATTTGTGTGTGGTATGTGTGGAGAAGTTCCTCCTTTGTTCCGCAGCCTCTCCCTTTGCCAGTCCCTGCAGCAAAGGCAGTCTGGGCTGACTGTTGATGTAAAGTGGTTTGGCAAGGAAGATCCCGTCTCTCCCCAAAATCTCCATCAGTGATGGGCTCGGGATGGCACCAGGCTCCACTTCCCACCTCTCCTCCACCGCACAAACTGAGGGAAGAGGGGATGAGCAGGGAAGTGAAAAGTCTGTTCTGTAGGAATTCACAGCCAAGTCTGCAAAGATTTCAGGCATGTACTTCTGCAGACTCCACTGTAGCAGAGCCAGAGGAGCTCCTGCTTCCCAAGGCATGGGAACAAATTGTTCAAAGACTCTGTGCTGGAAGTTTTCATGACCTGAGAGACCCCCAAATCCCAGCTCAGGGCACCTGGGCTTGCTGGAAAGACTGTCTTGTCCCAAGAACCTGCTCCTCCTGCAGCCAGTGTGCTGGAGTAAAAGACTTTATGGAAAATCAGGGGCTTTTTTTGGATGCTGAGCTGCCCCACAGCTCCTGGGGTCACCCCCAGCCACAGACAGTGTCTGCTGCAGAGCAGGGAGGGGTTGGAAGGATGGTAGGGACTGCTGGGAGCATTTACATACCCTGGTCCACCCTGTGCTCCTCGCAGAGCTCCAAAACGAGGGCAAGCACCATGCCAAATCCAGCCCTGAAGACAGAAACCGAAATTCATTTGCTTTGTTAATTACCTAATTACCCTGGAGATAAACAACAGAGAGCATCTCGAGGGCTTTTCAGTCTGTTGGATGTCAGATCCCTGCAGCCTCTGAGCCCACCCATGGCACAGCAGATCGATTTTGGGGTGCCTTGTGTGAGGGGCACTGCTGCTGAGCTGGGCAACAGCTCAACTCCCACCCGCCAGAGCCAGGAAAGGAATTTGGCCTCCAGGGTCGTGTGAATTATGATTCCTCCTCACTGCTGCAGCCAGGTTTCCCTCTCGTCTGCGAACTTTGCAAACACCCACCTCCCCAGCGTGGGGCCGTGGGGCGTGCGACATGTGTGTCCAAGGAGTCAGGGATGCGCCGCCCCAGCTCCACAGGTGCTTCCACATCCACCTGCCGCCCCATCCCACGGCGCCGAGACAAAGGGCGGCTGCTTCCCGCACCCTCCCCCTGCCGGGATGTGCCCGGGCAGATCCCCCTCGCCTCGGTGCAGCCACCCAAAACTCGCTCTGCTGGAGTTCAAATGTGCAGGGATGTCCTGGGGCGCAGGGAGAGGGGACTGTGCCGACACGTCGCCCGCGCGTGGGGTCCTCGTGCCTCCGTCGGGAGCACTGCAAACCCTCTGGAGACGGGAAGGAAGGATCCCAGCCGGGATAATCTCAGCCACCCCAGCATGGCCAGGCCTCCCCATCCTGCCAAACCCCGCTGTGCTGCCCACGGAGGTGCGTGGGCAGGGGGTGTTCGGTGCCGGAGGTCCCCGAGCCGGCTGAGCCCCGCGTTTCCAGGCTGGTTTCATGGTGCAGGCAGGATTCCAGCTGGGGCCCAGCCAAAACCAACGCATTCGTTACAGTCCGGATCTCAGACTGGGCTTTACAGCACCCGGGGCAGAGCGGAAGGTGCCCAAACCCACAGCTCCTGCCCTCCCCAGCCTGTGTCCCTCCGGAACCAGCTCTGGGGCCGTGGTGTCAGAGCTCTGGTGGGAGAGCAGAGGGTGGGGCTGCACTGATTTAGCCATGGGAGACGATTTCCTGCTCCTACGGCCAGGCTGCTCCCGTGGGGATCCTCAGGAGTCAAACCCCAGCCCCACGTGGCGGCAGGGAGAGTGCGGAAAACCTTCAGGCTGGGACTGGGGGGATGAGGAATGGGGAAAGACATCTCAAAGCCTCCCTCCGCTGGGATCCTTACGGCTAACACTAAACATCTTTGGCAGAAACGTGCCGGTTGCTCAAGCGACTCCCCCGGCCGTGAGGAGGCTCCGGGGGGCCGGCGGCGAGCCGGGGGCGTGCAGGAAGGCGGCTTAAATTACCCCAACGGCCTCTCCAGAGCCAAGCCTTTGGAAAGACTCTCCGGAGCCTGGGAAGGGTCTCCGCCAGGTCTGACCTCACGTCAGTGACGCTTTGGAGCGCAAACCCTCTCGGCGTTTGCGGTTCCCGCAGTGCAGCCAGCGAGGATGCGGTGCCGGGGGCAGCAGAAGCGGCGGCCGCGGAGGCACGAGCAGCTCCCGGCTCGCTGCCCCGGGGCTGGGATGGCTCCAGCTGGAGCGCAGGCTGCCCGGCGCCCCGTGGCCTGGCCGGCGTGCGGGCAGCCGGCCCTGCGGCCGGGGGGAGCGCACGGCACAGCTGGACACAGCGGTGGCACTGGGGACGGGGCACCAGCGCCGCAGCTGCCGCCCCACAGAGCGGGGCTGCTGGAACAGCTCAGCTCCCCCCGTTTGCCTTGCCG
>VZTX01020121.1:11045-24972 GCA_013400915.1 Pardalotus punctatus | reverse complement strand
CAGCCCTGGGGACACTGCTGTGGTGCAGGTGACAGCTCTGTGAGGCACTTCAGGAAATGCTGCACCTGCAGATGTGTCAGAGACAGCCAGAAGTGAGGGAACATGCGGCCACATGGCTCAGAGCTAGCACAGCCCAGCTCAGCCCTGTTCTCCAGCTGTACTCCCCATGGAATGACCCTCATTGCTCCATCCCTAGGGAATAAATTGTTGATGAAGCAGACTGCAAAAATGGGCAGAGCAGTGGCTGCTGGGTTGGTGTTGGTGGGATTTGTGGTGTAGGGAATAAGTGACAGGGTAAAATTACAATTTAGGGGGAGAGAGAGAGAGAGAGAGAAAGGAAGGAAGGAAGGAAGGAAGGAAGGAAGGAAGGAAGAAAAAGCTTGGACAGAATAGACGGAGAAGGATATCCCCTGAGTGCTAAATCCTCATGAGCAGTTGTTTCAGTCCCACAGAGGCTGGTCCTGCTCCCTCTGGAATCACTGGAGGAAGTGTTGTTCACCTAAGCACAGTGGTAATATACCATAAAACACCTGGAATTAGCTCTTATAAAATAAACTTGGCTTTTCTGTCCCTTTTTATCCAACACTGACTGGAAGGTTCTTCCTGTCCCTTAAATAAATAAAAAAAAAATTATCTGAGTTTATATTCTGTATGTTTTTATCAGCTGATAAATCAGATAATGAAAACGACAACAAAAACAATTTCTTTAAATACAATTTTTTTCCTTTTGTAAAAAAAAACCCAGAAAAGTGACTTCAGGTCCTTTTAACAATAATGGAAATGTTTCATTTGTTCCAATGATAAAATCATTTGAGATATCAAAAAGAGAATATTTTGAACATGAATCTGTGAGGTTTTTCAAAGAAAATTACCCATATTGCCTTTTTCTAACAATTTTGGTTAAAATAATAAATGTTAGGTACTCTGATAGCACAAATAATCCCATTTTGCCACTCAAACAATTTGGTTTAGAGAATAATTCATTGCAAACCATGGTATTTATTTACCTTGTTCAGTCTCCTGTATTTTTCCCACTATCCTTCAATTTATTTCTATTGGTAAAGGAGATTTAAAAGCCATGGATTTTGATCTGTCCTTTCAAAGGAAGAAATAACAACCCAGTGCATGCTGTAGTTAAATGCAGAAACTCTGCCCAGGGCTGGAGGAAATTAAAATAACATGCAACAATACAATAATATAAAATAATAATCTCCAGTCATGTATTTCTTTGAAATACAAGAAAAGGGAGGATGAAACTCACTGAATAAATTTTTAAAGCAAGTTGGAAGGAGTTGGAGCCCTTTTCTGCTCTGTGGTGTGGAAACATCCCTGGTTCAGAGAAGAAATTAACTTGGAGGATGTGAATCCTTTCAGTCTTTGAAATGCTCTTATTAGGAAGCCCAGAATGGCTCTGTGAGCCACAAAAGGCTGTGTGTGTGCTCGGACATGGGAATTCTAAATTAACTGGGGTAGATGGACTCTCCCTCCAGGAATTTTATGTCTGTTTTCAACACGAGGAGGGCTGGTTCTCATCTCATCTTCAGAGATCTGGGTGAAAAGCAACACTGCGAATTTATGAATTACAAGGACTTACTGAGTGAAGTGTAAATCCTGAGCAGGATTCCTTCCATGAAATTCAGACACCAAGACATTTCACCTTATGAAATTAATATTATTTAATAGTCACTGGGAAGAAACAGGCACTTTTAATGTGGCCCAAATACAGCTTAGGAATGTTCTGTGGTCCAGGTGCTTATGTGCTTACACCCACAACAGATGGGACTTAAAATAATAGCCCAAAATATGTACAAAGTGGGTAACTGAGGGCCAGGTGAGACGAACTTTTCCCAGTAGCTCAGAGTTCTTCAGTTCTGCCAAGGAATTCCAGACAGGATTTTAGGAGGACATGGTTATTGTGTCTCGGGTTTCCCGCTCATCTCTGTCATCCACCGAGTCTTGGAAGGCCCTCTGGAATGCCAGTCTGAGGGTGAGCCTGAATTTCCGATCCCTGTAGCTTCCCACCAGGAAGTAAATGATGGGGTTGAGGGTGCTGTTGATGCAGGACAGCACGAAGCCGATCTCTGGGGAATACAGAAACTTGTAGCCCAGGAAGTCCAGGAGGATGAGGACACTGAGTGGCACAGCAAAAATGAGGAAGAGGAGGATGGTGAGCATGATGACGGTGAAGAGCCGGCCCGTTTGGAAGGGCTGGGAGCTGCACTTGACCCGCAGGAAGAGGGTGAGGCTGAAGAGCACCATGAGGGGCGCACAGACGAGGAAGTCCAAGGCTCCGATGGAAATGAGCAGGCGTTGGCAGACCCTGGGAGAGGGGCGAACCGTGCACAAAACATATCCCAGAGTGTTCAGGAGCAGGGACAGGGCCCAGAGCAGGCTGGACACCACGGCAGACAGGTGCTTTGGGCGGTGTGTCCGGCACCAGATGGGGGAGAGCACACTCAGGCAGCGCTCTATGCTGATGGCCGTCAGTAGGTACAGGCCAGTGCCGTACATGAAGAGATCCAGGAAGAGGAATATCCCAAACTGCACCCCCACGTTGAACTGCATCAGGTACTGCACGGTCTCTACAGCGATGCACAGCAGGTACCCAAAGTCGGCGGCTGCCAGGTTCAGGATGTAGACGGTGAAGTGGTTCCTGCGGATGCGGAAGCCCAGGTACCACAGGACCAGGCCATTCCCCACCATCCCGCAGGCAGCACTCAGCAGGCAGAAGCTCTCCATGAACTTGAGGACAGCGTAGGACGGCTCCGGATGTCCCATAGCCCCGCTCTGGTTGGTGCCAGGAGCCTGGATGGCGGTGGTCGGAAGGAGGATTGGTGTGGCCGAGGGTCTCATAATGGGTGATTCCAGACCTGGGAGCAGAGAGGGAGAGGTGGTAACTCCAGGGTGACTTCCCATCATAGTGACCTGGAGGGGTTCCTGGGTTTGTTCTAAGGCTTTGTAGCCAGAACTTGATTTCATGGAATCCCAAAATGTTTTGGTTTGGAAGGGACCAAGAGCCTGGAGTGACAGGACAAGGGGAAATAGCTTCCCACTGACAGAGTGTCAGTTTAGATAGGTTATTGAGAATTAATCCTTCTCTGTGAGAGTGGTGAGGCTCCAGCACAGGTTTTGCAGAGAAACTGTGGCTGCCCCATCCCTGGAGGTGTCCAAAGCCAGGCTGGAGCAACCTGGTTGAGGAAGATGTCCCTGCCCATGGCAGGGGGCTGGAACTGGATGATCTTTAAAATCCTTTCCAACCCAAACCACTTTGTGATTGTATAAGAACAACTGGTAGTTTTTTATATTGATGAGTGATTTCTGTTTTAACAAAATGGCATTTGAAGTGGTTCTCCTGGGTCCCATGTACAGTGACAATAAACATTTTGGTCTGGAAGTGCCCTCAGCTTCTCTTTCAGAAACTGCAAGAACCACATGTAAGAAACCACAAAATATCTCATCCTCACAGGAGTTGCGGCTCTGATAGCTTATTGACCCCATTCCCTGTGTTAGGTCACTGTTTCCTTCCCCGTGGTACTGAGATCTGACTGAGAATCTTGGGGGTGGGGAAAAAAAAGGGTTTTAATGCCTTTTTTTGGTGGTTCTTCTGCTGTCTCCCAGCTGGCTGTTAATTTGGACACGGAAGGTAGGGAAGTCCCATGAGGGATGGGTTTAAAAGAGGAGTGGAACAAAAAACGGGCTTTCTGGGAAGATGTGAATCACTGAACCATGTAGCCAGCATGAATCCTCTGTTCTCTCTTTGTGGTGCAGCAGCACACTTGGAGACAGACTTCCAAACCCACCTAGAACATGACAGACTGAATCACTGCTGTTCCATCCCTGCACCCCAGGCACACTGACCCCATGGATAGAGGGAGAAGAAGTGTGTGGTGCAGGGAATTTCAGGGCCAGGTTGGACGGCGTTTGGAGCAACCTGGGCTGGTGCAAGGTGTCCCTGCCCATGGCAGGGGGTGGCATTGGATGGGCTTTAAGGTCCTTTCCAACCCAAATTATCTGAGGATTCTATGATTTCCTTTAGGGTTGATTGAAACAAGAGAAATTCTGGCACTGCAGAGCTGGATGATCCCATCCTCAGCTTTTATGACACCTTGAGCAGTTCTAACATGAAGACTCAGGAGAGCAGCCCTGTAGCTGTTCCTCCCTCACAACCTGCTCCAGAAACAGCCACAAATGATCAAATTTTTGCAGAAATTAGCAGGAACAACCTCAAGTTCTGCACGGCTTTTCTGCTGTGAGAACAGAGGACGGCCCAGTGGTTAATTGGTTTCCTGGCCTCTGTGCAACCAAATTTCCACCGATTTGAAGAGGCTGTGAACATTTGAGTGTTGCTGAAGCTCTGTCTCAGCCCACTGCAGCCTTCACAGGTGCATCTCTCTCCACTGGGGATTCAGGGAATGACAGGTGATTATTTCCCAATGCTAAATGCCATGGTTTTGTGCCATTGGTCATATCATAAAATCATGGAATGGTTTGGGTTGGGAGGAATCTTAAAGTTCATCCAGTTCCAACCCCCTGCCATGGGTAGGGACGCCTTCCACAGACCAGGTTGCTCCAAGCCCCATCCAACCTGGCCTCAGGCACTTCCAAGGATGGGGCAGCCACAGCTTCTCTGGGCAACCGGTGCCAGTGCCTCACCACCCTCACAGAGAAGAATTTCTTCCCAATGTCTAATTCAAATCCACCATCTTTCAGTTTAAAGTAATTCCTCCTTGTCCTGCCACTCCAGACTTTTGTCCAAAGCCCCTCTCCAGCTCTCTTGGAGCACCTTTAGGCTTTGGAAGGTGATGCATGTGCATAAAGACTGCCAGGAACAGAAATGGCTGCAATGGATAAATGACAAAATGTCAATAAAATTGCCTTCTGCTTTAACAGAAGTGAAGAAATCCTTCTCTGACTTCTGCAATGGAGAACACTGCAAAAGTCACTAACTGTCCTCATTTAGTTATTATATTCCCTTGGAAAGACTGAATTCCTGTCTCTAAGACACATTAAAGACGTGAATCTACTTCCTTAACGTAACTAATAAGTGAAAGCTCTCCTCAAACAGCAGCAGCCTGAGTCCAGGCGGTCTTTTTCTCCCCTGAGATTAAACATCCTCCCTGTGGTTTGCCTGCAAATCCTGCCTGTAGTTCATGAGGCAGAACAGCCCTGACCCCACAAAGATGTCTTAGACTATGGACAGAAAGTTATGCTGTTGTGACGCCAGGTCTGTGAGTAATGACATTTTACATTACAGAGGTGAATTTGCAGCAGTTCAAGAGCACTTCTTCATGGAAAAGAGCCCCTGGAATGAAGCTTTCCTTAGATTGAAAATTATGATGATTGATTTCTGACCTACAACAAATTCCTGTCCAGCAGGAGAAGTAACTATTTGATCTTTGTTCCTCCATTGTTTTTTGTTCCTCCCTTCTCCAAAGCTTGGCAGAAACCATCAGAATACAACAGCAAAGACCCGTCTCAGAATTTCTCACCTTTTCGTGGGTTCCTGGGAATTTCAGCACCTGCACTTGGCAATATTGTCCTCTGGATTGTGTGACATAGTGTGCCGCCCGAGTCCCTGTGTCATCCTGCACTGGGCTGGGCAGCCACTGTTTAAAAAGCCACGGTGTTTCCAGCGTGACCAGCCAGGCAGCCAATCACTCACAGGGGGAAATACCTCCTGCGTGTGTGAGAGCACTCAGATTAGAACCACTTCCCCCTCCCCTCTTTGCAGTGTCATAGAAACGTTATTTTTTTACTACTTCTCCCTTCCTCAGCCGCTCTTGCAAGACTTTCCCTTACAAACCTTGCACTGGTGTTGTGTCCTACTTGAGGCCCCGAGATGCTCTGGTTTTGCAGCCCCCAAAGATGATGTTTTACTGCTGCTCAGGAATTGTCAGTCCTCCTCCAAAACACCTTTGCTGGTGGTTTTGCAGCCTCCCTCAGCACTTCTCACTGCCTGCTGTCCCTGCCCAGCTGTCACACACCCGTCACCACAGTGTCCTCTTTGAGCCACAGCCTCTCCCAACACATTTCAGCACCTTATGGAGTCTTTACTGCTTCATCCAACCTTGCACCCAAACTTCACACCTCAGCAGCTCCAGATAACCTGCTTGTGCTGCCCTCAGTACATAACTCTGGGGTCAAGGGCTCTTTCAGTGCACCTGCACACACCACAGGCTTTCAGCACAGTCCTCCAGTGCCTCAGACACTTCCGATTTCACAAAACCCCTCCAGCCTCATGCCTTTCACTTCCAGTTTCACAACTTCCCCCTGAACAGAGACTCAAACTCAAGGCTCTTCCCCACCTTGTGTCTCCTAAACAGAACCCACCACCCACCCACAACATCCTACTCCTCTCCACGCACACTCCATGTCCATGAGCCAGCCAGATCCACCTGCCAAAGGGAATGGAAACGGAGGAAACACCTTTCTCCTTTCCTGGCATCCTCACAGGGAGCTATTTTGCAACAGGAGATAGCAGCATTAATCACCCCCATTAGTCCCCTGGGCTGCGGAAGCAAAGGGACAGGAGTGTGACACCACCAAATTGCTGCCATGTGTGACAGTGGGCACAGGAACGGGCAGTTCCTGCCCAAATTTGCTTAGCAGGTCAGAAACACATTTGTTCATCTTCAGCTTCTGTTGTCATCTGTCCTTCCTCTTCCTTTCCCAAAGACTGTAAGAACGTTTTTACTTTCTTACCCAATCCTATTTCCTACAGTGGTTACTGGCAACCCTTATTAATCTGACTCCATGCTACGGTGTAAAATCATATTTAAATTGAAAGACTGTTTTCACCCAGAGCATTATTTAATCTCCTCATTAATTTGAGGGTTTCCATTTTCTCTGCATGGATTGCTGGCATTCCAAGTTGGGAGACATTCAAAATACCTTTGTTGTTATTGGGCCATTCTGAATTTCAATAAATGCCAGCCAAACAAAGGGATGGGCAGTGGATGAAACTATTTATTGATGACCATAAATCACAAGTCGAAAATACACAGCAAACTTCAGAACAGTGATGAGTTGGAGTTGAAATTATGTAAAAATTCATCAAATTTTGGAATAGTTTGAGTTAGAAGGGACCTTAAAGCTCATCCAGTTCCACCCCCAGCCATGGGCAAGGACACCTTTCATTATCCCAGGTTGCTCCAACCTGCCCTTGGACACTTCTGGGATGGGGCAACCACAGCTTCTTTGTGCATCCTGTGCCAGGGCCTCAGCAGCCTCACAGGGAAGGATATATTCTCAATATCCCACCTAAACCCACCATCTGTCATTTAAAGCCATTTTCCCTAATTGATCAGGTGAATAGATCCATTTCTTACCAGAGGAAAGCCTGGAGTGGCAAAGGCTCAACTCAGCTGACTTCCGAGATGTACAAAAGCTGACTTCCTTCCCTCTCTCAGTTTCCATTTGTAAAATAAGGATTTTTTAAAAATTTATTCTTTACTTCAGTGATCTTTGCTGAAAGTTCTCGCAAGATGCTTTATTTCCTGGGCTACCAGTGATGAAATTTCATAGAAAAGAGGGACTTGGAGGGTCATCAAGAAGTTACCCAAGCCATTTTCTCTTTTCTACTTACTACTAGAAATATCTCAGTTTTTTGTTGGTTTTTTTTTTAATGAGGATTTGTGAAGTTTTTTGGGATACACAACAATTTAAAAGTCCTGGTTTATTACTCACAATGCTATAAAGAGAAAGTTGTGGATCTAAGGGGCCTTTACACTTGGGAAAAAGCATAAAACATGAATTAATTGCAGACTCTGGGAATATTACCTGGACTAGGTCACATCACATGCTTGTCCAATTTAATATTCACCTATTCCACTGGCTGTCATTTCCAAGAATCATGGAATTGTTCCAGTTGGAGAAGCCTCCAAGATCACTGAGTCCAACCATTCCCCCAGCACTGCCAAGCCCTCCACTAAACTATGTCCCCCAGTGCCACATTCACACATTTTAAATCCCTCCAGGTTGATGGTGACTCCACCACTGTTTTGGGTAAACTGTGCCAGGGGTGGACAACCCTGTGAGTGAAGAAATTTTTCCTAAAATCCAATCTAAACTTCCCCTGGCAGGACAGGATTAATTTCTCCTCCCTCCCACCTTCCTTTCATTGAGCATCACACCTCCCTCCTCCAGCCCCAAGAGCCCTTGAGTTGAGAGATTTCCTTGGAGAGGGTGGAGGAGCTCTGTGTAAACAGGGAATTAAGCCCTGGAGAAGGGAGATTTCCTTGGAGAGGGTTGAGGAAAGTTACTTAAACAGGTTTCTTTTTCCCTCTGCTTGTTGGGCTGTGTGTGCACCCTTCAGTGCCCACTCTTCCTCCAAACAGCTCTAACATGGGCAGGAAAAGCCAGGATACACTTGGTGGTACAGGAAAGCAAGGAATTAAATTATATGGGATTATACAAATAAAAGGTATCTCCTAAGCAAGTGTTGGAAGCTTTCCAGAAGCTGTTCTGTGCTCTTTAAAGCCTCTACCAGGAAAGGCAGGTATAGGGGAGATAAAATCTTACAACCCTTACACAAAAAATTAGATCTCCAAATACAGAGAAGGTAAGTTGTCCAGGATTTTTTCCCTTTCCTCTTTTCTTTCCTCTTCCTGACTTCCTTTCCTTTTTTCCCCCCCTTCTTCTTGAAAAAATGTGAAAGTACAAGAAGAAATGTCTCCTGAAGTTATCAATCATCTCTGGCTTTTTTTGGCTGGACTCACGTGCAGAGCGGGATCTGCAGTCCCAAATCAGATTCTTTAACCCTTTTTTTCCGTTAACCACCTGTGATTTTAGGGGTAAACCCTTACAATAAGGAGATGGTGCAATTCTCCATCCTTTTTTTTGAAATTATATCAGTCCACATTATATTTATTTCATACTGCAATTGATTGCACTATATCATGTACCTCCAGTCAGTGACTAAAAAGATGATTTTTGAGGTGAGACCCCCTTTAACCACCTTTCTTGAATATCTTTTACCTCCTGCCCGTAAAAGAGCAAGCACAGGAAAAGTCCCAAGCTTTCCCAACTTCCTCTTTAGTCTTACTTTTTTGAGTTTGAGAGCAATTTTGGTTTTTCTCCATTTCAGCATTTCCTGTGGGTGCTTGATCAGCTTTTTGCCTGCACAGGAGTTTCTGATTTTGCTGTATTTTTAAATCATAAAATAGAAGCCCAGGTCAGATGGATCCAATCCCAGAAGGATCTAGTGGGTGGCATCCCTGCCCATGGCACAGAGGTTGGAACTAAATGGCCTTGAAGGTCCCTTCCAACCCAAACCATTCCAGGAGTCTATAATTCTATGGCTGAGTCACATGCAAGGAAAATTAAATATGTAGAGGGGGAAGAACAACAAAAAAACAAACAAAATCCAAAAGAAACACAAAAGAGCACTTAGTAAACTTAATTCTAATCCTATGTATTTCTTAGTGAGAATGCACTTTTGGTAAAGAATTAATTTTTAAGAAGGAAAAAACTGATGAATCATTTTTTCTTTATCTTTCCATATTTCCAGACTCTTCACTGGACGTCGCCCAGCAGATTAGCATGGAAAACTCAAGCAGCGTGAAGGAATTCATCCTCCTGGGCTTCTCAGAGAGCCAAGAAGTGCAGAAAATATATTTTGCAGTATTCCTGCTTTTCTACACGCTCACAGTGACAGGAAATCTGCTCATAATTCTCACTGTGACGAGCAGCCGGCACCTGAACTCCCCCATGTACTTCTTCCTCTGCCACCTGTCCTTTGTAGACATTTGCTACTCCTCTGTCACAGCTCCCAAAACGATCTCTGGCTTCCTGGTGGAAAATAACACCATCTCCTTTGCAGGCTGCATAGGACAGCTCTTTGGGTTTCATTTTTTTGGCTGCACGGAGATTTTCATCCTGACAGCCATGGCTTATGACCGCTACGTGGCCATCTGCCGGCCCCTGCGCTACCCCGCGCTCATGTCCCGCCGCCTCTGCGGCCGCATGGTGGGGGGCTGCTGGGTGGGGGCCTTCCTGCATTCCACCCTCCAGACCCTTCCCACCGCCCTGCTGCCCTTCTGTGGCCCCAACAAAATCGGCCACTACTTCTGTGATGTCCACCCCCTGCTCCACCTGGCCTGTGCAGACACACGGGTCGTGAGCCTGGCCACGGTGGCCAACGGTGGGGTGGTATCCCTGAGCTGCTTCCTCATCCTGGTCGTGTCCTACATGGTCATCCTGGTTTCCCTGAGGGGCCAAAAGCCAGCAGGGTGGCACAAGGCGCTGTCCACATGCGGGTCCCACATCACTGTGGTGATTCTGTTCTTTGGGCCCTGCACATTTGTCTCCATCCGCCCATCCGGTGATCTGTCCGAGGACAGGAGCGTGGCTGTGTTCTACACACTCATCGCACCCATGCTCAACCCATTCATCTACACCCTCCGGAACAGGGAGGTGAAGGGAGCCATGAGGAAACTGTGCAGCAGGAAAGTGGGAAGTGGAAATGGGAAGGTGTAAGGCTGTGGTCATGTTCCCAAAGGATCGGAGAAAATCAAGCATCTTTCACTACAATGTCCCAAGATGTGCCTTTCAAAGGACAGCTGGCTGTTGGGTCCTGCTGTAATTAGGAAGGCACTAAATGCTCATTTTTTGATGGGAATGACATTGGGAACTCTGGTATTCCCTTTCTATTCCTTGTCAACCAGCACAGGTCCAGACCAGAAGCTCCTCAGGAACTGCAACACCAGTGTTTAAATAAATACTGATAAAAATACTGAAAATATTGTCCAGGTAGGGCATCCCATAAGAAAAACCCTCACAAAAACCTGATATTAACTAGTTGGGTGGTTTGCTGATGCAGGAACAAGAGGAGAAACTTTTCCCCTTCCTGTTTCTCCCACCACAACAAATTGTTTTTTGCCCTGTTCCAAGCCAGGCTGGACAGGGCTTGGAGCAACCTGGTCTAGTGGGAGGTGACCCACGGCAGATGGTGGAATGAGATGGTCCTTAAGGTTCCTTCCAACCCAAACAGTTATTCTGCAATTCCAAAATTATGCTATAATCCTATCTACTTCTTCTATCTCTGCCCAACAGAGCACTATATAAAATAAATGTATTTTTAAACGCTTTGGAGGTGAACACCAGTGGGGTTTTGTTGGAGGTCTCACTTCTGGGTGCTTCTGAGAAAATATTCACCCGTAGTTTACAGAAGGTATCACTGTAAACCATGTTGGGCTTCTCTACACTCTGCCAAGAATTCTTACAAGAATTTCATACTTGAGCTCAAAAATTGCGTCTGTGCTTTGTACTGTGTCGCTAGAAATACCTGAGTAAGGAAGGCTCCCCACAAACCATTGTACTTTTTAAAAAATTATTTCCTGCGTTACTTCTTGTTTTAAATCTGCAAGTCAGGTGTTTAAGGGATAACATCTGTGCTACTTTTGTTTTGTGCTGTCAGGGTGCAATAGTAAGAGCCAGTTAGTAAGAAATAAGACTGCAGATGAGAACATATTAGGACAGAAAGCAGAATTTATATCCATTTGTATGAATTCATACAAATGTCCTATGTAAGAGACATCTTTACTCTGATGTCTCTCTCCAGGGACTACACTAATAACTACCCAGAGAACAATTTTAGCTCCTTGCCCACTGATGATTTCTGACAAAACTTCCTTTGCCTCTGGGATCTCATTACTCCTCTTAGTCTTGTGCTTCTGCTGTGTAATTTACTTGAAATATTTCTGCTACAGATATAATTGTAGATGCTCCTGGAGGCTGGTTTTCTTTCTGAATGGGAAATATAGAAGGTTGGGCTGTTCTTTTCAGGGCTCAGAGTTGGCAGAGGTAGAGAGCTGCTTTCACAATTTCTGAGCAGCAACTTGCAGCTGAGAAGTTCTGATGGAGCCCCCTGAAGTGGTTTGGAGAGGTCATCAGAGGAGCAACAGCAAGTGAACTCTCTGAGGAAGTGCTCTGCGATTGTCCCTTTGATTTGCTCAGGCCCCACTGAAATCCTGCCATTGGCAAAGCAGCATTGCTGGTGAGTGACTATCGTGAGGTCTAGTTTAGGATTTAGGAAAAAAAAACATTTAAAAAAATCAGTTACAGATTTAGAATCCCAGAATGGTTTGGGTTGGAAGGGACCTTAAAGCACATCTTGTTCTGACCCCCCTTGCTATGGGTAGGGACAGCACCTTCCATAGACCAGACTACTCCAAGCCCCATCCAGCTTGGTCTTGAGCACTTCCAGGGATGTCATGCACTAGTGATCTTTGTGTACTGCATGGGAATGCTGCAAAGGTGGATTTGTGAGTGTTTGTCAGTAAAGGAGGGTCACCAACAGCTCATTCACTACCCCAGTGTCACTACAGGTGTATTTATGGGGTGTTCCACACCACATCCAGGACCTGGGTATTATTTCTACCACCCTCCTCAGCTAAATAATCAGAGCTTGTTATTACAAATGTCAGTGACACATTCTGACTGGATATCATTGCTCCTTCAGGGCAGCATTGACTTTAAATTGAAACTGTACCAAAATGACGGCAGAACAAATGCACTGAATATTCAACACATGAGAGGTCAGTGTGCGTGTCTGATAATGTCCCCTGTTTAATGATATGGCCATTTGGATCCTTTGGATCCTAAAGCAGCTTTATTTAATGCTGTTGGCATCATAGACATCTGCCTTCTTGCTTACAACCTCCTGCTTGCTGAGTCATAAACTCCTCTGCAGAAATGAGCAGAGAAGGAATTTCCTGGGTGTGCTGTAAATGGAAATGTGCATTCCTTTGCTGGTCCCACTTTAACCTCCACAGGACAGTGAGTGTATTTGTCTACTGAAGAACTTTAAAAATTCCTTTAAAAAATAAAGAGTTAGAAAAACAGTGCAGGGGTTTTGCAGCTTCTGCTGTGTTAGAAACCCCAATTTCTCCAGTGAGGAACCTCTCAGACCTGGTTTCTGTGCATGTATTCCCAGTTTAGGAATGGATGAGCTAACAGGAGAGCCCTTTCCTCAATTTAGAGGAGTGCTGCTAGGATTAGGACATGGAACAACCCATGCTTAAGCACGGCAGCATTTGCTTCCTTCATGGCACTTCAAATTCCCAGCAGATAAAAGGACAGCCCAGCATTTTTCCAGCATTCATGGCTCTTGTTATCTGAGAGCAGGATGTGCTGGAATCACTATCTCTGGAGGGATTTAAAAGCTGTGTGGATGTGGCACTTGGGGACATGGTTTAGTGGAGGGCTTGGCAGTGCTGGGGGGGATGACTTGACTCAAAGGTCTTACAGCCTTAATAATTCCATGAATCTGTGATTTCTCCCTGAGAAAATGGGAGCACACCAGCTACAATGCAGGAAAATATTGGTCAGAGTGAGTTTGGGGGTGAAGGTGAATGTGGAGGGGACAAAGACATGAACAGGGACAGAAGATGGGGGTGAGTGCAAACTCTTTCTGTCATTTATGACATGACACTGTGCTTTCTGCAGCAGCAAAAGCATCCATCCATGAGCCTTGGAGCTGTAGCACATTCCCTTCCCTTCCTGGCCACCCCTACACCTGTGTCATGGGAGCCTGAGCTGCAGCGATGGCACCGGGCAACCTCTCCCAGGTGACTGAATTCATCCTCCTGGGGCTCTCCGACACCAGGGAGCTGCAACTCCTCTTCTTCACCCTCTTCCTCCTGGCCTACGCCACGGTCCTGCTGGGGAAGCTCCTCATCATTGACAGTCAGGACTGAGCCCAAGCTCTCCTCGCCCATGTACTTCCTCCACTGCAACCTGTCCTTCATCGACATCTGCTACACCTCTGTCACCGCCCCCCGGGTGCTGGTGGCCCTGCTCCTGGGGCACAAGGCCATTGCCTTCGAGGGTTGCATGGCCCAGCTGTTTTTCTGTCACAGAACGGTGACACTTATTGTAAAAATCCACACTGTCACCAATGTTGCGGGAAACCTCGTTTAGGAGACAC
>VZTX01020121.1:0-10911 GCA_013400915.1 Pardalotus punctatus | reverse complement strand
GATCTGGTTTTTTCTACTCTTTTGACTACAATCCCTCTTTCATAGGCCTCGGTACTTTCCAAGCCACCAAGGACATCGTCCTTGCAGTTATCTTCAAAATTCTGCCTTCTGCTCGCACAATGCCCTTTCTGTGCTCTGCAGGGGCAAAATCTGCAGAGACAGGCGCTGTCCACCTGCGCCTCGCACGTGATGGTCGTCACCTTGTTCTTCGTGCCCTGCATCTTCACCTACCTGTGGCCCTCTGGGACCTTGCCCTCCAACATGTACGTCTGCATCATCTACACCATCTTCTCCCCTGTGATGAACCCCCTCATCTACACCCTGAGGAGCAAAGAGGTGAAGGAATCCATGTGGAGACTGTGGAAGCGCTGCAGAGCTTTCTGAAATTAGTTGGGTCGGCAGAACCTTGGAGTTACACCTGGAATTACACCCTGGAGTTACATTCTTACTCTGCTCCTACACATTAATGGCTCAGTTGTAGTTGCACTGTTTTAGAATTTTCCTTTCTCTCTCATGGAGAATATAGATAAACTGTACTCCTTGTACTTTCTTAATCTCTGTGTTTTGCGTTAGATGTGTACAAGCCTTGACCAATAGGTCTTTAGAGGTGGATTGTCTTTTGACCAATAGACAATTGTTTATTAGTGTGTATAAAAAGAAGTTATTGTAAATAAATCCTTCTTCTTCACCATCTTGAAGCCTGTCTGCCTGACCTCTCTACCTGCTTCCACAAATCCCACGAACAACAGAAAAGCAAACCATAGCTTAGTGGCTAAAGCCCACAAACTTCAAATTATGTATAAATATATTTATATACACATATAACTGTTAATATTAAAAATATTAAAAATCCATGCTGAAACCCCCGGACTCTTCTAAACACTTCCACTTGTGTGGCACCCTAATTTTCAAATAAATAAATGAATCCAGGATGCAGCTTGTCTCCATTTCTGACATGCTTTTCCTGTGCTGTGACAGCAGATGGCAGAGGCACACGCACCAAGTGTCCCCAGATTCACCCACCAACACTGGAAGGTAGAAATGGTGCAGATTTTGCTTTTAGGGTTTTCTTTAGACATGTAAGAACACTTCTAGTCATAATTCTCTCACAGAAGCAAATAATTAAAATCCTACAAGTGAAAATATATAGAGGAAGGAGAGGGAGTAGAGAAGGACTTTGGACAAGGGCCTGGAGTGACAAGACAAAGGGGAATGGCTTCACACCGACACAGAGTGGGTTTAGATGGGACACTGCAAATTAATTCTTCCCTGTTATGGCGTGGCACAAGTTGCCCAGAGAAGCTGTGGCTGCCCCATCCCTGGAAGTGCTCCAGGACAGGTTGGAGCAACCTGGGCTAGTGGAAGGTGTCCCTGTCCTTGGCAGGGGTTGGAATGGGATTGTCTACAAGGTCCTTTCCAACCCAAACCACTCCTTGATTCTATGAAGTGACCCAATCCAGCATTCTCCCCAGGGAGTTTAGGGAAGAAGACTAAAGGAAAAGGCAGTAGGATTTTGTTCTGTTGTGTGGTTTTAATAACCAACATTTCTGCCTCACAGTAATTAAGTTTCTGTACTTCTTCAACCAGTTTTATCCTCTATGAGGGCAGCATCACCAAATCCATCAGGAACAGAAGTTCAGTGGCTGCCGTCAGGAGTACAACATTAAGTTTCTTTGTGCTAGAATGATTTAGGATTGCATTCATCCCACCTAATCAATTGGAATCATTAAGGTTGGAAAAGCCATCTAAGATCAAGTCCAACCATTCCCCAGCACTGCCAAGGCCACCACTAACCCACGTCCCCAAGTGCCACATCCACATGGCTGTTAAATCTCTTCAGGGTTAGTGACTCCACCACTGCCCTGGGCAACCTGTTCCAGGGCTGGACAACCCCTTCCATGAAGGAATTATTCCCAGGATCCAATCTAAATCCATGCACAGGAAGTAGGAGGCTTCCTACTTTCCCCGTCTCTCTGCACTGTTTTAAATTAGCCCTCACTCCCACACCAGTAGGAAGAGGAGGATCAGACGCATCAGTGAGTCATTGAACCTCCTGGTTAAGAGAGATTTCCAAATCTCCCATCTTTTGCAAACAAAATTTCTTTTTAATGGTGAATTTCTACTCAGGATCATCATAGAATGGCTTGGGCTGAAAGGGAGGTGTTTTCTTTATTAGAAATGTTGAAAAATAAATGTCCTCCCGGTCAATTCAAGGTAAATTTCAATTCAGAAAAATAAAAATGTATCATTGTGAGAATTTTTATTTAAAATTCTCAATAAAGCTTTTATAAATATTTTATTTTTAAATCAATAGAAGGCAAATAGGAGTTGCGGTCCAGTTATTTTGCTGGTGTCAATTTGTTCACCAGGTATATATCTGGGAATCAACAGTGAATTGATTTGAAGCAATTGTTTCATTTTTGATAAAACAAATAAAAATTCCATATTTTTGGGAGCTGGTGTCTCAATACAAGAATGGGGCTTGGAGCAACCTGATGCAGTGGAAGGCGTCCCTGTCGAATGCAAGGAATTACAACGGGATGAGCTTTAAGGTCCCCCCAACCCAAACCATTCTGTGAAGACAAACAATTTAATATAATTGATTTTTCTCCCCAGGAAACACCTTGGGATGACTTTAACAAGGCCTCAGAAGATGCTGTTAAAAAGTTGGTGCCTGACAAATTGCAATGGCACAATTTGGCAGCTGAGTTTTTCCGTGTGTGTAAATTGGCTCCAATGCGTACCATTAAAATCCTGAATTATTGCTCTCCTGGAAATTATCAGCTCTCTGAGCTCACCCTCAGATTTATTGTCCTCAGCTAGAGGACAGTGAAAAATGGCCTCAAAGGAAAAAAAAATCCTTTGAGATTGTCAAGGTCTCTGAAATGTTTTTATTAAATCCCAAGAAACCTGAAGAGATCCCAAGCTAATCAATTTCATTTAAAGACTGTGGGACTGAAACTCAAATGGGACATCAGAGAAAAGGGAGCATTTTCAGCAGACTGTAATCAGTCTGGGGTCATCATAAGCATTCCTATATGGAAATCTCAAGGCTTGACAAAGCTTAGTCCCCGAAATCCCAGAAGTAGCCAAAATCAAATCACTTCGGTTGTGTTACACCGGGGATGGCAGGGATGAGTGGGTAACAGGGCAAGAGAGGTCTAATGCAGCATTATCATCATTTTGTGCACATCTGGGTTCTGCAAATAGAGTTATTTCTATTGGTGGTGCTTGTTTTGGGGGTGTTTTGGTTTTTTTAATGACTGTTCTTACAAAAAAAATAGAATGCAATATAATTTTATTTATTTACCTTGAGGCAGAACACTTATCTCAAAGACTATCCTGTGTGTCTACTTCTAATAACCCAACTAAGATTATCCCTGCAAATAGACAACTTGGATGTATAGTTGAGAGCCAGCAGCCCAAAGAATAGTCCTGGGTGACTGGCACCTTGATGGAACAAAATCATCCCACCCTAAAGAAACATTTAGGATTTATGAGAGGAACAGGATCACAGAATGGTTCAGGTTGGAAGGGAGAGGTGAAGGATGGATCTCTTTGTTATATTTCTCTCTGGCATTTGGGTTTATCACAAAATTCCTTATTGCAGAACTCCATGGGAAGTGTGATGTCTGATGGTCCTTGGGCTAACTGCAGCACATGGGGAAAGGTCTTGACCATGGGGATTGATTCCAGCCACAGCGCTGCACTCCCATGGCAGGACAGGCCTGTGCTGTGTGAGCCTTGGAGAACTCCAGTTTACAGAGTCCTGGAATGGTCTGGGTTGGAAGGGACCTTAAAAGTCATCTTGTTCCACTCCCAGCCATGGGCAGGAACACCTTCCAGAGACCAGGTTACCCCAAGCCCCATCCAACCTGGCCTTGAACACTTCCGGGGATGGGGCAGCCACAGCTGCTCTGGGCAACTTGTGCCAGGGCCTCACCACCCTCACAGGGAAGAATTCCTTTCCAATATCCAATCTATATCCCTCACCTTTTAGTTTAAATCCATTCCCTCTTTTCCTAGCCCTGTTTGCCTGTGTAAAATGCAGAATCCTTAATTTTCCAGGAGTCACACCCTGCAGACACAGCAAACAGGCTGAAGCAATGATTGACAGACAGAATCATTCATGTGAACAGTGCAGAAGTTATGGTCAAGTATTGCTGGAACATGAACAGGCCTGTTCCTTGTCCTGGACATCACATAGGAAGTGCTGCTCCCATAAATCATACGTGGATGCTTAATGGAACCAGAGGGAATTTTGGTTAGCCCTTCAAAGTAAGTGCTGGTAATTTTGGTTCCTTCGATTTCCAGTCCCCTTTGGCAATATTCAGAAAAAACCCTCATACATGCAATTAAGGGAACATCCAAAAAAGCTTCAGAGACATACATCCCCAGACACTCCCTCATCTTTATAAAACCTCATTAAAGAAGAGAGGTGTCTCCCCCTGCAGCCAAGCCAGCCCCTGTGCCAGTGCTGGTTGAATATCCCAACGCTGCTGAATCGAGATTCATCTCTTCCTTAAGAATGAAATAATTTTTATGTCATACGTAGAAAGAAGAAAAATGATTGTTTTGTCTCCTGGAGATACAGACAACTATAAATCACCTGCAATTAATTCTGCGCAGCAGTGAGTATTTCTGTGTTGTTTCTGTGCTATTTCACCTGAATGAGCCTCCCCATTTTATGAACAAGTGATGTCCCTTTTATTTCTGCTGAGTTAAATATTTCTTAGGTACTTTAAACTCTGACTTTGGTCGCTCTCCAGCTTCTGGGAGAACATGAGACCACAGAGGAACCTGGCTCGGATGAAATGTTTCATCAATCTATTTATCTCGGCATCTCTTACAAATGAGAACTTGGTACAATATTCCCAACATCTCAAAGTTAATCCCAAAGTCTCCCAAAAAGGAGGCATTTGGACTGAACTTTGCTTTCCCTCCCTATAGGGCTGGTATGTAAATCCTTAATGTAAATTCTGAGCTACATTCCATGGAGCAACGTGTGGTAAGTGGGGAGATCCTTTATTGCCAAGTTTAGACTTCTTTGAGTTGGGGAAAGGGGAGGGGGAAAGTCAAGATAGAGCCTAAAAGTACTAATACTATTATGGAGTAAAATGCATAGAAAAAAGTGGGAGGTTTTTAATTGGATGCCAAATTATAACTTTTTTTTATGATAGAATCGTAGAATGGTGTGTGTTGGAAGGCACCTTAAAGTTCAGCTGATTCCAACCTCCTGCCATGGGCAGGGACACCTTTCACTAGATCAGGTTGCTCCAAGCCCCATCCAAAAGCTGAAAAAGTTTCCCCAAAATGCATTTATTTGCTGATTACCAGGGATTTGATTCTTCTCTGACAGCATCACTGCCTTAAAAAATAAGTTTTAGCTTCAGTTGCAAATCTAGACCCCTTTGGTGATATTATTAATGCTAAATAATTTCCAAATTCTAAATACTAAGTTCCTTTCAACATAATTTATATTGAAAGGAATTTTAGGGATCTGTACCCCACTCCCCTTGCTCAGAGAACCTACAAAGCCCCATCATGTTGCCTGGGGCTGTGTCCAACCAAGCTGAACACCACAGGGAAGGTAACTTCAACTTCCAGCTTTTCAGTTTGAGGTGGCAAGTTGCAAGAATTAACATTTTGGATTAATCACTGCAAAGCTTAATGGCTACATTTTGCCTTTTACGTGGGGGCTATGTGGGTAAAATTCTGATTTTGAGTGTGGCAATGCTTGGAAACGGTTTTGAATTTAAAAACGGACAAAAAACCCTTCAGAATCTTTAGAATGGGGCTGAAATTGTGACTAAGTTGTACCTTCTTTATTCCAGGGAAACCTGTGCCTCATTCCCACAATGAAAGATAAAATGCAGAGGGTCAACATTTCAACGGTGTCTGAATTCATTCTCGTGGGCCTTTCTGACGCTCCAGAAATCCGTTTGCTTCTCTTTGTGCTGTTTCTGCTCATTTATTTGGCCACCTTGGCTGGCAACATCACGCTCCTCGTTGCCATTAGCACAGACTCCCACCTGCACAGCCCCATGTACTTCTTCCTCGGCAACTTATCCCTGCTGGACATCTTATGTCCCACCAGCACCGTGCCCAAGATGCTGGGGGTCTTGCTGCTGGAGAACAGGGAGATTTCCTTCTTTGGCTGCCTGTTCCAGCACTTTTCCCTCATTGCTGTGGTGGGCACGGAGATTTTCCTCCTGGCTGTGATGGCTTATGACCGCTACGTGGCCGTGTGCCACCCCCTGAGGTACCTGAGCATTGTGAGCACCAAGCTGTGCGCTCACCTGGCCGTGGGCACCTGGGCAGCAGGGCTTTTGAACTCCCTGCTGCACACCTCTCTGATTTTCACACTCTCTTTTTGTGGTCCTAACAAAATCCAGCAGTATTACTGTGACATTCCTCCTCTGCTGGCCCTCTCCTGCTCGTCCACTCACAGCAGGGAGTTGGTGATCCTGGCGGTGGCTGGGGTGCTGGGGAGCAGCGCCTGCATTGTCACTTTGGTCTCTTACATCTATATCCTCCTGGAAATCCTGTCCAAGAACTCCCCTGGAATCTGGCAAAAGGCTTTCTCCACCTGTGGTTCTCACCTGACTGTAGTCTGCCTTTTCTATGGGACCACCATCTGCACCTATGTCCGCCCTTCCTCCACCTACTCCCCTCACCTGGATAGGGTCGTTTCCATGCTCTATGGAATGCTCACCCCGCTCCTAAATCCCATCATCTACAGCCTCAGGAACAAAGAGGTAAAATGTGCTGTAAAAAGAGTGATCAGCCGGGTGAGAAGTGCTCTAAAAAGACAAGAAAACCTCACCCAGTCTCCACAATCAGTCGGGTAGAAACTACAGTTTGTGACCTATCTTCATCATTTAGGGTTGGAAATGGATGAGCCTCATCCGTTCTTCGCTCTCAGTCATGTTGGAAATGGGTTCAAAAGTCAACTGTAATGATTCTGTATTTTCTGGGGTTTTATTTTGTTGCACTGTTTGAGTAGTTGCTCTATTATTATTATTATTATTACTAAAGATATTCAGTGTCCTGACCTACATCCCCAGTTGGGATTCAGTCTTCTAAGACCAAGTTTTAATGGCACACAAGGTAGTCCACAGAATCTCTCCTGCTCCATAAGTTCCTCCTCCATAAAAAGTACAGGACCCTCAGCCCCAGAACTGAGTGGTTCTGCTTTGCTGCTCTAACACACCAATTTTCCAAATTTCCAATTTTGAATTCAGTGGATCTGAACCAAACAGGCAGAGCAGGAAAAAGGCAGAGCAGGAAAAATGTGAAGCTCCACCTTCCTACACTGTCCTTCTAAGCCAGTCTGGGGTGGTTGTCAGAGTTCCTTCTCACCTCTATGCTGCTCAATCCTACAATGTCTGCAATTCCATGGAGAAAATGCCAGAAACAGAGGTCTCCACCTTATCTGAAGTGGAAACTGGAGATAAGAATCCATGATCCCTTTCAAAATTAAACTCCAAATATATTAAATTATGTTTTACAGATCAGTCCTGAAATCTCTCTCCTCTGTCTCTCTCCTTGTTGGGTGTATATAGTTTGCTGGAATCTCCAGAGTTCCATCTCTGGAGCCATGGTTGCCACTACATTTTTCCTTTTTCCCTTTTCCCATTTTTTTCTCCTTGCTGCATCCAATCCTAATGGAAAGAGAGGTGATGCTGCTTCCCGCAGCTCACCCCTCTCTTCACCACCTCTCTTCTTTGTAGAGAAATATTCAGTCATCCTGTAATAAAAATGCTGAGGTTATCCTCATTTGGTTGACCCCAGAAGTTTCTGATTTGATGTTTAATAAAATCTCTTTTATTTAACTAAAAGTGGCTCTGAATTTTTAAATGCTTTCATTTTGTGACAAGATCTTGTATTAATTGTAGCCTTAAGGTGTCTGAAATGCAGGAAAAACTGTCAGTGTGAACAAGATTACCATTCTGAGCAGGATATTTATGAAATATTTCATCTGCCTAAAAAAAAATCCTTGCTCCAGCTCTCCAGTCTCTGAGTGGCAGCACAACCAAGGGCACAGCAGTTGGATTTGTCTTTATCCACAACTTCCCTTCTGACTAGAACCCTGGAACTTGGAATCTGGTCCATCACCTGCCATGGCTGTTGATAGCCCTCTTGGGATGTCCCAGACACTTTCACAAGGTGCTAGGGAACTTCTGCCAACCACAAGCTGTTGGCCAGGGGCAGCTGCTGGTGCTGTGGTGGAAGAAAATGGTGAAGGATCCATTATCCCTCAAATTCCTGCCACAACTTCTGCACCAACCAAGTGGAGGACTGCAGAGGCGTTGCCCAAGCCATGAGCTCTCCAACCAAGGTGTGGAGAAGTTGTGACAAACTGAACTGCTTTGGAAGTTCTTACTTTAACAAGGAGGAAAGATTCCTTCTCCTCAGTGCTGGTGAAGTTGTCCACTGGGACTTGTTAGAAGGATGAGGGAGGTCCACCAGGGCTTCCTAAGAAGGTTTCAAGATCATTACAGGCTTCTTCAAGATGCCCAGAAGGGCTTGTTAAGCTGAAGGGCTTTGGGCAGCTACTCCCTGCAGGATTGAGGAATACTCCTCTTTCCAGAGGTGATGGAATCTGAATGTAGCTGGGTGGACAGATGCCTAAGGATGGGTGTCAGCTTGTGTGCAATTCCAAACCCTGGGTGACTTTTAAAAGAGGCATCTGAATTCCAAGGTACTAAACTAGAGGCTGATTCCCAACCTGTGTGCAGATTGGAAATTTTGATGCTTTTCCAGGCTTGAAAGGTGGAAAGGTCGGATTATCAAGTCTAATTCTGCTACAGTTCCCCCTCTCTCCACCCACCAGAGCCATGTGTTCCCAAAAAGATCTACTTTAAGGAGCTGTTTGCTGCCAGTGGACAAAACAAGGCGCACTGGGATAGAGTTATTCGGGAACTTAGCGAGCAATATGTGCATTTTCCCATTTCAACAGCAAAAGAGAATATAGGATGATGAGGCCCTAGCACAGGTTTCCCAGAGAAGCTGTGGCTGCTCCATCCCTGGAAGTGTCCAAGGCCAGGCTGGATGGGGTTTGGAGCAACCTGGGACAGTGGAAAGTGTCCATTAGAGGTTCACTCTTTATCATCAGCTGTAACCCCTTCCCGGACTGAGGTGCTAATCCCTAAATATTCCTCAAAACTGAGACATCCTCTTTCAATCTCCTCATGCCCAATACCCTCTAACACTAGAAAGAGACAGCTGTGATTTTCTTTGACAGCAGTGGGAAAATTTAGCAGGGAAGGATCTTAATGCACTCACCCAGTTTCTGATCCTGTTTCCCTGAATGTCTATTTTTGGCTGCTCTTGGAAATCAATACCCCTGGTCTAACTCATCACCACAGAGCTCCTCTCATATTCCTAGAAGTGGAGCTGCCCGGTTAGAACAGGGAATGGGAGTACAGACAGCACCATCATCCAAATAAATTGAGGAAAACCATCCTGGATCAATGAAATTCCCTTATGAATTATCCTCTGTGCATTTACATTTTGCTTTTGCCACTGAAAATCAGATTTCACCTATTATTTGGCTAAAGTCATTTAACTACTGAGGGACCACTTTCATTTATCTATTCCTAAATATAAAGGGCTCCTGAAATTCTTGCAATGCCCTCAAAAAAAAAAAAACAAAAAACCAAAAACTCAAAAAACTGCTATTTTTTTTCCTTACACAAAGTCTAGCTATATTATTAATGTGTGGATTTTATTAACTGCCATGTGACTAAGGCAGATTCTCCCCTCCCTATTTTTTTGTAAGGTGCTGCCAGATATAAAAATAGGCAACATAAAAGAGGTTGTGAATTATTTATTTTTCTCCTCTAAAAATAGTATCCACTTGTGAAATTCAGGCTGGGCTATGGTTCTGACTTTAAAATTACCAAGATTTTGGGAATCAAAAGAAGTTGCATTTGGTGTTTCAGTGCAATTTTCACCTCTCGTTCCTCCACATTTTTTAATGCTGTGTACAAAAGAGAATCAGAGAATTAAGGCTCCTTGTGAAGATGCTTTTTCCTCTCTGTAGGCACCCTTTAAACACCTGGCTTTTAGTGGCTTTAAACTGAAGGAGGGAGGGATTAGATGGGATATTGTAAAGACATGTATCCCTGTGGGGCTGGTAAAAAAAAAATGGTTGTTTATTAATCCCACTTTAGTCAGATTGGTGTTATCTCACTCAAAGTTAACCACCTAAATTTTTGGATCTTATGCTGGTCATCCAGGCTTCCTTTCTCTGCCCTGCCTAGAATTTATCCTGGCATCAGCAGAAATGTGTATTAACTTTTGCAAAGTTAGGGTTAAATTATGTGCTTTTTCTTGAAAGGTTACATTAATACCTAGGATTCATTTTCCAGCAAACTGAGACTAATTCAAACTCAAGTAATAGTTTCAGGTTAAAAAAAAGTGTGGGGTAAATTGCTTGAAAAATCTAAAAATATTTGGGTTTGAATATTTAAAAACAATGCCCGTGGCTTGCTTTTCGTCAGCTGCTTAAGAATTCATCAGCCTCAGGAAAATAAACACACAAAATTTTGTAAGAAATCGCAGGATGAGATGCAGCATTTGATTTTAAACTTGGAAAACTAAAAGCTTTTGTACAGGGAAAATACTTCCCTTATTTGGCAGCCATACCCTCTCTTGAGAAAGGAATCTCATTTTTATATATATATTATCATATTTTTCTGGCATGTTCTGCTCTCACCAAACATCTTCCAGGCCTGTTCTCATCCTGCTTTCTTGACAATTTCACCACTTCCATATATTTTTCCATTATCTTTGCCTCTAGACCACAAGCCCTTGTTCCCCATCCCACAACGTAATAAGGTTTTTATTTCTGCTTAATTGTGTTATGAAATGCTTGTTGGTGGTTATGAAAGGAATGAGAAGGGA
>VZTX01020114.1:12074-25896 GCA_013400915.1 Pardalotus punctatus | reverse complement strand
CCCCTCATCCCAATGTCACCGTGTCACTCCTCATCCCAATGCCACCATTCATCCCCTCCAGCTCCAGCTGTCACAGCTCCCCTGCCCTCGGGATGTCCCTGGAATCCACCCGCTGTCCCAGGGGTGTGGGAGCAGGAGGTGACAAGTGCCACGGAAGGAGGGAAGGCGCCCTGCCCGCCCTGGCTGTGTGCTGCCTCCTCACCACGGAATTCCTGAGGCTGGGAAATCCCTCTGGGATCACTGAGTCCGACCCGTGCCCCGTCCCCACCTTGTCCCAGCCCAGAGCACCAAGTGCCATGTCCAGCCCTTCCCTGGACACCTCCAGGGATGGGCACTCCAAACCTCCCTGGGCAGTTCCAATCCCTGACCCCCCTTTCCATGAGGAAATTCCTGCTGCTGTCCTCCCTGAGCCTCCCCTGGCCCAGCCTGAGGCCGTTCCTCTCCTCCTGTCCCTGTTCCCTGGGATCAGATCCCAAATCCCCCCAGCTGTCCCCTCCTGTCAGCTCGAGAGGGGCTCATCCCAAACCCAGAACCGGCTCTGCTTGGAGTTTGTGCCATTTTTGTCCTTTCCGTGGCTCTGCACAGCCACATGAACCTTCATCAGCCTCCAGCTGGGAAAACAGAGCTTTGACAAACTCACCCCGCGACTCAGGAAGGCTCCTCCGACCGAGGCAGCAGCCCCTGCTCCCACAGGGCCACTCCACCCATGCAAAAAACATTTCTGTTCCAATTTACTGAATTATTAAGCAGAAACGTGCTGTTCAATTCCGCCAACACCTCCCAAACAGCAGCTCTGGAGTGCACACAGAACTTTTACCGTCGTTTCCAGCTCACAGAACTCCCTTTTCCTTCCCTCTCTCCATGTCCTTTTCCAAAGTCACCTCTGGCAGGGAAAATATCAGCCCCACACCTGGATTATCCCCACAAGTGCTCACGACAGAGCAATGACATTTTGCTGTCAGCCAGCACATGCATTTCGCTGCCTACCTGCGGCAGAGCAGAGGGGTGGTGATATATAAAAATTCTAATTCTATTCAGACTGACATTTACTGTGGAATTCCAGCAATTGAAAAAGCCTCTCATTTTCAAGCCTTGCTCACAGGCAAACATCCCAGAAATTGGGGTAGAAGTTTCTCAGGCCCTGCGAGGGATTGACAAAACCAGCCCTCCTCCATGATAAGGCTGGAGTGTGTTCATTAATGAAAATTAAATATTTAAGAAGCTGCACAATAATGGGGTTTGAAAGGCAAGGTGATAATTTCCCTTCGAGTGTTTATTGTCCTCTCTGTTTTAACTAAAATAAAGCCCCTTTTCACAGGACACCCATTCAAGGGGGAATTGGGCATTTCTAATAAGAAATAAATAAGACTTTTAAATAAGACTTTTGGGAGCTTTCTAGTGCAACCCTGCGCCAAATCCTGGCAGGCAGCAGCAGGTTTTTACCCCCAGAAATGAAGATGTTGGAGTCACTACCTGCCTCTTGGCACTGATTCACATGGAGATGGATTTTGTGGGGGTTTGATACCTAATTGTTTTGTAATTCCAAATGAACTGTTGCCATGGCAATCCCGACGTGGAAGATGTGTTATTTAGGGAAGTGTCTCCTGAAAGGAAAAGTCAACCCAGACGCTCCTTGACAGCTTCAGGGAGATCCTGGGAGCCAACCTGCCCTTCCAAAAGTCTGCACAGCTCAAACCCAGGGGTCTGAAAAGAGGGAGCTGAGGGGAGACACCAGAACCTGGAGCCCCTTTTGGATTCTCCATGAAATCTGATTCATTTGTGGCATCATTTTCCAGCAGGTTCTGCTAAAAAGAAAAACAACCCGCTTTTGTGTTTATGTTGTTGTGTTTGTGTGTGGGCTTATTTTTTGGTTGTTTGTTTTAATTAATGACTTAGGCAGTTAAACAAAATTCCTTCTGAGTTACAACATTTTAATCCTCAGGAGAATGAAAGTTCCCCTCTCAGTTTATCAGCAGTAGCCTGGAAATGCCCAGTTTATTCCCTGAGTCACAGATTTCCTCCACAACCAGCATTTGAAACAACCGATAACTGGGTTTTTATGCTTTGTGGAATTGTTTGGCTGCTGGCTACAATCATGTGAAGAGATTGAGTAATTCACTTCAGACAGTTCAATAAATAGTGTCTAGAAATTATCAAATCCTGGAATGGTTTGGGTTGGGAGGGACCTTAAATCCCACCCAGAGCCACCCCTGCCATGGCAGGGACACCTCCCACTGTCCCAGGGTGTTCCAACCTGGCCTTGGAAATTCCAGGAATCCACAGCTTCTCTGGGAATCCCATCCCAGCCCCTCCCCACCCTCCCAGGTAGGAATTTCTCCCCAAAATCCCACCTAACCCTGCCCTCCCGCAGTTTGAAGCCATTCCCTGTGTCCTGTCCCTCCATCCTTTGTACCCCTATATTCTCATGGGATCCCATGGGATTCAGGGATGCTCTGACCCTGGTGCTTGTCCCTGCTCTCTCACCTTCCTGTCCCAGCACAATTCCCAGGAAAAGTCGGCAAGAGCAGCCAGGACAGAACAAAATCGCTGCCTGCAGAGCGTGGCAGCTGGAGGGAGGGATAAAAACGCCTGCACACGTTTGCACTGAGATCTCTGCACACAAATGCTCGTTCCAAGTTCATTAAAAATGCCTCAGAAAAACTGAGTTAAGAGACCTTACCCTGGGACGTGGGAGCCAATTAGGGCTGAGAGCATTTGCTCTCCTTCCAAATGAAGCGACCGAGCAACGCGCTGCAGAAAGTTTCTGGATTTCAGCAGGGATGGTGCCGCACTCAACTTTCCGCTCATCCCCGTGGATTTAGCACCGTGCCGTTCGTGCTGGAGGAGAAAAGGGAAATTCGTGGGCATAAATTCACTTCCAGCATTCCAGGAGTCACACAATACAATTGTTTTCTTATACAATCTGTTGTCCAGAATAATTAAGAATTTCCAGGCCAACCTGGAGCCCCACCCCCAGCTTTTTGCGGGGTCACAAGTGGAATTTCTTAGATTAAACAGTTCCAAGGTGTGGGGGAAGGACAATGCCTTAGCACAGATTATTTGCAGACCTTCACAGATGTATTTAAACATTTAAAATGAATCTAACATTTACCTTGATCTAAATAGATCCCAATAAGTGAGCGAACACTGTGATATTATTTCTCGAATGTTTCTCATGTTCTTTCACCTTTAAATTCTCTTCTCTACTCTTTCCACCAGTAGCAATTTTAATAATTTGTAGTTGAAGCCCTCTAGATTTCCTTTACAGCATTCCTGCCCAGCTCCCAGCTCCCATTGCACCCCATATATCAACCCACTCTTTCAACTCCTGCACTTCCAAACATTTAAAACACCTTAATGGCTTTTCTCACTGAACCATAAAAATTATTTATAAATTCATTTTAAGACATTCATACAACGAGAAACTCATAACACGTCATGAAATACAAATTATGTTTACTGGAGTATAAAAAATTCGTTGGGTCTATGTATATGTAATGAAGGAAAAAGCCAACTGCTTCTCCAAGTGGACTCTTATTATAAGCAATCACCAAATGCAAGGTGAGAGGATAATGAATTATTTGTTCCAAAGGTACTTTTTAAAATAAACACCCTGACAGGAAAAAGCAGTCCCTTCCAAGACTTAATTCGAGTGAAGTACATTTGGTGCAGTTGCAAGGAATGATCTCAGTATTTTATCCAGCATTGTTCACAACAAGGCAGCTGCAGCATCTCCTTCCATCTGAGGTTAAATCCAACCCCAGGGGCTGTTAATCTGTGTTACCTCTGCAGCCCAGCGAGGGAGATCACCCCAGCGCTTCACTGGACGTCAGGGGAAATGCTTTTCATCAAAATTTGTGCATTATATGAGAGGTTCATTCCTAAAAAGATAATGGAAATATGGAGAGCTGGCAGTCACTACGGGCACATTCAGCCACTGGAGGTGTAACCGCACAAAGGCCATCAAACCCGACACGTCAAACGGCAAAAAGTGAATTAAAAATATCTAAGAATTAGAAATAAAGAGAAACCCTTTGAAACACAGCCAGCAATGCTGACCTGAGGATCGTGCGCCACACTTGCCCTGTAGGACAATATGCAGATGGACTAAAAATGAAACTGCGGGTCAGAGAAGGTTTTTCTGCAATTCTCTGTGGTTCCAGCCACTCCTAAAGCCCAGGCTGCCCTTCTCAGGAGGTTCAGACTCTGCCTCATCCCAGACACTCAGACTTTCACTAAAAGTCCAGTCGCTAACTACAAATTAACTAAAACCTGTGCTTTCATGCCCACCTGGTCACCGCCAGGGCATCACCTCAGCCCCTTTGGTCATTTCCCGTCTCTTTGAGCTCAGCCTGTCAGACACAGCTCCCTGTGCCCACATTTCCCATCCTTTCAGCATGCACAGAGCGAGAGCTCATCATCATCCCCATTAAAGGGGGCTGCTCGGAGAGGGACCTGAGTTTTGGGCATTGATGGACTGGGCTTCTCCTCTCTGTGGCAAATAGGTCGTAACATCTCTTTTCTACTCCGCAGCAAAGTGTTTCAAAGCGAAGCTCAATCTGCCAGATCCATAATGTAGATTTTTAGTAAGATCCTTTGTGCGAGGAAAAGGCCATAAAGCAGCTGCCTCGGAGTTCGGGTGGAAACGCTGATGATCTAAATCATCCGAGCCTGGGATATAAATGAAAAGCAACAACCAGAGTAGGGATTGATCCCTGGAGAACTCACTGATGATTCACTGTGGAAGATGAAAAGCTGTCTATGTAAACAAATTGTTTATGGTCTGTTAAACAAAAGTAAAACCAATGGAGTGCAGCAGATGCAATTCCTGCTGAGGATTCAATCTTAGCAAAGCGCACGGGTCTGACCCCGCAGCCCTTTTCCATAAGAACCTGTTCCCTGCAGACCCCGGGACGAGCAGGGACTGCAGAATTTGCCATCTGTGCCCCGTCCCTGTCTGATGAAAGGAGTCAGAGCCTGAGGAAGAGCTTTGTGCTGCCATTCCAGCGAGCACGGCCCTGCTACCGCCAGAGGCAAGAGCAGGGACTGCAGCAGCAGCACTCGAGTCGTGACTTGTGATCATCCAGGCAGACCTCAAGCAGCTCCTTCTTTTGGGTTTCAACCTTGACAGACCTTGAGCAGCTCCCTCATTTTGGTTTCAACCTTGACAGACCTCGAGCAGCTCCATTTTCATTTGAGTTTCAACCTTGACAGACCTCGAGCAGCTCCTTCTTTTGGGTTTCAACCTTGACAGACCTTGAGCAGCTCCTTCTTTTGGGTTTCAACCTTGACAGACCTTGAGCAGCTCCCTCATTTTGGTTTCAAACTTGACAGACCTTGAGCTGCTGCATCCTTTTGATTCCAACCTTGCCAGACCTTGAACAACTCCATCCTTTTGGGTTCAACCTTGACAGACCTCGAGCAGCTCCACCTTTTGGTTCCAACCTTCCCTCAGTGAAGAGCAGTCATTTCATCCATTTGGTGGCCACTGGAGCAATTTCACAAGGGAACAGCAAAGAAAACAGGGATCTAGGCTGTAGAAATTACTTCAAATCCCTCTTCCCTCCTCGCTCCACACATCAATTCCCAGGGAAGGCGAGTGGGATCAAAGGGAGGCAGCTTTGGGGTGATGTCAGCAGCAGGTGCATTTAAACCTTGCCAGAGATCCTCCCGCTCTCGTTAATCAGCCCTGCCTGCTTTCCACCAGGCTGCCGTGCTGAGTTTATTTTCAGACATCATTGCCTTCAACCTTGGGTTTCCCGTTAATCCAAGGAGCCGCTGCTGCCGGGGCGGGAGCGGCAGCTGTGCCACGCCGAGCGAAGCAGTCAAACATCTGCTCCTGGAGAGCTCGGCCGGGCAGATGGGAGTCCTGGGGATCTGATAAGAGCCCCTGATGTTCCTCCACGCTCACCTGGCCACCCCTTCCAGCAGCTTTCACACCCCCGACCACGGCTGCGCTCGGGTTTTAAAATTAACGAACCTTTGGCACGTCTTGTTTGCGGGTTGATGCTAATTGGCGACGCTGTTAGACACCGAGAAAGGATAAATACCCTGCCTGGGACGGCTTTAGGGAAGGAATGTGTGATTGCACAACATAAATTCACAGGAAAAATGGGATTTCAAGTCTGTTCTCCCAGCCAGGATGCAGTTGAGCTTTAGGGTTGGTAACCACCCCACGAGTGCTAATTAAACTGGGCTCTGCACTCGTGCAACCACAAGAAATATCAGCTCTCCTAACTGGAGAGGCTTAAGGAGGAGTTTGGCCCTGGAAAACATTCAAACAAAAATCCAATCAAGTGTGGAAAAGAGGATGCTGGAAATAGAAACACGGGACTGATGTTCAGCAGTAAATAATAAATAAAACCAGGCACTGTTTGAAGGTCTGGCCCCTGAGCCAGGGCGAGTTTGCTTAACCCAGTTAATTGTGTTCAGAAGAAAGGCAAAGATTATGAAATCTGCAGCGTTTTCATACTTGTCTGGGATGCACACACACACATAAAACAGTTGTCCTAATTACTTCTGAAGGGGATAACATTTATCTCATTACTAAATTAACGCCAACAGCAGATAGGGAAGACGCTCTGCCAAACCAGCTCTTAATAATTCTCAAATGCATCTTTAAGAGTATTGTCTGAGCATCCCCATCTCCAGAAGGCAGAAGAGACTCATAATCACAGGACAAATCTCATCTTAATAAGCAGGAAATCATGGGAGCTTCCCACATCTGTTTTCCTCTGATTAGATTAGCAGTGGTGTCACATCCGATGTCATGCCGTCGTACACTGACCTTCAGCAACTCGGCAGAGCTGTTATTTCTGGTTTTAAACACCGAAAAAAAGCTTTTTGAAAGCTGCTTTTCTTGGTGAGGAGCATCAATATGTGCCTCATGTAAGGATGGATTGCTCTGGGAAGTGACAGAACTGCGTGACCGGGGATTTAGGGGACCCAGCTGTCAATTCCTTCACAAGATTCCGTGCTCAGGACTCCACAAGCCACCAGCAGTTCTTGAAAATATTTATCACAATTCTTTTTTCTATTCCAGAACCCAGAGGTGCCTTTCAGCCACGGGTGTAACTGGATTAGGAAAAACACTTCCCACTGACAGTACTTAGACACTCGATTCTTATTCTGCCAGGTGAGTCTCTCTCTGCCAGGTAAAATTCCCTGTGCCAGGCTGGGCTGGCACCTGGATTATTGCAATAAGGATTCAAGTGGGCAGTATTGAAGTTGCCAGACAAGCTAAGTGCTGAAAGATCAGGAGTTTTATCTGGGAGATCTGCAGGAGCACAGCTGGCCTTTCGTTCCCTCACAGTTCCCTTCAAGTCACATGTCGAAATCTTGATTTCCTTGCTGCAGAATTTTTGCTGCTCTTTGTAATCATATTTCAGGTTTTGGCTGATTTCTCCTACCACGGCTTCTGGGAGATGTAGCAAGAGCCTGGACTTTATCCCTCAGCACTGTTTTATAGCGGGAGAAAGTCCAGTCCTCAAAACTTTAATTTTAACTAACATTATCATGGACTCACACCTTTAGCACATCATAAAACATCCTCTCCAGCCCCTTCTGAAAGCTGGGCGAATTCAGTCAGAGCTTTCCCTGGCTCTGCCTTTAAAAACAGAGGTGACAAGAACATTATTTCTCCTTCTGTTCCAAGCGTGGAGCACAGAGGCAAAGAACAAGCAAACTTCCCCTCCTTCGAGCAAAAGGATTTTGTTTGTTTGTTTTAAAAACAGAAGTTGCCTTTCCACTGGAAACCCAAAACTTCAAAACCTCCCCTCTTAGCGAGTACAAAGCAAACAAACGAGCAAAACAAAGAGCCCTGAAGTACTCGGGACACATCAAATCAACCTGGTGTCTTCCCCGTTAATTTACATGACGAAAGTCTCAATTACATCTGCCGGCCTTTGCGAAACGTCTCATTTAAACTGGCAAATCACCACGGGGAGGTTTTCCTTGGGTTTGTATTTTCCAGGGGAAAATTGCTGTCGGAGGAAGTACTCAGCTACAGCCCTTTCCCATTAGCAAAAGGAGATATTAATGACAAATATTCTCGAAGTGCTTACAGCCTGAGAGGCTGCTGCTTGAGCAGGTCAGTGCTAATGCCATCTGTAATCTCATTTTCAAAGCATCCTTATTTCCGAGATTTCCCCACTGAGGTTTGCAAAGAACAGATTTGTTTCGTTGCCTCCTACGAGACGCGGTGTGCAGACATTATTTGTGGTGATATCGGCTCTTAGCACATCAGAAAATGCTGAATTCCTGTGGACCTCAGACGAGACTGGAGCACATTTACCAGGGACAAGCCTCTCAATTAGATAAAAAACCTCCACCAGCCCCCGAAGTTCCTCGGATCCCTAACAAGCATTTTTCAAACCATCATTTTGTGTGTTTAATTAAGCACGGAGGGAGGAAAGGAGGGAGGGAAAGACGCCAGAATCCAGCAGGAACAGTTCTGCAGTTATGCAACCAAATAATGAACTTCAGGAAAGCTGCTCCGAGAACCAGAGAACAAGCAGAGAAATGTCCAAGTTCGCAGATATCCTGGAAAGCGGGAAGGTCAGGGAGAGCCAAGTCGTGACTTTGCCATTTGGAGCTGGCAGAGCATCCCAGGAAGGCTTGGCTGTAAAAAACCACAGCCCAATTTCGGGCAGGATTCTCCTCGGGGACTCCATGATTGAACTTCACACCATTATTGGAGCTGTGGGGAGCTCTGGGTGATGCTGCGGCAGCTCAGCTCCCACCAGTGCAGGGAAAATTCCTCCGAAATCATCACCTGCTCTTGCTGGGGAGCACCAGGCTGGGGTTTGTTCACAGGGAAAGGCAAAGCCCGGCGCTGCAGGCAGTGACTGCAGCGTGGGGCAGCGACTCTCCTTTCACAGGCAAATATCGCCAGCTGGGAGGGTGGAAAAGGGAATTGTGTCATCCGAACGCTGCTCTCACACTCTGCTTTGTCACACACGTGGATGGGTTGGTGTTAAACACCTTTTTCTGCCTTTGCTGCAGCTCCTGGAGGAGCTCAGGAGGCCCGATCATCCCTTCGGTGCCTGCAGTGAGACACCAGCAAACAGCAAAACATTTGTCGCCATCAGACGGAACACCGAGGCACAGATGGGCTTCTCCCCTTCGGGATCCCCGGCAGGATTTCCCCCGAAGCTCTGGCTCAGCCCAGAGGAGCCAGGCTCTGTTCAGCGCCTCATCCCAACATCTGGGAGCTCTGATCTGGCGCAGGTGGCACTCCTGTCCCCTGAGGCTCCCCCAGTTCGGAGTTTAAAAGTGAAATTCATCCCGACCAGCAAATTATCTTCACTCGCAGGGCCCGAACCAGAGGGCACACAGCTGGCAGAGCAGGGTCAGGCAGGGAAAAGCCACTCCAGACTCCTGTCCCCAGGCAAAACTCCTTTTCCAATAAACCCCTTTGAATCCTCCCTGGAACAGAAGAGGTGCAGGAGGAGCTCCAGTTGTTTTTAATGTGGCTTTGAGCAGGAGTCCTAGACACAGTTTTAAAACACATCAATCCTCTCTGTGTTTATCTATGCTGATGAGCATTATGTTCTGCTTCAGAAATATCTATTTCTGCACTTGGGTTATTTTATTTCCCTATTGTTAAAATGAAAGATTGGCTAAACCATTCCAGCAGTGCCTGTCAAGCACTTCCTTTCTCCCGCAAATCCTAAAGCTCTGATTCTCATCATTAAGTCACTGACAATATAAAGACAGACTTCTTCAAATAAACCATCATCAACAAAGATAAATGCACAGAAATGATACAGAAATTGGCCTGCAGCATCATTGCAGTATAAATAGAATTTTCTGAAGAGGAAATACATCGCTATTCACTACCCAGAGCTCAGCACAGATAATAATGACCTGCCTTTTAAAAGCCCTCTCGTACCAAATGCTGTGCAAGGATTCAAATTTCCAACACCATGTGAAAAAAAGCTCTCCATTCCCGAAGATTGAGCCATCAGCTCCAGCAGACAGCAGGAACAACATCCTTATCAAGCCCTTCTCCCCATGAAAATGCAGCTGGAGGTCACCTAACCCCACCTGTCTGGGGCTGGATGCTCACAGAACAATGGAATCGGGGACAAGTGTGCAGTGATTTGTCACCAACCTCCAAACCACAGAGAGCCACGTCTGGCCAGAGCTTGAGATGGCGAGTGGCACGTCGGGATGTGTCCTCCAGGAAATCCCTTGACCTGGTCTGGAATTCAGCTGTACCAACTGCAATGGCCCCACAGCGCAGTCCCTGCTTTTCCTAAATATTATTTCCATTTTATTTATTTCCATTTTACTTTTGTTCTGATTCCTGGTGCTCCTTGGTGTGAAGAACAACCAAACATTATCCCATGGGAATCATTCCCTTGTTGTCTTCTTACCCATCTAGCTTTTCAATTTCTATCATTTAATCTCAACTGAAAACTCTTCAATCAGCCCTCTCATCCTGCCCTTGCCCTCCTGGTGGTCTGGGCTTGGGAACACCGAGCAGAGCACGGCACAAGTGGTCGGAGCACAGCTCCAGGAACCCCCATTTGCACTTCCCCAGGCAGAGTTTGTCACTCAGCCAAGCCCCATCCTGAGCTAAACATTCGGAAGCCAACTGGGAGATCGCAGTTGCTGCAATTAAATCATGTGTAAAAAGATTAATAACAGTTTCTCCAGCTTTTATTCTCCCGTGGGTGACTACAGTGAATTCTCTTCACACCTCCAACCACTCTGAGCCCAGGCCCAGCAGCAACTGAATTTCTCCTGCACCTTCTCCATCTTTTGCTCTGTCTGGAGTGGAGCTTGGATGCCCCAGAGCTGCCAGGATTTTATAATCGGAAAAAACTCAGGAATAGCAGCACAGCGTTAGGCAGATGGTTGAGGTCCTTCCTTCATTTGCTTTTCAAATTAACTAAATGTGTCCAAATGAGACACTTGATAACTGAATATCAGCTCTCCCTTTCCCGAGCAGCCCCACGCAGCCACGCTCTGGAAGAACCCGGGATTTTGCCTTCCCGTGGGTGAATTTGGAGAAATGAACGCTTGGTTTATGTTTGGGGGAGGAAAGGTAAAGGATGCCTCTGAACCTGACTTTATGGGGCCGCGTTTTATGGGACATCAAGTCTTTTTAAAGAGTTTCCATACAATAAATGCCTTTTCTTTGAAATTGTGTCTGAAATAACGGCAGGGAGATGCTGCCAGGGGGGTGTGCGTGTTCCACACGGGCAGTCAGCTTTTCAAACAGCACAGGCAGGCCTGGAAAAGTGCAGTTAATCACAGCTGGAGAGTGGATCGAGGTATTAAAGTGACCATTGGAGGAGCTGGGGAGCCAAGTGTGATGGGGTGGCAGGTCAGGGTGACATAAACAGCTGTGACAGAACTAAAAATACAGCGCGGAGCTCGCGAGAGTGTCAGAGCCGATCTTCCCTTCTCCTCCAAGGTAAGAAAACAACACACCAGGGGAATGACAGCAAAGGCAAAAACCATCCTGTCTCATTTGCTGGGGTCACTCAGCCTATTTGTGGAACATCTCCTGTGTCCTTCCCCCGAATGGACATGCAGAGCAGAGCTCCTGGAGCGCGGGGAGCTCGGCAAACAGACAGCAGCGAGGCAGCAGGCAGGGCTGCAGACGTTTGGCAGCACAGGTACATCTGACAGCGTGTTCGATGCATTATTCAGCACGCTACAAAGTGCAGCATGTTAACGTGACAATTTACACTGCATTTGCCTCCCCGGCAGCGGAGGTATTAGAGCAGGAATACAGCACCGGGAGAGAGATCCAAGCTGGAGCAGTAAAGGGAACACCAAACCCCGATGGTCCCGAGGGGGAATTCGAAGCAGGGCTCGGAGCCAGAGCATTTCAGGGAGCAGAGCCTTCGTGTTCAGTGTTGACTCCCGTGAAGAAAAGTTTTGCAATCACATTTCTGAGGTCCCCAGAGCCTCCTACAGCAGTAGGTTCCCAAATTATATCATCCACCACTTGCTTTGTATTCCTGATGATCCAAAGACCCCGAGGGGATTGGATTGTCTGCATTTCAGTCTGCTCAGAATCAGAGGCAGCAGATTCTGAGTTCCTCTGGCTGTGGATGCAGATGGATAAAATGGGGATCAATAAACCTGGGATTGATAAACCTGGGATCAATAAACCTGGGATTGATAAACCTGGGATCAATAAACCTGGGATCAGTAAACCTGGGATCAGTAAACCTGGGATATCTGCCCAGCTTTGCCCACAGCCTGTCCTGGCACAGACCAGCTCCCTCTCCTTGCACATCGGCCATTTGGGAATTTGGGAATTGAAGATGATGCTGATAACTCACAGCAGAACTCCTGGGAACAAGTGAAAATGGAACAGAAATGAAGAATGGGATGGAATTCCCAGAGCAGCTGGGGCTGCCCCTGGATCCCTGGGAGTGCCCAAAGCCAGGCTGGAGCACCCTGGGACAGTGGGAAGTGTCCCTGGGTGGGATTTAAGGTCCCTCCAACCCAAACCCTTCCAGGATTCAGGATCCTTTCAGTTCACTTCCAACCCAGACCATCCTGGGATATTCCACAGACCTAAACCACTCTCACAGTGCTGAAATTAAGCACAAGACTTTTGAATTTCCCCTTTTAGAAAAATTCTCTCTCGTATCTTGTAGACACAAGCGAGCAAAACGTTGTGAAAAAAAACTTTAAGCTTCCAGGCTTAAGTCGATAAACAAGAAATTTCGGCTGCCTGCCTCAGTCAGGTGACCATAAAGGTGACGAGGACCTTGAGAGCTCAGGTAACTCAGCCCTCCTGTGGCCCCCCAGCCCCGGAGCAGCAGCAGAGGGCTCGTGGTTGATGCAAGTCGCTCACTGCAGTGGATGCTACATGACGTTTGAAGTGTCTTGGGTGCTCGGGCGCAATAAAAAATTAATTTCCCATTCACCGAGCTTCTCATTTAGTGAAATCAGCTGTGTTTCAGCTCCATTATCTGTATGTTTCCAACGTATTTATTCCCGATGTTTTTGCAGAGGCAGCTCGCGCCGAGCTTTATTTTGTGTTATTGGCTTTATGTAATTTCTGTGAGCTCCCGGGAGAAGCCCGCGGTGTGCGACAATGGCACTGCCACATTGCCACCTCCAGGCGAGCCGCAGAACCGAGCAGAGCGCTCCTTCAGAAGTGCAGAATCACCGACGGACCCTTTTAGAATACAAATTCAAAGACACCGGCCCTTTTGGAATACTCTCCCATTTCAGGGAGTGCAGGAATAGGAGTTTTTCACCTCTGGAATATTTCACAGCTGGAGCTCGGCGCTGCCCTCCCGCACCCTCCAAAAACCCCGATTTCATTCCTAAAAGTGGATTTTAGACCCGCACGAGAACAACACCGCTCTCCGAGCTGCCAAACCCCGAGACATCAAACCCGTGCCCTCCCCGCGGAGCTGTGAGTGACAAGGACACCGAGCCCGACGTTCGGGATGCGCGCTTTGATTTTAACGCCTCCTGTCGCATCAGCACCCGCAGCGCATCTCAGAGCAGCCAGAACCAAGCCCAGCTCTCACTCCTGCCCAGGCAGGGCCAGCCAGAGCCACCCCGAGGCTTTCCCAGCCTCGCCCGGGCTCTGGCTGAGCTGCGGAGGCACAAAAGAGCTGCGCTGCCCCCGCGCGCAGGATAATTAAGCTGTTGCAGATAATTACTGCACCCTTCAAGTGTGGTGATGAGCAGTGACAGATGTGAAACTTCGTTGTTCTTCTCGCTGGGAGATGAAGGGAGCCAAACCGGTTGTTAAACCTCTGGCACTGAAACAGATTAAGGATATATTTATATATAAGGATATGTATATTGTATATTATAATGTATATAAGGGTAT
>VZTX01020114.1:0-12018 GCA_013400915.1 Pardalotus punctatus | reverse complement strand
AACAATAATTACAATAATAAAGGTATTATAAATAATATAATAAAATTCATATACATGTATTGTTACATATTATATAATATTTACTATATCTCTATATTATATATATATAATAGATATAATATATAATATTCCATATGCATGTCTCCATTGTATATTATAATATATATAATTATATATATACACACATTTATAAGGATATAAAACCCATCAGTTTTTTCAGGAATTACTGTGGCTCATGATGAAATAAAGGCCAGGTTTGCAGAGGTGTAGGGTGATAACAGAGCCCAGGTGAGACACAATAAATATTCCCTCATTTCCACTCCGAGTGTGGTTGGCAGCTCAGCACCAACTACAACTCGTAGCAGTTCTCAGGTTCAGCTTGTGGAACTGAAATATGGCCTTGGAAAATGAAAATCCTGGCGGAGAAATGTCCTTCCCTGACAGCAACATCTCCCTGCAGGGCTGGGGACGGAGCGCGAGCCGCTGACTAATGATACATCCAGAAAAACAAGCAGCGCTTCTGGAAAAGCAAATATCTGGTGTTTTACAAGTGAACGAAGACAAGAAGGGAAAAAATCCTGCTCCTAGAGCAGACACGGGCATGCCAGCAGATTTAACTGCTTCAGCTCTCAGCCAAAGTGAAAAAAAGTGGAAAAAAAACCTGGAAAAATGGCAGTTTAGTCCAAAAACAGAGCACGGGGTGTTTCTTCTCTGCACGTTCCTTGTCACACAGGATGTGCAGGTGCCACCAAGGCCTGGCAGGGGGAAAAGCTCAGTTTGTCAGATTTTGGGGTTTTTTAGGCTCTGTGTTGTCTCTGAGGTAAAAGTTTCATCCTGATGAACATCAGACATGTGTAAAAGATGAGTTCAGTCCCAATACCCGCAGAGCATGAAAGTGGAAAGAAAATCGATTCATCCCAGGAGGAAAAAAAAAAAAGGTTTGTACTTCAGGATCTGAAAAGCTTCATTGCCCAAAAAGGAATTAAAAGTGTGGTCTCTGACTAAGCTTGGTTTCTTCTCAGCTGCTTCTGGGGGGTGGAGGGGAAATAATGTGAAATAATAAAAGTCAATACTGCTGGATTTCTGGACTTTTTAACCCGATACAGGAATATATGTTACCCTACCCTGTCAGCACCACTTCCATGTGTCTGCAGAGGAGCCCAACCCCACCCTGAGCAAAAATATCCTGGAATTTGGGGTTTTTTCCACGATTACAAGCACCTCACACATATATGGCTCCCCTCAGCAAGCACTTGCCCCTGTGCCCACACAGGAGGGGGGTGAGCTGTGCCACAACTTCCACCTTCACTGGAAAAAATTCTCTTTTCAGCAAGGCTGATTATCCTGGGTTTGTGGTTGACACCCTTGCCAACACCAGAACAACGGGTTCAATTAAAAAAAACCAACAATTAAGCGTGTCCCGGTTGAAAATATTTGTGTTTTCACACAGAAAAAAGTTCAGGATTGTTTGGTGCCAAACGTGTACTGTGGATCTCAGAGCTCTCCATCAAACCCCATCCACCACAGCAACGAGGAAAAAACATTAATAATTCTTGGAGGGCTTTTGTTTTTCACCTGCACTTCAGCTGAGCAATAAATCATTGAAATTCCACGGGGGGAGCAAAAGGAAACATCAATCAAATCTCACTTGAGGTGCTCATCACCTGACTCGGTGTCAAATCAAAACATTTTGCTTTGTTCTTCCAATTATGAAACCTGAGGACAAATTACCACAGCAGAGTCAGGCTCTGCATGTTAAAACCTGGGTCAAACAATGCTGGGGTTTTTTTTTATCGAGAAATTACAGCTCTGCAGATGTCACAGATAGATTGGCACCTTCAGAGCCGAGATTTGCCATTTGGAGGGCAAAATTTGGGAATTTGGGATGGTGTTTGCAAATGAACCCCCGAATCAACTCCCAGTTCCCTTCCAGAGCCTTCTGCTCATCCTGAGAACTTCATCATTTCATCCAAACCACCAGGAAAACGCACCCACCCGTTTCTCCATCATTTTTTATTCGATATTAGTGCCTTGTGGGGGAGGTTGGAGCCTCAGGCCCTGAAGGTTTCTCTCCCAATTCCCTCTCGTAAAATCTCCAATGCGGTGTTGCAGGAGGAAAACCGCTTTTTAAAGCCAGGGAAACATTTTTGAAGTTGCCATCAGTCCCTGTTTTTCAATTTCCTGGGAAACAGTTCAGGAAATTGGAAAACCCCAAATTACTTGGGGTGTGTTGGGAAGGAAACTCCAACCCTTGAAGGTCTGGTGGGGTTTTACCCCTGCAAGAAATGAGGAATTTTTTCAGCCAGTTGCAGTAGAATTCTCTGCTTTTTAAAAGGCAGATTACTGGCCTTGCCCTGTTACCTACAGGTGGACATTAATTGAAGGGAGTTAATTGTTATTGACACGGTGTTAATTGTTAACCTGTAATTAAGCAGATTTACCACTCCCCTCCTCTTGTTCTTCCAAAGGAGCCACAGAGTTGCCCTGTTCTTCCTACTGCAAGAGTTGTTTTACTGTTAACCAAGGAAAACAACTGGTCAAAAAGGCCAGAAAAACAAAAAAACAACTAAAAAAAAATTAAAAAAAAAAAAAAAGGAGGATGTAGAACTACAGATTCACTTCGCACTTGCCACAGCAAGGGAGTTCCAACCCCAAAGAGCAATGAAACCTGAGTCGTTTTCTGAACTCCTGGATTTCCAAAAACTCAAGTCCTTAGAACAGAAAGCATTTTGTGTCTAGAGAAGCATTTCAAAAAACGAGGCTGATCCATTGATCCTTGAGTTCCAGCTGATTTTAAATGTAAAAAAACCCCAGATCTGAAGGCAGAGCACAGAGAGTTTGCAGTGCCCCTGCTGCTGCTCCAGAGCCATCCCCTCCACTCAGAGCCTAAATTATGCAGAAATCGGAGTAAATGGAGTAAAATAATTTAATTTTTGGATGCAGCCCTCAGATATCACACCAGTTTTCACACCCCATGTGAACACAGGACACTGAAGCCAGGCAGACAAAGCCCACATCTGGCGTACCCCAAATCACAGAGTGATTATTATCATTTATTATCATTTATTATCATTTATAATCCAGCTGGCACACATTTTTTGGGAGGGAATTGCATTGGGTTTAGGCAGCTCCCTCTGAATGAGGGTTAAATATATTTGTGGCTCAGATTTGGATTCTATTTTCAGTCTGAATTTCTCCACCTCTTCCTCCTCAGCCCTTTAACCACGCTGTTCATTTGTTCTAGGATGAAGAGCGGAGCTCTCTCCGTGCTGATCACTTCCCCCCAACCTGCAGATGTGGATTTGGAGCTTTTTTCTTCCCCCAAAGAATGCAAAGTTCAATAATTAAGAACAATGCATTCATCAGCAGCTGAAATACATTGGCTTGAGCAGCAGCTGAAGAAAGATCTCAGTTGTGGCCTTCCAAAAATGAAATTCTTTCCCACTCGGGAAATTCCAGAGTTCCTGTGGAAGGGAGATGCTCCACGTTGTGCACTTGGATTGTTGCTGAAACACTGCTTTCCGACACAAAATTGGGGTTTTATTCCCCCCAAGAAATGAGTTTACTTCTGGCAGAGGAATTCAAATTTTCACCGAGGCAGGAGGAATTCAAATTTTCACAAAAATCAGAAGATGAGAGAGACACGGGCGCACGCACACACAAAAACATCATCGCGGAGTCTCCGGGCTCCCGTTCCCCAAGGCAGGGCTAAATTAAATTTCTAAATTAAATCTTGATTCACTCTGGTAAAATAGAGCAGCATCCCACCTCAGCAGCTCAGCGCAAAGGACGGGGGGGCTGTCAGGAGTTGTAGAGCTCAGCCAAGGCCACAGAAAACACCCCAGAAGCAGCAGAAAAAACATCCCAAAAATCAGCAGAAAAAAATACCCAAAAAGCAGCAGAAAACANCCAAGGCCACAGAAAACACCCCAAAAGCAGCAGAAAAAACATCCCAAAAATCAGCAGAAAAAACACCCCAAAAGCAGCAGAAAAAAATACCCAAAAAGCAGCAGAAAAAAAATACCCAAAAAGCAGCAGAAAACACCCCAAAAGCAGCAGAAAACACCCAAAAATCAGCAGAAAAAATACCCAAAAGCAGCAGAAAAAACACCCCAAAATCAGCAGTAAACACCCCAAAAAGCAGCAGAGAACACCAAAAAATCAGCAGAAAAAAACACCCAAAAAGTAGCAGAAAACACCCCAAAAGCAGCAGAAAACACCCAAAAATCAGCAGAAAAAATACCCAAAAGCAGCAGAAAAAACACCCCAAAATCAGCAGTAAACACCCCAAAAAGCAGCAGAGAACACCAAAAAATCAGCAGAAAAAAACACCCAAAAAGTAGCAGANAAAAAAACACCCAAAAATCAGCAGAAAAAACACCCAAAAAGCAGCAGAACCGCAGCCACAGGTAGGGAACAGAGGACAAAGTTTCAAGCGTTTGTTTTCAGTCTGAAAAGTCTTTTTTCCTCTCCTGTGCTGAGCTGAACTCTGCAGCCAAAGCAAACAGTTGAAAATATTATCAAACATCCCTAACCAGGGAATTCATAACCATGAAATATGAATGCAGAGCGAGGACAAAGTGATGGCAAACACCATGAAGGTCAAAACAGCGCAGGATTTAATCCAGGCCCCGCTTTCATTTCCTTCATCAAATTCTGGACACCCAGCCCTCGGTGGTGGCTTTACAAATGACAGATTTCTGTTTTTTGGGGGTTCTTTCGATGTTTTCACCCCAAACCATCAGTGAAACACGTGGTAAAATCACAGCAGAACCTCAACACGGGATTTCTGCTTTTTGGGGGTTCTTTCAATGTTTTCACCCCAAACCATCAGTGAAACACATGGTAGAATCACAGCAGAACCTCAACACGGGATTTCTGCTTTTTGGGGGTTCTTTCGATGTTTTCACCCCAAACCATCAGTGAAACACGTGGTAAAATCACAGCAGAACCTCAACACGGGATGTGCTCTGCTTCCCCGATCCCCTTTCTGCAGGAAACCGGGCCTGGGGATGCTGTGAATTAATTCAGGTATCATTTTCGAGCTCGTTGTTCATCCTGTGGAAAAATGCAAGTGGCAGGGAAACAAACAGCGGCGTGTTCTGAGCATTTTCAATGAGCCCCGGTGACACTCCGGGGCTGCCAAGGCCATCCAGGCCCATTTATCCCAAATAATTTCCATAATCTTTTGTGCCTGCATCTGCAGCCATTTGACTCCGTGGCTTGCTCGGTTTTCCAGACCTCTTATTTTCCATTCTGCTTCAATAAATCCCTTTTTTTTTATTATTATTTTTTCCCCACCTCCCTCCTATTTTCGCTCACTCAATTTTATTACAACTTCACATGAAGGATTCCCTTTGGATCACTTGGGGAAGGATTTAACAGTCCAGGGGGAACCCTGAGCAGCAATTTTTGTGGGGATCCTTCTCGTGAAGGCAGCCGAGCTATCCATAAATATTCATTTCTGCAATACCTAAGGAATAAAAACAAGGTAAGAAAAGCCTTCCGATATATTTTTTAAAGTCTGGCACTTGGCACATGCATGAAACAACACATTTTCCATTTTTTTTCCCCAGAAACACCGAAAACGCTGCTGCCGTAGGGCTCTGAGTTGACATCTCAGATATTTATAGCGATAAAAACAATAAAGTTTAAGAATAATGTGTTGTTTAACTCCTCTGATGTTTGTCTGCAGCATCCCAAAGGTTCCTGGGGCCATTCCCAGTCCCCTGAGAAGGATGCAAACTGTACATTTATTTTCCAGGATTTGAATTCTGCCGAAGGAAACCCCTTCATGTTTCAAGCTCTAACACCGCTCCCTGCAGAGTTTTTTAATTTAATTTGAACTTCCCTGCCCTTCTGTGAGAGACAGCTCCTAAACCAACTTTACTATCTTGGAATAAAAAAAAAAAAAAAAAATTAAGAAAGGAAATCCAACACCTTTGAAGATGTGGGTGAACAAAGAGGAAGATCGTGATCGTGAGAGGAACAATTTCAACAATTTCTCTGCGAACCAAGGTCTAGATTAGCCCAGGAGTTTAATCTCCCAAATTGTGTTGTCTCAGGATCTCAGGACCCAACAGATTTGGGAGGAAGGCAATGCTCCAGGGAATCACTGCTGTTGGGCACGGAGGGAAAGGATCTCTTCCCGTTTTCTGGGCTGTGCCTAAACCAGAGGGAAAAAATTCCATGGGAGATCAGGAACAGGCAACGAGCCAGATCAGCACCAGTGCCGAGGAGCAGGAGCCGCCTTTCCATGACTTTGCAGAAAATCAGCCACAATTCACCCCCCCAAACCAGACAAGGCTGAAAGTGCCCTGAGTTCTGCGAGTGAGAAGTGTTAAGTACATTATTATTATTATTATTATTATTATTATTATTATTATTATTATTCTCCTCCAGAGCCATCAATCAGCCGCCTTTCAGCAGCACTGAAAATCCAGTCAAAGCAGAACTCTCAGCAGAATTGCTCCAGAACGAGCCTGGCTAATGCATATTCTCAATTCCTGCCAGCCCCTGCTCACCTGATCCTGTACCCAACTGCACTCTTGGTTTTGTTAATGTTACACGAGAAATATTAACGATTACAGGAAATCACCCCCCATGAATCCTGCAGTGCCATATTTTTTTTTTTAATGAACATTCATTCCGGCAAAGAAAATATCTCCTCAAACAAAAGCACGGCAGGGGGAAAAAGTGTGGTTTTATGACACATGGAATTCTGTCTGTTTAGAGCAATTTGTTCAGTGAATTCAGCTCTGGAATGAATAAACACTCGGGGGTTTAGGCTCCATCACATCCGTTGGGAGCTGGGAAACCAAACAGCACCTCTGGCATTCTGGTTTCATTCTAAAACCTGAAATATTTGGTTTGAGCTCGGGTTTGGCCCATCCTCAGCCAGGAGCTGCTCTGGCAGGGATGGACCCTCAGCTGTGCCACAGCGAGACCTTCCAAGCAGATTTTCTTCCTAATAATGTGAATAATTACAACTCAGAGCCAAGCGACACACACGGAAACAGCTGAAGAGCATGAGGGCAACAAATATTTCTGTGTGTGATGATTTTTAACGGTTCAGAAGTGCATTCTGGGCTTTGAAGTTATCTTTCATGGAGTCCCAGAATGGTTTGGGTTGGAAGGATCCTTAAACCCCATCTCATTCCTCCATCCCAGGTTGCTCCAAACCCCATCCAACCTGGAAGTCCAGCCGTGGACACTTCAGGCCTTGCAGAGGCTGCCCAGGGCAGCGCTGGTTTCCCCATCCCTGGGTGGATTGGGTGACCCTGAAGGCCTTTTCCAGACCTATTTCTAATTTCTCGATAGTTCCATGGTCCTGTGCCGCCTTCAGGTGAATGTGGGATCTCCTCAGTGCTCCCTGCTGTGAATTCCAGTCCGGAATATTTTCACGGGTGAGCTGTGCTGGGTCAGAGGAGGAAGGAGCAGGGTCTTGAGGAGCTCTTTGTTCCCCAGAAAAGACTCCAGACCTTCCCAACCCGAGGCAGCAAAGTGAGGGAGCAGCTCAATTCCTGCCCCTGTGGCTCTGAAAACAAATCCAGAGGCAGCGGGAGCAGCAGCAGCGGCACGGAAATGAAGGAAATGAATTCCCGTGCAGAATGGGATTCAGGTGGAGCTGGATGTTGTAACCAGGACAGGATCAAATGAGGGTCTCAGTGCCAGCAAAAGTGACAACAAAAATGACTCCACCTTCCACCTGCACCCAAGGGGGCTCATCCTGTGCCACAATCCCCATGGGAAGCATTTCGAAGCCCCAAGGGCCGCCTCATTCCCAGGACAGCTCCTTGGATTGATGCCTTGGGGATTTTAACTTCGATTTTTCATGTTTCTGTAGCTTTGCTGTAGTTCTGAGCTCCATATAAAGCGCTAAAACCTCTGTTCCCAGCATTTCAGACAAAACAATTCCTCTCAGCTGGAAAATCCAAGGAGCCTTGGCTGCCCCAGAGCCCCAAAAGATGAAGCCAAGAGTGAATTGGGGGAGCAGGCTTGGGGTGGGTGCCATCATCAGCTGAAGGTGTGATTGGAGGATGAAGGCTCCATGTGGGAATGGACAGAACTGATCCCATGGGAAGAACTCGTGACTCGGGGCCCATTTTGGGTGCAGCCTCTCCAGTGGGCTCTGCCTGCCCTCAATGCACCTGAAGGCCTTCAATAAATTCATAAATTCATAAATTCATAAATTCATAAATTAATCTGCTTTTTATTCTCTTAACTTTGTCTGGCCTCTGTTTTAGGTAAATCTGTTCAGGTATCTGGATGACCTCGGCATGGGCAGGAATCTCTTTTCTCAGCAGTGCCCACCTTGCATCACCCATTTCAAATCCCTTCCTCCTTTTATTTCTGACTTCAGCCCAGAGTTGTGCTTTGCACATTCTAGTCCTTATCTTCAGAAGCGTTCTGTGAAATATTGGCATTATTTTTTGGGGTAAATTTCTCAGAAAATCGTGAAAGAGAGGAATGATAGCCAGCAGTGGTTGGTGGGAGAGGAACAGCCACGCTCTGCTGCACAGATTAATAAGTGAGGCAGCATCCCTGCAGAGAGAGGTGGATTAGTGATAAGTGATTAGCCCTTATCAAACAGATCTCCAGGTATCAAAAAATGGAGAAACAAAGGAGAGGGTCAGGAGTTAAGCACGTGGAGTGAATGAATGGAGGCGAGTAGGAAGACAAAACAGAAGTCTGGGGGGCATAAAATGAAAAAAGTCTTGGTAAAAGAGATTCAATCAGAGATTTGCTTCCCACAGTGCATCAAAACAAGCTCATACAGCAGAAGGGAGTGTGGGAGCAGGAGTTAAAGCACGCTGAAAAATTGGGATGGGCTCTGGCTGCAGAAATCAGATTGAAGGAGCAATTTTTCTGGTCTGATCTGTTTTCCAGTGAATCCCCCTGAAGGGCTGTGCCGGGACGTGCAGCGGGGTTCGGTCCCGAGTCCTTCAAGCTGGTTTTGAAATCTCAGCGAGCCTGGGGCCAGCCTGGAAGCACAAAAAGGGCACTGGGAGTTCGTTCGTGCCCCAAATCCATGCAGGTTGTTATTTCTGCCGCAGAAACCCCGCAGAGCCTCGGGTCGGCCCCTGAGTGAACTCTGCTCCTCACAGTGCCCAAAAACAGCTGCCGTGCCCAGGGCCCGGAGGGGAACGGGAAGAATAATCCTTTTACCTGGAAATGTGGCTGATTTCAGTCAAATGTGCTCGAGTGGGTGGCACAGAATCTCAGTTCTGGCTTAGAAATCACGTATTTTGGGGCAATTCCGTGCAATAATTGCTCCTTTCTCATTTTCAACTGTCTTTTCCTCCCCAAGCTGATGGCAGTGTGGGGTTGCTGCAGAAGAGAAACACCCTTAAGAGGGGCTTTTCATCCCCTCTCTTTACAAGGTGGAATTCAAAAGAGGGAGTTGAGAAAATGCAGAAAATTAAAAATTGGAAAATGAGTTGGAAAATGAATCGGAAAATTAGGAGAGGCTTTTTGGACCCTAAGGGTTTTCTGGCTCTTTCTCCGCCCCAAGTCCCCAAAGTTTGCAGCCTCTTCAGCCGGGATTTAGAGGGCACAAAAATCTTCAAATGCTTCACTCTCAGGCATTTCAGGAGTTTGGGGGTGACTGGACACAGTCAGATTTTAGGGGCTGAGGGAGAAGGGATGTGGAGATGGCTCTGGTTGTTTACAAGGGTTGGAGCCTGGTGATTTCTTGTTGGACCAATTATTTTCCTAACTCTGATAAATCAGCCAGATTCCCAAAGAAAAACCCAAATTCTCCATCGTTTTTCGGCCGTAGCTGAGCTCAGAAAAGGAACAGACTCCTGGTTTTTATTTTTCCAGCCTGTTTTTCCACGAATGGCAGGGGCTGCGGGTCCACAGAGGGAGAAGGGAAAAGCTCTCTCCAAACGATCATGCAAATTCCCCCGGTGGCCCTGGGGGAGGCAGGCAAGTGACATTAAGGTCATTTGGGAAGACCTTGAATATTTTTAATTCAAAATATGTATCACATTTTAATCAAACCAGCTCCGTGCTATTTCTATCCAAGTAATTTGCATTCTGGCTCTGTCATGGGGGCAGTTATGAGTCAGCTAAGCTCTCTAATATAATAACTATCAGAAAATTGTCTTGCATTATTCATGTTAATTATGCTGAACCAAACACTGCAGACAGGAAAATGTATTTTCCATTGCAATTTTTTTTTTTTTTGCCTTGTAGAGATTTTAGTAATTGATTGGAGCAAGTTTCTTTCTCGAGATGAAACCTGCAGACAAAAAGGATGTCAAACATGCCCGTGCCTCAGCAAACAACGGGAGCTGTGCCTGATTTTTGTTACCTTGCTATCTACAGAGAATAGATTTTGTTTCTCTATAAACAGGTGAAATAAAAATAAAAGCCAGTGCCCCGAGTGAGCAGCACACTCATCATTTTCAGGTGCCTGAACCATTCAAAGGAAGCATCTGTTAACAGGGAAGGTGATTTTCCTGGCTCCACTCAGCCCGGTGCTTTGACTTTTGATGTGAAAATGTTAAAAAGCAACTTGCTCCCTCCTGAGCAGCCTTGTTAAAGATCCCATCTCGGGCTGTAACACAAACACAGCAGCCTCTGCTCTCTCTGAAATTCAAATAAACGCAAACCTGGCAGCGGGCACTTCGCGGCACCTGCACCAATAACAATTTTACCGGGAAATTCTGTCTGGGAAAGATCCCCAGGATGGAATCACTGAGCAGCTTGGCTTGGAAAGGACTCCAAAGATCTTGTTCCGTTTCCCACTATCCCAGGTTGCTCCAAGCTCTGTCCAAAACCAAACCCAAAACCTCCTAAAATGTCACAAACCACCCCAGTGCAGTCTGTGAGGGTTAAAAACATCATCAGCTCATGGAACAAAATTACCTGGGTGCCATCAACCAAACTCACTAATTCTTCTCTTCAGGTTTTGGGTTGGTTTTGTATTTAAACAAACTCACGACATTTTGTTGGTTTTGTTACATTTGACAGATAAGGAATGTAAACCCCCTGGTTTTCCTGCACTTCCTAAAATTCTCCTCCAAACTGCCGAAGAAAGGATTTGGTGCCGCTTGTGTTTTTGTTATCAAAGTACTTTTGGCACAGGAAGGGAATTAATGGGCCAGGGAAATGTGGGATCGCTAAAACTGATGGATGGGCCGGGCACACCCAACCCCAAAGGGCAGGGGGACAGCGCTGAGGCTTTGTTACCGTAATTCCAGAGGTATGGGAATGATAATTGGAGGTTTTACTTAATTAGGGTCCAGGTTTCTGGGAAGTTGAGCAGATGTGTGTGGACACAGCAAAGTAAAGGACAGGCAACCTACGGAATGTGGGCTAATGATGGAATTTGTGTTGGAAGGGACCCTAAAAACCACAGCACCTTCAGAGAATTCCGAGTTTTTCTGAACAGGACCAAGCAATGGAACCCTCCCACTGTTTGTAGCCTGATGCAAAAGAGATCATGTAAGAAATAGATTTTTGGTTCAGACCTTGCCTGAAGAATCCTTTTAAACACCTTCCCATGGTTTCTCCACGGGAATTTGCAAAAAACCCCAGCTCAGCCTACAAACTCCTCTGACTCAAGTTTTAATGAACGCCTGTTATTGTCATTTTTCAGGGCTTTAGGGATTGATGGCAAATCCAAGTGCAGCAAACATCGGGATTTGTTTTATTATCTTCAGTTTGCACCTCCTGAAGAGAACCAGGGTGACATGTGAGGATGAACACGCCTGATTAAACTCACTTCTGCAGGGGCTGGGGGCTTTATCTCTCCAATTCTCCCCCATTTTTGAACAGTCAGGCTAGCTGGTGTTCCTCATTAATCACTGCAATTACCTGACGAAGCATCATCAGGAGGAACCCCAAATATTCACATCTTAATTGTGTTTAGCAGAAAACCAAAGTGAAAAAGAAAGTGGCAAAGAAGGAGCTGATCCCCCACACGAGCCCCCACCAGGTTTGCCAAGGCTTTTTTTATTTCTTTGCTCACCTACAACAGAGGCCAGACAAAGGTAGGGGAATAAAAAG
>VZTX01020113.1:0-44281 GCA_013400915.1 Pardalotus punctatus | reverse complement strand
CCCCCCGCCCCAGCCACTTTTCTGCCCACACACCTCAGGGCTGAGAGGTCAGTAGCCCCAGCATGGGGGGGTCTGCTCCTTCCTACCTCCCACAGCCCCACTCTGCCTCTTTCTCTCCTGCCTTCAGGCTTTTCCACCTCTGAGCAAACCCTTTGCTAGAAGTACTATCCTCCAAGGAGAGCATGGACTGAGCCAGGCCTTAAGTCTGGTTTTGCTCCATGGTGCCTGACAGCTGCAGTAGCTCCGTGCCTCCGTTTACCCACTGAACAGCAGTGGTACCCAACCCAGCCCAGTCCCTGTGCCCAGCAGGACACAGCCCTGTGCTCTCCTCTCACTTACCTCACCCGCCACAAAGAAGAGCAATGGTGCCTCCTCCTCTTTGGCTTTGTACTTGGCTATGATTTTTTCAGCTATGGGCTGAATCAGTTGTTTCGCCGCCTCCGACTCCCCATCATCCTCTGAATCTGCAGGGCACGGGGTTGGGGAGACAAAACAAAAAGAGGCAAGGCAAAAAAAGGAGGTTAGGATCAAATGGATGCAAACGGGCCGGGTGCTGGCAGCTCTGTCCCACAGCACCACCACGGAGGAAGCCAGAGCCCGGATGCGAGGCACGGACTTCAAAGCCACATGGCTCTGGAGCAATTAGGGAGCAGCTGAAATGCACTACAGGGAAACATGTAACCAAAGAGCGACTCCTGCTCCCCAAATACTCCACTGCTCGCTCCCTCTTGCTGTTGGTGATGCACAGGGACAAACAGGCACAAAAAAGCTGCTTTGTGGTTTGAGCGTGTTCTGAAGACCAAAGGCAGGCGCTGATCTGAGGCTGCTGCCACCCCTGCCCGCCACCCACCTTCCCTCTGCCTCGGGACGGCTGAGCTGCAGCTCTGCTGCTCCAGTCTCAGCGCTGTGAAGGCAGCTTTGATTTGACAGAGGTAGAGTAGAAAGAGATGACAGCATCAATCAAACACCAGCTACCACTGAAGTTCAAATAGCAAGCTGGAAAGAGGAGAGTCTGCGTCCTTGGGAAGCATTGAGATTAAAAGATTCCAATTCAGGGACAGCTTTTAGGCATTAAAGGAAGAAGGCACAAGAGAAGCCCTTTGTCTCCCCTTGTGGTCCCTGATGTAACCACCCAACACGACAGGTCCAGCCTCCAGCTAGGACAGGCCATGCCCCAGAATCTCTCTGCCCTTGCTCCACACATCCCTGTCCTCCTCTCTGGCTTCCCCAAGCAAAGCAGGAGATTCCAGAGACGCTGCACGCTGGATTTCAGGGTCTGTCCTGCGTGCATGGCAGCGATAAATACGCCGAGTTGTGGGGTGTCTGCAGGGATTGATTTTCCTACGAACATCGGCTGCTGGCAGCACTCCAGGCAGCCCTGCACACTCTGGCTAACCCAGCCCTCACCTCTCCAGGGAAGGAGGTAGATTGGCCAGGATTTATTCACCACCAGCACTTGCTAAGCCTGCCTTCTCCTGGGGGTGTTGCTGCCTGTGCAGGGCAGGCACTGGTCTGCTGGGGGGTCTCCCAGCAGGACAAAGCTGGCCAGGAGCCCCCATTCCCTGCGCCTGCCTTGCTCCAGCACATCGCTGGTGGATTTCACCAAGACCATCCACCCCCAAAAGCACCAAGCAAGAGCCCCAGCTGTTCTCCTGATGAGCTGTTTGAAGCAAGGTGATAGAAAAACTTCGCTCAGAGCAAGATAAAAATAACTCTTTCCAGAGGCCTGCAGCGCCAGCCCCAATCCATCAGGCTTGGCGTGGCCAGCCGGTCCTTTCCGCGTGAGGAGAGGATTTTTGGCTCTGTGCTCACATCCCCCACTGGGCTCCACTGAATAAATAACCAGGGTCAAAAGGAAATCTGAAAGGGAAGGAGGAAAGGAGCGAGGGCTGTGCTATCAGTGCTGCAGAGGAGGGTGTGCTGCTCACAAAGGGCACACGGGGAAGCGGGACACGAGCCCTGCCCTGGGCCAGGCACAGCATCAGCAGGCTCAGGGCAAGGGGGGCTTCTTCAGCAAACTCTACATAGCACACAAAGGACAGCTGCACCCCTCCAAGAGCCCAGCACCCCTTCACTCCCTCCCTGGGATGCTGTGTGCACCCCAGTGCTGCCCACTCAGGGCTCAGTCTGCAGCACAGCTCATCCCAGCCATGCCCTTTCCTGAGTTATTGTGTCCATTGCTGGCAGGGAAACAATGAGGAATGAGCCATCTGTGCTTTGGGTGAGCTCTAGGGCTGTTTCTCACTGCACAGGAACTTCATGTGTGGGTTAGCAGTGAAAGAGGGACAGAACTTTGGGGAAAAGCCTGCCCTGTCCTGCAGGCAGTGCCCCTTAAGGGGAATCAAGGACCAGCAGAGCAGAAAAGAGGCTGCTCTGACTGTCACAGCCCGTTCAGCCCAGGGACTCAAGCCCTGAGCTGTGGTTTCCAGCACAGATCTATAATCCCTCTGCCTCCTCCGTAACATCACGTGTGCCTCAAGTCCCTGCTCCAGAAAGGCTTCCCCTGTCTCCACCACCACCAGCTGTGACAGTGTATTTCTCATCCCCCCAACACCTCATCAGCATTCCTGTCCACAGCCACCACCACACCTTTGATATGACAGCTCCTCTGTGCTGCCAGTCGCTGCTCCACCGCATCCCTGGGTGGGTGGGTGGGAGCTGCAGGAGCCCTGTGGGCACAGCAGGCTCTGTCAAACCCCTGGGAGCTGCTCTGGTACAGGAAAGGCTCCAGGTCTGTCCTGAGGGGCTTCCACAGGGAGTTCTCCCCCCACCCCGCCCCCCCTGCACTGGCCGCTCTATGAGCACACAGTGACGGAAAATGGAAATGGAATGAGATCCCTTCCCATGATCCCTGTCATCACCAGAGGCAGGTTCCCAGCCCTGTGGCCAGCTCTAGCCAAGCTGGCAGCTTGCCCAGCCCCCTTCCCGAGCACAGGCTCTGCTGCCACAGCAGGGATGCTCCATCCATACCTACAAAGAGAACGAGGCAGGGGCCCTCATTCAGCTGCACGGCGTTGGAGTCCGTCAGCTCCAGGACGGGCTTGGGGTGCCAGGGGAACTCGCGGCACTCGATGTCGTTCAGCACCTCCACCCGGCCCTGCCGCGTGATCACGTCTCCCTTGGAGTCCAGGACGATGAGAGTTGGGATGCCTGCGATGGAAAAAACCAGGGAGGGGGATCAGCCAAAGAATGAACTGGCCAGCGACAGGGTGTGGGGAGAAAGGACTTTTCCTATGGCCTCCGGCCCTGGCAGGAGCCCAGCGAGCCTGCTGCCTCTCCGCAGCTCCTGGAGTGGGGATAAGGCTCCCTGGATCCTGTTTCCGTCCTAGCAGAGCACTGCAATTCAGGAGCCAGAGCAGGAAGCTGACAGACAGCTCTGGCCTTGCCTGCCTTTCCCTGTTTGAGTGCAGGTTGGGATTGCTGCTGCCTGGTGTCCGTGGGTGTGAATCCCACCGTGCCACCCAGGGACCCTCCCTCTCACACAGTGCCTTCCTGTGCACCTCCATCCCAGTGCTGAGATGGGGTTTCCTCTGGAAGAGCCCAGGATGCAGGAACACACGTGGATCACAGGAATCGGTGTCCAGGAAGCAGGGTGTGTTCCTTCCCGGAAGGAACAGGGCGTATTTTAGCCCCCACAGCCCTCCAGCAGTCCGCAGTAATGGCCCAGCCATTTCCACAGCACATCCCTCTGGAGACTAACAAAGCTGTGCAGGGATGTCCAGGTCTACAGGATCCTGGCAGGATGTGGCTCGGGAGACATCCAGTGATGGTCTGGCCCTTGGGAAAATGCAGCAGCTTGCCGTGAGCTATGGGGCTGAAAAGCTTTGTCAAAAAAGGAGAAGCTTTCTACAGGAGGTGAACACAGCTGCAGCAGAGACACAGCACAAGTCACCCTCTCTAATGTCACTGGCAGCGGGGCAGGGTGGCCACCAGCTGGTGACCATCCCATCTGATAAAGGCCCCGGCTTTCCCACCACAAAACTGTCACCACTGGGTCAACTTGAGCGGCTCATGTTGGTGACTTCATCTGGAAAGCACAGCATTCATCTCTCATCAGAGAGACAAAGAAACATCCCACGAGGAAGGAAGAGGGGACAGTTTGGGATCAGGCCCCAAGGGACAAATGAATGACCAGTGCGAGTGCCAGGTGCTGCCACCATTGCTCATCACCCAGGCTTTGACCTGCTCCCTATCCAGCACCTCCTTCACCCAGCAACATCCCCAGCAAACTGAGGCAACTGAGACACTCCTGCCCTTCACCCCAAGGTTCATTTTAAAGCTCATTCCTCAGAAATACCCTGCAGAGCTGTTCCCTGAGCAGGGGACATGCAGCGTGTGTTTGCCCCTGCCAGGCTGCTGGCACGGCTCTCCCCTGTTTGTCCAACAGTGGGTTACTCACAAGCCCTCTGAATTGGAGGCATTTCTCTAGGAAATACACGGCCATCTGTGTGTCCCAGCCTGCCTGCAGGTCCAGGCGAGCGGCCGCATTCCCGTCATTCCAGCCTGGCACATTCCTGCCTGCGCTGGGGCTGGTGCTAAGCAGCAGTGCAGGAACCCGCCCAATGCCTTCGCCGGCAGATCCTAAGGGTACGCCAAGAAAACCATTTTGTATCACAAAAAGGCTTATTCATTACCTGTTTGTAATTCCTCATAGCCCCAGGGCAGGGATGGGTTAAACAGACTGGAAGGAATTGGGAAATCTCACGCTGGCCCTGCCCTTACAGGCACGAAGTGCTACTGACACCAGGAGACGCACACGGTGCTCAGCAGCACGCAGGATTCCGATCTTGATCCATTTACGATTCCTAACCCCACCCCAAACGCCTGCTTTTCCATCCATTATATATGAGGGACAGGCTAGAGGCTCTCAGGTCATCAGTCAGCCGGAGCAAGGCAGCATTCCCTGGCAGAGGTTTCAAATAAGCTTTGCTGATCTGGGAAAATTAAGGGCCCATTTTAGGCACAGATCGCAGTGATTCTGCAGCTATCAAGGATTTCATCCACTATTCAAAGCATTCCTCTAGATTTTACCAGATTTGCATATGCAGATGCCCCCCCCCCCCGCCCCCCCAAACACCCAGCCATTAAACCTCTAACTGCAAAAACAAAACTGAATCAGAAAACAAGAGTATTTTTTAAGATAATTCACATCCCGGTGGTCTCAGGTGACCTTTGAGACTACTTCCCTGCAAGACAGGGAAGTCTTTTCAGTGGACACAGACCTATAGGACCAGGAAAACCATCCTTAATGTTATTCACACCTGCTAGCCCAAATAATTCCCCCTCCCCGCCCGTCCCAGCCACTATTTGTTATTTTAGTGCCTTTTGGGGGATTTGGTAATTGCCTTAAGTCATAACACCAGAATTTACTTATCAAGAAGAATCAGCGATCAGACACTGCAATGAATATTGTATAAGCTTGGATGAGAATTAGCATAGACAGTCTTGGTTGGATTTTATGCACTAGAAAATGGATTTGGCTCCCATGGGGCCAGCATTTTATGAAAACACAGGGGCCAAATGGTTTGTTACCGAACCTGGCAAGGCATTTACATATTTATATATTAAACCCCACACCCAACATGGAAATCTCATCTGCATGAAGTCTGTTGGGTGTGTAATCACAATCTACAAGAAGCAAACCCCACACCAACCACAGGACAGGTGGTGCATTCTAGTGCTGGCTGTCCACCTTTTCAGAAGAAAGCTCCAGAAATCTCCTGTAACAGTGGCTGTGAGAGTGGCCTGTGGGTATCTGGGGTAAAGCACGGGGAAGGGGAGAAACAACAAATTGCAAATCCCAAAGAGACACCACAGAGGCCAGGGGGAATTCTCAGGAATCCAAAAGGCCTCATGAGACACACAACAAGGGGTGATTCCTATCAAAGCATAAAGTTGATCACTGCTCCCTGTCCCATCTGAAGGAAAACTAAGGCCAGGGGATTTCACCCAAGGCAGGACTGGGAGCTGCCTGCACAAAAGGGAATTATTTCTAAGCAGCCACAACACAAGACATGACTCTTTCTCAGAACAGCACTGCACCCAGAAGCAATTTACTAGAGGTGGTATGGTACAGCCCCTGACTGCACATGAGTTATGAATAGAGGCATTCAAGTAAACCCAAATAAAGGCCAATAACTCAACTTACATTTTATACTGAGTTTTTGAATGCCGTAGGGGCCAACACAGGACTAAAACAACAAGAGATTTGATTCTCTTGCTGCTTTCCACCAGTCAGGAACTTAAAACAGACAGGGAAGACAAGCTTTTCTGTTGTTTCAGTACCCAGCCTTCACAAAACAGTGGGAAATCTGCCCACGTTGTGCTCACAACCCAAGCACCAGGATGGTAACCTGGACACTCTCACTGATCATAGGTGCAGCTCCAAAGAGAGTTTTCAGAGAGACAGCATTAGAACCAGGAATCTGAGGGAAGACAGATGAGGTTACACAAGTCTGATTTTTCATTTAGGTGGAATAACCACGTGTGGTGATGAGCAGAGCCCATGATATCCAGCTCTGTTTGCAGGAAGCTTTTGTTCCAGCTGGTGTGGAAAGCCTGACTGCAAACAGGGATAACATGGGAGCTACCTGGGCACAGGGCAACAGCCAATATTTACATTTTCAGGTCAGCACACAACAAAGAGAGATACCTTTAAGAAGCCAGCGGCTGGAGCTGGAGGAAAAGCTGTTGTCACTGTTTCCCTGGCTACAGCATGCCTGGTGCTCAAGTATCCATGTCTGGACACCTTATTTACAGAAAGTCCCAGTGAAACTGGCAGCAGTCCTGCAGCACTCAGCCGAAACCAGCACTGGAGAGGGCTCTGAGCGGGCCGGGGAAAAGATGGATGAATTTGGAAAGCTTTTGCCTCATGGGAAGGTCATTAAGCAGCAAACTGATGGCTATTTAAAGCAGGCAAATGGTTATTCTTGGGCTAAGGTCAGGGAACAGGACTGAGTGGCAGCACCGGAGCTCATGCCAGAAGGGGTGTTCGGAGAGGACCCCAAGGAGGGATTATTTCTCCTGTCACTCTTCCCAAGCCCTTAACCACTTTTGGTAACACTCCTCCTTCCCTGAAGACCACATTAACGCTCTGCCAACCCAGATGACCAACATGAAGCTGAGTCAGGGGAGCTTTAGGAAGCTTTTCACCCAGAGGTGAAAAAGGAAAGAGGATTCCCAGGGAAGTGTTCCCAGCAGCAAGCCTGAGTTCAAGAAGCATTAGGACAAAGCTGTCAGGCACATGATGGGATTTTTGGGTGTCCTACATAGGGCCAGGAGCTGGATCTGTGATCCTGATGGGTCACTTCCAACTCAGCAAATTCTATGATTCTGTGACATCACACAGAAACAGCCACCTTGCAGCAAGACCCTTTAACCACAGGGAGAAATTATTTGTACATACATGAGATCTCCTCAGCAGCCAGTCACCTTGCACACCTCTTTGTCCCCTGCAGGAACAAGGTGCCAGCCCCCAGGAAGGCTGCTGTGAGCTTTTATCATCTCCGTGACTCTTTGAAGGCACCCAGACACACAGAGTCTCTCCCTGCCCCTGTGAGCAGCCAGAGCTGCTGGAATTCTGGCACTGGCATGTACAGTAAAAGCAAAGCCATGGTTTACATCAAACACTCTCTCTTTTGTAATTCATGTCACTAACATAAACCAGATGCCATCTTCCTCAGCCCCTGCACAGAACGATGGCCTGCCTTTGCATTACATAAACCAGCATGAAAATGAAATTTAAACCTTCAAGAAAAAGCAAAAATAAATAAATCAGTAATTAGACAAAAGACATCCAAGCCAAAAACAGCTTCCAAGTTTCCAGGAAGAATTAGGGTTGTTTATGGAAGTCCTGTTTCAACTAACAGCCTGCCTGGCAGGTGGTAGGAATGTGAGTTTGTGGAGAGCAGAAACATGAAGCGGCTCTGCCTGGGGCACTGTGCTTTGCTTTGCTGTTTTCTTGCTTTAGTTAAACAAGAGGAGACATTACAAATACTCAACAAAAGCAGGGGGGAGAGGAGATCTGTGCCTCACTGTGGCCTCTCCTACCTTGGATGCCGTAGAGTCGGTTCAGGCGTGACCGTCTGGCCTCGTCAGCGTAGGGCACAGCCACCCAGGGCATCTCACTGAAGTACTGCTTGAAGGAGTCCTCTGACCTGTGCGAGGGGAACAGGGCATGGCATGCAGAGGACGCCCCCTCCACTTGCCAGGCTCTTTCCTCATTAAAAACCTGGCCTGCAAAGCCCTTTATCCCTTCCACCACAACCCACCGGGAAGTGCTGTTGGGAGAGAGTTAGACAAAATTTGAAGCCCCCAGTCCTTCAAGAAGAAGTCCACAGTGTATTTTGCCCCTGTAAAGTATTTCAAACTCTGCAGGGCATCTGAATGCCAACCCGTGGTGACAGCAGCAGCTCGAGCATCCTTCAGACGTCAGAGCCACAAGACACAAAGGGAAACGCAGAGCTGCTCTTGCTGACTCCGCTCTGCACTTCCCCACTGGGCACAGGGAAAGGACCCAGGCAGCCTTTCTAATGCCAGAGCCAACCTGTTCCACCCTAAAGCAAATCTGCTCCTCAAATCACAGCAGCAATGCTCAGCAGCTCTGCCTGCACAGGGTGTGAGTGCTGCCTCACCTGTCTGCACTAACGAAGAGGATCTCAAACTTCTGCCCTGCCTCCTTGATTTTCCGGTAGGACTCCACCAGCACCCTCGTGAGGCTTCGGCACGGCGGGCACTGCAAAACACAAGCAGAAGGACATTGTCTCCTCCTCAGGACCAGACCTACACCCAGCAGGGCCAGGTGACCCAGTGACCATGAACTGCTGTGAGCTCATCTTTGCTGCAGTGCCTGAACATGGCTGGGACTTGTGGTCTGTAAATGACCAACAAAACCTCTTCCATTTTTAAAATCTGACCATTCTCCCCTTTATAGGCCCAGCTGAAGATGACAGGCCACTGCAATGCTGATGATCAAAGCATCTTAAATTCTTCAGCACCAACCACCTGGGGTCTTTACTCTCCCTGAGCCCACTCCATCTGCTCTGCACAGCACCTCCTACTCACCCAGTGTGCGGAGAAATAGACCCCGATGTGAGAGCCCTCCAAGGCACTGCTGTCCAGTGTCTGCCCATTGTTCCTTAGCAGAGGCCCAGCAACAACTTCACTGAAGGGTTTTGGCCCCCAAGGGAACTCCAGACCTGGGGAGGGGTTGGGATAGGGGTGGAAAGAAGACACAAGACAGTAACATGCACATGCAGCTTTTACAGTCTCAGAAAGGTTCCACTAGAAGAACCATCCCTCCTTCTGCAAGGATACAGGGAATCCTGTCTGAGGAATCCCACTGGGGTTCATTCCCATCCAAGGGGACGCAGAACACCTCAGCTGTCAGGCACCACCACACCCACACCCCTGTCCTGAGGTGAGGAAGCCAGGCTCTGCACCACAGCCAGTGTCACCTCTTTCTCTCAGGCAGGCTGCACCCAAGCCCAAGTCACAGCACCTTCAGCTTGACAAAGCCTGCTCTGGTTTTGTGCCTGATGAGGTATATTTTCCTTATCAACAGTGTTTATTTTAGCAAGAGAGGGCAAGGTGGTACGAGCTCAGGAATGCAGTCAGACTATGTTCCTTATGCTGATACTAACCATATATTTTCACACATATCCATGCATGTCTTTATTTATAAACCTTAGCTATATATATGTAAAAGATGGTGTGTTTATATACATATATCTCTATATATATCTTACACTAACCCTCTGCACCCCAAAGCAAGCTGTGTGTGTACACACAAACACGCTCTGAATCATCTGCTGCCAGCTCCCAGAGCAATCAATCCATGTGTTCAGCCAGAGAGGAGGGAACATCACAGATGGCTCAGGCCACAACATGTTCCTGCTGTACAGCTCTGCCACTGAATTAAAGACTCTGTCACTGTGTTCAGTATTTATTGCAGGAAGAAATAATGAGCCAGTAACAAAAAAAAATGGATGGACAACTACAGCAGATGACTGATGGGTCTGCAGGGTCTGGGAGTAAGGGCACACATTTGGCTCATTTGGGTTTTTCCAAACTGGAAGAAGATAGATTCAACATCAACTCCCAGCACAGCAAACTTCAACAAGGGAGAATAGTAACATTTTGCTGTTTAACTTGTAAATAATGGGAAATTCATTAACCTGACTGTGATGTCAGTGATGAAAGTCCCACTCAGTATTCTGGAAGGATTCTGCTCCCAAGGTATGGAAGGTCAGGGCCCCTCATTCTGTCTGTCCATGTGCCTCCATCAGGAAAAAGTCCAAACTTCATGTTTCAGTTAGCCTAACCTTTTCCTCATTAGCACTCCAGACAAAAATCCTGGAGGGAAATTCTTTGTTCTTTTCAGTATGCAAAACCAAAACACAAGATCTGGCAGGAATGATGCAGAAAATTTTACCCCGAAAATAGCACAGTGCTTTGAATAGTTAAGTATGACAATAGTTCTTTGTTCCCTCCCCCCCAGGCCATTCTGAAGGAGCTGAAATCAAAAGGCAGCCGTGTGTCCATGTTTCTGTGGCACAGGGGACTCCAGGTCTTACCTTCCGGGTCATCTCGGATGACCAGGAGGCCGTTCCTGCAAACCACCTTCCCAGTGCAGGCATCGATAAATATTAGGGAAGGAATGTTGGAGACTCTGTACTTGTTCCACAGTTTCAGCTGTAAAAGAGATTGGGAGGGGAGATAAGGAAGGTAAACTTGGCAGCGTGAAGAGGAAGATTTTGGAGCATCAGCATCTTTCAGAGCAGAGGTCAGAGGTGAGCAAAGAAACAGAGCTGGTGCTTCAGGGATGAGCGTGAAGGAATGTGAGGAAGAGCTCCTGGGCCAGTGCCCAGAGAGACCCTCACCATCACCACCACCCCCTCAGTACCTCAGGTGAGACCCTCGTGTGTCTCACACCTGCTGTGGACTTGCCTGTGAGCACAGGCCAAGCTTCTCCTCCTGCATTTACCTCTTTGCAAGTAAAATGGGAATAATACTTGCCATGCTTTGAGCTCTTTGTTTAGAAGACACGGTAAGCACAAATACTTTTAATGCCACTGCTCTGAAGCAATTTGTAATGCTTCCCTGGCTGTTTCCTCCCCTCCCACTTCCATGTTCATTAAACAAACCAGCAACCCCTGCCAAGACACAGCCAGGCCGAACACAAGGCCAACACACAAAAAAATTATTCTTCTGCAACTGGGGCTTCCCGGGTTTGTTCCCAGGAGCTGATTAAGGGCTTTGACACCAGCCTGGGGGCCCAGCTCATCCATCCTGCACTGCCAGCTTTGCAGGCTGATGGCCACACTTGGGGCATCCCAGTCTGGATGGTCCTGCGTGCCGGTCACTACGTTTTGCTGCGAGCTCGGCTCTGCTCAACATCGGTGACAGAGCGCTCTGGGTGTCACACACCCCTGGGCTGACATTCCTCAGGATATGCTTCTGGCACAGGATAATTTGGAGCTTAACGCAGGCACGGAAGCTGGATGGGATGAGGAGGAACAGGCACAGCCCAGCCTGCAGGTGTGGGCTGGCAGAGCCGGTCTCCCCACCACGCACGGAGGAGCTGCTGCCATCACCTCGTTTTCCTTACATTTCTCCAAGCATTTCAACCCAAACAGCCCAGTGGTGAATTATCAAACCCTCAAACGAAAGCCAAACCCTAACCAAGAGCCAAAGGGGGAGGAAACTAATCTCCACCTTCCCCTAGCATCAAGCTCTGCTCTGCAAAGCCCCTCAGGCTTTGTCTGTTTACAGCTTGCCTCAGTTTGGAGAATAAAACCCGGGCACAGGAGAAGCACAGAAGGAGCTCACCAGTGTCAGCCAACACAAGAGCCAGAGAAACCATCACAGAATGTGCTGCTGCTTCCACCAGCTTCTCACTCAGAAACTGCACCCATGTGTTTCAGAGGAAGAACTCTGCAGATCACCATTCCTGATCTGCCAAGGGAGGCAATCCCATTTCCCAAGATGGGAATGAGCTGGGGATGGAGCAAGAGGCGATGTTTTGTGTCCTACACACCAGCCTTCCATTTCCAATAGACATATTAATGGATTCACAATCCAAATGGCCTTGGGCATGAAAAGAATAAAAGAAATAACACTCGGTGCAAACCAGCCCCCTCGCCATGACAGTGTTCAAATCACAGAAGGTAAAATCCACTTCTGTGAAGTTTATAGGGTGGGGAAAAGCTCTTTATAAGGATCACAGGCATTTAACAGGGTGCTGCAAACAATAAGGAAATTACAACTAGCAATCGGATCGTTCTCTTTAAATAGTTGCTTACATTACACTTCATTTTGCCAAGTCCTTTGTATACAGAAGCAGCTCCCCCGGGGCATCACGGTGGGTCCTGGCAGTTTTGCTTGGCTGGGGAAGCAGCAGGGTCTGCACCTTGGAGCCAAGAGGCTGCATGGAGTCGCTGTGCTCAGAGGGATGGGGCTGGAACACGCCAGATAAGGGGATAACACCAAACCAAACCTGCTCAAAGCTCTGGAGTGAGCGGGGCATGGCTGGCTCCAGGCAGTCTACGGGGTCCAGCAGATGTGGCAGCTCTTGCCAACTGCTGGTCCTGGCTCTTCTCAGGACGTGTAAACCATCAGGCCCCACTGGACTCGAACTGCAGGCACTGCTCCTGGCTTCCCAGAAATCCATGGCACGGGCAATCTGCAATCCAGACACTCTGTCCACGTGAAACTGGGAGCTGCCAGTTCTAACTCATCACTCAGAGTCCACAGGAGAATGCCTCAAGCAAGCACAAAGCTAGGTGTGTATCAAAAGGGTCAAAAAGCATCAGAAGAGGTCAGTGTGACATCTGCTGCTGCTGGGGGAGCACGTCCATCACTGAGCTCTGAGACTTGCACCTAAAGAATATCATGTCACACTCTGTCACACCTTGGGTGAACAAGAAAAAGCAATTGAAACGGAAAGGTTTCACCCTGCACCTGTGCAAAAGCTTCCAGACACAACCCACCAGCACAGGTAACACCAAACAGAGTCTCAGAGCTTCGTTCAGTTTGACAGCACTTCCTATCTGCAATAGGTTTGGTGCCCGGGTTATCACTGAAACCCATCACACAGCACCAACAAACAAACACAACAATTGCATATCAAGCAACTGGGACTTCAAACTTCCATTTGAAGCCTATTAAAAAAACCTTGAATTGGAAGTTAGTGGTCTCGATGCACTAACCATATTAATTCCATACAGGAATGTGCTGTATAAAAGTGGGAGCAGTTTGGTTTGATGATTCCCCCGTGCGCCAGGAAAGCTGATGGGAATGAAAAACGCACGCGCTGCAGGAGGAGTGCCAGGATCTACCGCAATTCCCACCACCCTGGCCCTCATCAGTCAGATTCCAGCCTTTCCAGAGCCTGTCAGACACTTGGGAAGGAAGCCTGATAGTTCCTTTTACTGCAGGTCTGACCTGAAAGAGCAGAACCTTGTTAGGAACTGGGCTGGTTCATTTTAGCCAGGCTGAAAACAACTCCCTGTGGGATTCCCACACTGTGCCACTATTTAGCACCTAAACTACAGCTTCCAGCAAGAACATCTGATCTCCACCTAAAGCCTCTGAACACCAGGATGACCCAACCTGTCTTGTGGCAAACTATTGCACTAGTTAGCTTTTCTCAGGGTAAAATGCCAGGGATTTGTACATGGGAAGGTTCTGGAAAGAGGACAAGCTCAGCTTACACCCACTGGTTGTGGTCCATGCAGAAAGGGAAACCAGGAGAGAAAAGGCATCCCTGGTATGGGTACCTGCACAACCACGCATCTCACAAAGGATTCTGTGTCAGGCTGGGCGTGGGATGCAGAAAGCAAATTACAACTTGCTGTGAGACCGCAGGCTGATGGGACGATAGCTCAGGCAGCAGGGCAGAGTGCTGCCTCAGCAACTCTTAAAAGCTGTTTTTCCTGCCGTGAAGAGGATGACATAGAAATAACATACTCCACACACTCTAAGGATTTGATCATCCATTTAAAGAGGGGATCTCTGCTCCGCTTCCCAACAGCTGTTGCAAATCTGTGGGATCAAGCCAAAGCTAACACAGATGTGGAAATAATCTACGGACTATTCAGCCTGAAAGCAGCTGATCCTCTCGCAGCACCCTTCACTCCTGGTCCAGGCTGCAGGTCTGCTGCAGTCACTGCTCACCCCAGGACACCCACTGGAGAAGGAGTGAGGAAATACAGTCCCTCACAAGACTCCATGCAGGCTGATCAGTCTTACAGAAACTTCCCTGGCTCCTGTGCAGGTGGTTTAGTGCAGCCGTCCAGTGGAAAAACCAGAGTCACCAGATTCCTCTGGTAACTTTATCCCAACACAAAAGCATCACCACGCTGTCCTGGAACCACAAGCCCTGGGCTCCCTCCATGACTCCATCCATGACCAGCTGTGAGGGGCTTTCAAAGATCATTCACGATCTGAGGGCTGAGGTGATCCCCACGTCGGCTGTGCAGCAGCACAAGGCTGCTCTTCCCACCGGTGCTGGCTCCATTTTCCCCCTGATCCTGGTGACTGGGAATGCCTGGATGAGAGGCTGGGGAGAAGTTTGCAGACAACCACAGTAATTTTTCCAGATAACGGTGTCAGACGAGAGGTCTCCCCAGCAGCCCAGGGCTGTTTCTGCGCAGGGCTGGCACCCAGCCGGGGTGGATGAAATCCCCTCCTGCTCTGCACATTCTGCTGGGGAAGGGATCCCCCACTTCCAACAGCTGCCGGGCGCTATTTTTGGCTGTGCTGATTGATTTATCAGTCCTGGTCGCATTCACTCGCTAACATAAATCCTGAGCTGCAGCGGTGAATGCTGGCAGAGATAAAGCACAACTGCCTGCAGTGCACTGAGCCCTGGCTGCTGGGAAGGTGGTCCTCCCCCCTTTGGGGGCTCCATTTGTGGTCCTCCCCCCTTTGGGGGCTCCATTTCTCTGCTGTTGTGTGAAACTGGACCATAAAAGCTTTCATGCTTCCCTCTTCCACAGCATATGGAGCTAACTCTGCCCAGAGATGCAGAGGGCAGACATTGTCTATGCTCATCTTGCAAGCCACGCTTCTACCCTGACCACTGACAGACAGACAAAGCCAGTTTAAACACTCAAAGGCAGCAATAAAATGAACATGTTCCTGCTGTGGATGGCTGTTGATTTTTACTAAACCAAATGCAAAGCCACTTTTCTAAAAATCCACTCTTCGAGGCAATACCCCCAGGGGTCTGGAGAATTCTTCTGGTGAGGCATTGGAAAGATTCCACCTTCCAGCAGCCCCCATGAATGACCATGTGAGGGCACAGAGGGGTTTCCATTACAGCATGAGCTTGGCCCTTGCTGGTCTCTCATTCAAGAGCCATGGCATGAAATATGAAGTCTGTCTGAGGAACACATGAGCAGTGCTTAGGTGGAAAAGTGCCCCTGGCCCAGGGCTGCAGGGACCAGCAGAGCCCATTGCCCAGCTCTGCCTCACAGAGCAGCTCCAGGCTGATGAGATATCCATGGCCATTCCCAGTGCTCCGGCGCTGCGGGAACCCCTCTGTCCTCGCTCACCGACAGTGTTAAACTGCAGCTTTTACATCGTGCCTTAAAGGGTTTACAAGCACCAGGGGCCACCCAGGCTCTGCAGACAACAGGCTGCTCCCTCTCCCTGTCCATTTAAATCTAGTTCACGCCTGTCCCTATGATTCAAGCTCAGCTTGGGCAAAGGCTCCTCTTCCAGCCCTCCCTCATCGCTCCTTTTCCTTTGTGCATCAGGGAGCCCCCTCAGCAGAAGGGGAACACGGTGAGGGAAGGACACGCAGCCAAACAGTGCAAGAGGGGAGACCAGATGGTGCACGCCAAGGTCTGACCCCCTGACATGAGGAGATCGAGCGAGGCTTGGGATAAATTAATGTCCATTGTGCTGCTGCTGCTTCTCTCTGAAAGCCAATCAAAATCTAATTACAAAATACAATGGTGAGAGAGATGTCTGCAATGGGAACGTTAATGAGCTGAGGAGGGAGGATTTGGAATTGTAATAAACAAGATTGATGTGAACAGCTGAGATGGACAGCGCAGGGCACAAAGGCTGCTGGTCCATACAGACCCCATCGCTCCCCTCTGTGTGCACACTGCCTGCAATGGCTCAAAGCCCAGTTAAAACCAACCTCAGCACCAGCTTCCCCTGGCACTCGGCCCAGCAGCACCTGCTGTGGACATTCCAGCAATACGACTCGGTGCAAGCAAAGAAATTAAAATCCAACCCAAAAGTTCTGCTTGTCACTTCCATCCTCTCCTTGCTGCAGCTCCACGGCAGGAGACTGGCAGAACACATCCAGCTTGTGGCTGCCCACACCGCCCCACAGCTGCTGGGGGGACAGGGGAGACCCTGGGCTTTTGTTCTTCCCATCCACGAACACAGCAGCAGAAGGTTTGGAGGCAAAGTGGAAGGAAATCCTCTCCACAGGTTTCTGGCACAGCAGTCCCCAGCCAAGGGCTGCTCTTTGTTCCCCTGAGGAGCTCCACAGCCAAAAATGCCTGGGATGAGGGACCTGGGCCAGCCCAACTTCATGTTCTGGTGCTTCCTCCCATCTTCTTCCTCTCACCACCCTGCTTTCCCAGCGCTGGCTGTTGTTCTCTGCAATTTCCCGTGCTGTGCCATGCGAGGGACTGCGAGCTGAGTGTTTTATTTGAGGGCAAGGCAGCATATGGCTGGCTCCGAGCACAAGCTGCCTCCTCTCCCCCTGACACACATGCAGGCTGACAGGCTGGATCCTCCGCAGCCCACATCTGATAGGAAAACATTTAATTTGAGCAGAGCTGAAGAGCAGTTAACATGATCTATGGAGAGCAAAGCCCCAGGGCCCGCAGCAGACACGGGAGCTGCCCTGGTTGTTTTACATATGCAGGTTTCAAAGAGGTGCTGGGATGGCAGCTTGGTTTGATCCCAGGATCAGGAGGAAGCAGCATTTGACTAAACATACAGATAACAACAAAGGCAGGAAATCAAGCAGGGAGAATGCCACCAGACAGGCTGGTCTATCAACACTATGGGGATGTCTCTTATAAACATCTTTTCTTTCAAGTGTTTCTCAAATTGTATTCAATAGCCCAGAGACGACACAGAATTTAAGGATGTAGCATTGTACACAAGACTAGTAAATACACCTCCAGTCACTTCCAAGAATTTTTTTTTCCTCTATGTGCACACCTTGCTTTACCTCTTAAAAGGAGGCTTCCATGTGAGCAAGATATTTCATAAACATTTTTTCTTTCTTCAAACACACAAAAAGCAGTGAAGGCAGCAGCAGTTAAAGTGTAAGTGGGAAAAATTTAAGACACATGTAGAAGCGTATTATCCATGGCCCCTATAAATTACACCCCCAAATGACTAACACTGAGTAAGAAAAAGCTGTGTAAACACAAAGGTAATAAGAAGCAAATAATAATTTCTGTCTCTCTCTATGGGGAAGGGCTATTTTTCCATCTGTTTATAGGAAAAGCGAGGGGTGGGGTGGGAGTCTGGGATGTTGAATTGAAGTTCAGGGACTCTCTCGGTCCCACGTCTCATCTGTCACTGGAAGTGGGACAGCTGCCAGAACATGGGTTTCCTACCCACTGCCTTTGCTGCTACTGTTCACTTGAGTGCTGGCAGTAATCTCAAGGTCAAACACCTTGCAATCCTGGATCATTAAGAAACAAACACTTCTGAAAAGCCTTGAGTTTAGACAGAGTTCCCACCAAACACAAAAGCCTTTTAAATCAGCAGGGAAATCGGGATTTGTTGTTTTTTTTTTTTGTTTTGTTTAATGCACACAATGAGGTATTAGTGGGGTTTCTGTTTGTTTTCAGTGGTTAATCCGAGAGGGAACCTAACACAATCAGACCAACAAAATCCTGGAAAACAATGGAGTATTTGTTAGCACTGTAACACAACCTGAGGAGTGAGGGCTCCAGGATGCCACAGCCAGGAGCCTCCCTAGCAGTGACAAGCCAGCACCAGGACATCCCCCAGATCAGCCACACAAAAGATTCCTGTAAAACTACCTAGACATCTCAGATACCCTCTTGTGCCCACTGCTGCCGAGATACCCACTGGGTGGATGGGAAACCTGCTTTTACACAGCACCTTTTGAAATGCAATAGCTCATCCATCACATCACTGCTGATGCTTCCTTACAAAACCTTACAAAAACCTCCAGTCAACACAGCTCCTGCATCACTGCAAACACTGTATAAAAGCAGCCACTTCTCTCCAGCTGATCTCAGGAGAGTGCACTGGTTGGTCTGGCCCTCCCTACAGCTGCATCCATCTCGGTGTCTCAGAGCTGACAGCATTGAATCTCATCTGGCAGCACTCCTGGTTTGCAACCCAAGGAGATTTTCATGCAAAGGTTACACAGCTGCAGAGCTACAAAGGCCACAACCACAGCCCCAGCTGCGGGGGCAGCTCTGGGCTTTGCATGCAACAGGCTCCGCTCACAGCTCGGGAGGGCGGCACAGCTCAAGGGATTCACTCTGTAACCGCAGATCAAAATATGCCAGCAACTAACCAGAGCCAGGTGCTCTCAAGCTCCAGCTGGAAAGAGCAATCCCTGCCAGTGACAGCTCCGAGTTATCCTGCTCCTCCTCGGCTCTTGGGATGGAAGGGATCCCTCAGCCTGTGCAACCTGGAGCAGCTAAAATGCTCATGGGGACTTCTCCTTTGGAGCCCCAAGTCCATCCTGAGCAAACATCACACCACCAAAACTGCTCTGGGCTAAACCATTGCTGATGATGTGTTTTCATGGCCTCTGTGCCCTCCTGACACACTTCACCAGCACAGCTGAGCCCCAGAGCTGCGCTGGCCTGAGCCAGAACTGGGTACCCTGTGGGGAAGACCATGTGAGTGATGTGTGACACGGGCAGGACAGATGTAACACAGGCTGCTGGAAAACACTCTCCTGCTGAGCACTTCTCCTCTCCCTCCTGCTCCCCAAAGCGACACTCAGCCCCTCGGCAGAAAGGCTGGAAGTGTAAACCTGCCTGAGCCAATGATCTCCAAATGGGAAAACGCCACCGAGAGTCCCACGTTTGCAATTAATCACCTGCACTCATTAAAAACCAGGGCAGAACAAAGCTTTGCACAGCTCAGATGCACCAACACCTCAACTGCAGCACAAACCAGCAGGTGGGAAGCTGGGGAAGCCATTTCCTCACGCACTCCCTTGCAGAGCAGCTTTTCCATCACAGTGTGCTCCAGGAAAGCTGGCGGACAGGGAAAGGAGGGACAGGGAAATGAGCAGAGTCATGGTATGGGCTGGGCACAGAGGAAGGGGAGGGACGACCAGCATGGGGCCAACAGAGGGCTGAGGGGTTTATGACACACACACATGGTGGGCCAGGTGCAGGGCAAGCCAGGGAACCTGATCCGTCCCCGAAACCCAGCACCGAGCCACAAGAGGCCCCCAGCTCCAGAGCCATCAATCGGGGAGGAATGGGACAGCAGCCTGCAATTCCCTCTTCTTCATTTTAAGCCATTGTACAACAGCCAAATCAATTAAGAAGATGAACACGGACAGCGAAAAATCAGTAGCAAGGTCAAAAGCTGCATTGATGAAAGTCAGAAAATACAGTTTCTCAAAGGGCCAAGAACCTGTAGGCTGCATACTGATGAAGGCAGGATACAGTGCGAGAGAGCCTTGGCCACCGTGTCCCTCCTGCCACCCCGAGCATGGCACAGACACTCACGGAGACACAAGGAGCTGCTGCCAGGAACTGATGAAATGTGAATCCCACGGGGGTGTTCAAAATGTCAGATAAGATGCAGTGTATTAATTCTCTCTGCTGACAGCCAGTCCCAGCTGCAGGGGGAGGCTTGGAGACCGGAGGATTCAGCGAGCCAAGGATACCCAGCAGCAGCTCTGCCACTGAGTCAAGAGCAAGGCAGAAGGTGACACAGAGGGCTGGGTGGCTGGAGGGCTACCTCATCTTTTTGGTGAGAATAACAGAGATTTCTGTGCAAAGAAAAAGCAAATTGTGTGTTCTTTTATAACATGCCGAAAACTTCTGTGTGCTGGCAGCGACCTTCCTCAGATGGGGCTGTATTTCAGCTGTTACTATATTCAGTTTGTAAAATGCTCTGGGATGATAAAAAACCACTCCAGAAATAGTTACTAAAACTGTTTCCAGGAAATAGATCCATGGAGATGGAGAAAGCCTGGTGTTTTTACAAGACCTTCAACTAGAGAAAGACCAAAGTTAAGAAGTTTTGCTTCCTTGTCTTTTCAGCAATAAAAAGGAGCTGCACTGAGGTTTATTTGATTCTGCAAGATACAAAACCACCATCAGTTGTTTCCTCAGAGGGAAGCCTGACTTGAGATGGACAGAAAACACCCCTCAAGTCACCTGGAGTTGAAGCCTTTCTACCTTAGTCAAGCTCTGGATTTGTCTACTGGCATTGTTGTTTTATCCTGTTGCTTTCCATGATTATTGAATTGTCCAGAAGATGATCCCAGGGTAACTAAATCCATGCTGCAGGAACAGAGATTTTATCCAGGAAAAGCGCTGTGGGAGCACTGCCTATCCTCCCATCCCCATTCCAGCCTCAGCGCTAGGAAGCAACGTGTTTGGAGTTGGATGAGCCACAGGAAACGCAAGCAAATCATCCACTTGTGTCCAAGTGACTTTTTCCAAGGATCTGCCATGAAGTTTCAGGCTCAGTCACCCCTTCCACAACCCTGGATCAGAACTGATTGAATGCAGCCACCGAGTCAAGCTCCAACACACTCATCTCGTTTGGCAGCCCTGCAGTTCCGCTTCCAGCTCCATCCTTTTCCCCTCCTCTCCCTCTCCCTCCTCTTGTTCAATTATCTTGCTTCATCTTTATTCCGTTTCCAGGAACACTTAGCAACAGGCTCTTGCAATCAGCCACCGGCAGGCAGGATCTGAGGAGGAGCCTGCAGTTGCGATGACCTTTTGCTACACTCATGCAAATTTTAAAGGAAGTATGCGAACAATTTGCCTTTTAAGTATCCTCTGCTTACATTCACGGGGAGTTAATTCTCCTTCTCTCCTTAGAGGCATCAGAAACACCAGATTTTCTGATTTTACACTAATGAGAACAAAACCTGCGGCTTAATTCCGGCTTACTTTGTGGGATTTTTTTTCTGGATCTCACGCTGTGAGCAGAACCCGAATGGGTGAAAATTAACATGTGACACCTACCCTGGCCAAGACCTGAGGTCTGCTCGGACACTACGTGTTCCTGTCAGCAAAAGCCAGGCGTGAAGTTCGGGGTCCATCCCAGCAGCCAGCCAAACTCGTCCTGAGATGGACAAGATGCTGCTGCTCCTCTTGGTGAGCAGCTTTCACTGATCACCATCAGTCTTTCATCCCAGGACAGCCCCAAGGAATGCCAGGAGCCAAACATTGCCTCAGCCCCCCAAGGAGCACACAGCATTTGTGATCTCTGTAATTAAAGCTCATCAGCCAAGGCAGCACGTGAGGGCTGGGACAGTGGTTAAGGACTCTTGTTCCCATGGGATTCCTGGAGCACTCCTGCCAAATCCAGGGACTTTGGCAAGTGACATCCTCCAAAACAACACACCGACCACCACAAGGCTCTGGGAGGGCAACACCGATGCTGAATAGATGGAAATGGGTAAATAACGAGCCTGGGTTTGGAAAACCACAGGAACAAACTCACAGCAGCCGTTTTTGCAGCTGCCCCAACGGGGGCTGGCACAGATCAAGCAGCAGCCGTGCATTTTCATCAGATTTAAATCAAATCCCTAAAGCTTTTCCAGCGCTTTTCCTCTCACTCAGTAATTTTCCCACATACACAAACAAGTTTGGAGACACCTAAAGCGCACACCAGGAGAGCCAATGCAGCTTGCAGGGCACGGGTGCATCACTGCATTTAAGTTACTTTCTCCTTGAAACAAATCCTCCGTGTTTGGAATAAAAAAAATCCTGCATTTCTTGCAGTGGCTTGAAGCTGAGGGAGGGAATGGGTGAACACCCAGGTACCAAGGCAGGCAGCTCACTTACTTTTACTTTCTGCATGGTTCTCAAAAAAAGGGAAAAAGTTTGCAGGGCCCTGCTCCAGGACACAAACAAAACAAAAATCCCTCTCAGATCTCTGATACTTTAGATGATCTTAACAAGTATAATCTACATTTTTTTTTTCCCTTTTAAAAAATGAAAAGTCTAAACAAGCACGTCATTGATCCGATTGCTGAGAACAGCATCTGGAACATCAATCCCTGCCTGAGACTGCAGAAGCTGCAGGAGAGCTCAAAGCAGCCAAGGCTGCCCTTGAACCAGATGCTGCTCACTCTTAGAGAAACGCCTGTGGATCTGTGTGAAAATGATTAAACAAAATTGCTCCCTCTTTTTTCAACTTTAGAACTCAAATCTGTTTTCTCTTAGAGGGCAGATACTCATTACATATCCCACAGCACATCAAAGGGCAGGAAAAGAAGGAAGGCAGCCACCCTGCCATGCACCAGTGCCCTGTGTCCTGCCCAGCCCATCAGCACCCACCGCCTCCCCTCCCCAAAAACCCTTGACTTGGGGTACAGAAGGCACAGAGGGTAAAAACACCTCTTGAAGCTTCAGTCCCCCCTTAGTGACAGCATGAAAGATGCCAGCCAGGGGCTCTTCCAACAGCAGCAAACAGCAGCCTCATGGTTTGTAGGGAATTCTCTTGGGGCTTCAGAACAACTCCAGCTATTGAAGCACCCCGGGGAGCCCCAAACTGAGTATTTCTCCAACATTCTGTCCCCATCACTACTTGAGCATTCAGAGCAGAACACAAGGGACCACCAGTCCAGTCCCAGACTGCCAAACTCCTATCTAGATCCAACCAGCAGCTTCTTCAAAAGTTCATTAGCAAAATGAGAACATCAAGAGAGCATTGCAGAAGGTGCCGGGGGCCTCCAAATCAACCATGAGAGGCTGATGGTGACCAGAGAGGGAGGAGAGGGAGGATTTGCACCAAACCCTGTGCATTTAATGTCACACCTGACTCAAATCCCTATGCTCAGAGGTGAAAGGCAAGTGACCGATGAGAGGCCTCATTCCCAGAGCCCTTCTCATTTATTTTAGTTCAAAGACCCCAGAGAACTCAAGGCAATCACTCACCAGCTCGGATATTTAAGGAGGAGCGTGGGGAAGTACGCCTGGGAAGCAGGAAACACAAAGTCAGCTTCATCCAAGATCCAAGAGAGAGGAGTCACAGCCAGGCTCTTATTTAACAGCTTCTTCCAGACAACCCACTGCCTCATCCATCTTAATCTTTGACAGCTGAGAGATGAAAACAATTTATCCTCATTCCCTGCTCTTACTGAGAGGTTACAAGAAATAAAACTAAACCAAAGATCAATGTTATACCCCTTCTCAGACAAACTCTGCCTGACCTGGACTTTCTCAGCATTCTTTTATCTAGAGGAGTGTTTTGGCTAAAGCTCTGCAGAGGAAAGCCATGTGAGCAAGCCAGTTAAAAACCTGGTACTTTCATGTTTATACAGCCAGCTAAGCAGCACACTACAAAGCTTTTTATTCCAAGTCTCTCCTGACAAGCCAGCATCGATAAATTACATAATCTCCCAGGAATTACGATGCACAGGAAGAAAAAGAAGCCCCATTCCCTAGGTAGGAAATAAGGGCTTAGAAACTGAGAACTGAAGGAATAGTCTGTACAAAAATCATCCCAAGATGAGGAGGCAACTTGTTTGTACTAAAAGGAGACAGCAAAAGCATTTGTAGACAGACTCTCTCCCCATGGTTACCAAGAACTCACCAGGTCCACAGTTGAAGACAGAGATACCTCAAAGGTCTCTGTTCTCCCAAATGTCCCTATTTCCAGAAAACCCAGCCCGAAATAAGCCCAGTGTTTGACAAGCAGCACAAGCGGCTAAAAGCATGAGAAGAAATGAGGTTCCCGGTCTGAGAGGTGCAACTGAGCAATGAATCCTGCAACAGAATCATGGAGTATCCTGAGCTGGAGGGGACCCACTAGGATCATCAAAGCTGATGTCAATGGGGTGCATCCAAGTACAGCCTGAGCTCCCAGGCTGGATTCAGGCTTCACACACTGACCATGTAGTGAGCGGTGTTGGTTTTACATGCTGTGTGTGCAAGAGCCAGGAAAAATCCATCTTCAATGTCATAACAAACCCTAAGGTAAACACAAAGGCAAGGCCACACATATTATTCAATTAAAGAGGCACATAAAGGAGAAGGAAGCCCTGGCCATGTGCTTGCTCCTGATTTTTGCTGTTTCTCAGCGAGCACACACAAAAACAGGCCACGTTAAACCCTGCATGAAGCGGATGCTCCCTTCTCCAAGAACAAACTGGCTGGTTCTAATAAAAACTGAAAGAGTTTTGCAGAAGAAACCTGCATTTCACCGTCTTTGCACTGCTCTCCCCCACCAGGGAGTGAGGAAAGAGCACACCTTGGCCCCCTTGCAGATTCACACCCCAGGGGCTGGGCAGCTTCGATCAACACCCAAACCCAGGAAATTCCCAAACCAAAGAAAGCAAACCAGAGCCAGCTGGTCTGTAAAGGCTGCAACCCTACAGAAAAACTTTGTCTTCAAGTTATGAAGTTTATAGAGTTTGCTCTGCACATTATAAACTACACACGTGGTTTTGTAAGGTAGTGGGCAAGGGAAGGGGTATCTGAGGGTCCAGGTCAGCCACAGGAAAAGGTCCACCTGCACAGAACCTTTTACAGCAGCTCTAACACACCTGAATTGGGTCTTCTGTGCTTTCCCCAGGAGGGTTGAGCAGCTCCTCCCTCCACTGGGCAGAGCTGGAGCCCCACACGTTAAATTCTGGGCACAGAAGGGGTGGCACTTTGGATTACTGACAACTTCAAAAGGAGGAGAAAAGCCCTTCTCGGGTAAGCTGCTCAGTTTGCTGAAGGGCGTCAGGACAGCCTGAGCCAGCAGCTTTGCTGAACATTTCCAGGCTCCGTCTGGCAGCCTGGCACTCAGCCTGCTCCTCCTTTTCCGTGCCAACAGGGACACCCAGATACGCAGGACCTGCGTTGGTTACAGCAGTTCCAAAGCAGGGGGAAAAGGATGTGCAACTTCTACAAGAAAGATGCTTTTACAGGTTGTACAAAATTAATGCTTTTCAAATCTGGGCTTGCTTAGGAAAGGAGAGATTCAAAGCTCCAAACCCATCCCATTTGCAAAAATAAACAAACAAATAAATAAATAAATAAATAAGCACAAGTCCCAGATTCTTCTCTGAATCCCAGGGAATCAGCAGGTGGCAGATGGTTAAAGCCAGAACAAGGCTATTACAGATCTGCAAGCTGAAATATTCCCCCGCCATCCCACCTGCAGATCTACAGGAGGGCCACGGGGAAGATTTACCACCTGCAGCTTTGGGTTGTTGTGGTTACCTTTTAGCTGGTTCAAAAGAATATTACAATGTATTGCCCAAGGGAGTCCATAAATAGCAAAGGATTCTGCTCTAATCCCCTATCTACTCCTTTCTGGATAATATGGCATTTGGACAAGCACTGCCAAAACACAGATTTATGGCAAAGCTGAGAGTCTGCATGGCCAACACATGCTCTAAAAACTCAGGATTCGAAGGAATAAATAAAGCCGCTCCTAGGATATAGACGGCTCTTCAGTTATGGATGCTCCATGGAGTTACAAACCTGTTTGCAGGATTTCTGCTTCCCTCTGCCATCCCAGGCAAAAGACAAGTTTATACTGCCTTTCCCCAACACTAAAATCAAATTTCTCACTGGGTGTTCTTCCTGATACCACCACCACACAGTCTTCTGCTCACTTCCCATTTCTTTACTAATACTTTATAATATCCATCAGCTATTACCTATCCAACCAGCTTCAAACTTCTTTTCTGACAGTGACCAACATAAAAGAGAAAAGAACTAAGAAAACCGCAGACTAAAGGAACTATAAAAAGTACAGCTGACGAGTGCTACAGTTTTACTGCCACACTGGACACACCAGGGAGCTGTGTGTTCTTAGAAGTTCCTCAGAGAATGGTGTATTAAAAAAACAAATAAAACCAAGTAACAGCAACTTTGCAGACACCTTAGCGCCGCTACAACTCGATTTTGTAATGGAAATGCCGAAAAGCACCTGAACAACAGAGTCAGTGTAACACACACGTGTGACTGTGTGTCACACACCTCCTTTGGGTGCCTGCACCACAGCCCCATGCAAAGGCACAGATCCTGCCTGCTGCAGGGGATGAACAGCCAGGCACAGCAGCAGGGTCAGGAAGGTGCATGCTAGGGTATAAAAATAAGAAAAATGCAGCCATTTTTGACAAAGGAGAAGCGCTGCATCCCTGCCGAATCTCTGTGGTTGCCTACACACCCTTTGGATCCTGGCTACTTGCAAGTAAAACATAAACCCAAGGATATTTGTTTAAAACCCACAGGCGGACACTGTGATTCTATTGAAGAAAAAAATACAACTGGCATTCATTCTGAAAACTTCCCACCACTGGGACTGGGATTCAAAACCACCACTGGGCAGCGAGGCCAAAACACACTGAGAGCAGACGCCTGCAAAAGATTCCAAGGGAAATTAGTTATGTGGGTTTTAACAAAAATAAAATTAAATCCAATGTTTACAAAGGGAAAAAAAGGCAGCTCCCCTAGGAGACAGTGCTGCAAACACCCTTTGCAGATAAGTCAAGACCTGTCTGACGCTTCCTTGGATTCCTGTGCCAGCGAGGCTTCCTCAGATTCCTGTGCCAGTGTGTGCAGTGAAGGGAAAGGCAAATGCAGAGCAGGCAGCAGCTCCCTCCTCCCATCCTGGGGCTGGCAGAGAGAGGCTGCCCTGCCCTCCTTCACAAGGCAGAGCCACGCCAGCTCCGGGCTGAGCACTGGCTCTGCCGGGGCAGTGCAAAGGGAACTCTCCATCCATCCTCTTCCAGCAGCTGCGGCCAGGGGAGGACGAGCTCCTGGCCTTTCACTGCTCTGCTTCTCCCGTCTCATCTCTCTCCAGGAAAAGGCATGGTGGGCTAAAGCTGGACGAGCAACTGGATTTACAGACAGCTCCGGCTTCCCTTCTTGTGAGCTAAAGTCAGACTAATTCTACAAACTTTTTTTCCTTAAGTAATTTTTCTGCAGCTGACTCACACACAGCTTCTGCCAGGAATTTTTATAATTACTGAATTAGAGCAAGGTTTTGCCTGTGCATGCCTGACAACATCTGCTGATGGAAGCGAGCTCTGCTCAAACCCTTGCAGAGCCCTGGAGGAGCAGGGCTGAGCGCTGCCCTTCCTCCCAACAGCACCTCTCATGGGGCTCTTCTCGCCGCTCCTCCTGCAGAGAGCTTTGCAGCTCCTAATCCACGTTTTGGGAGGAAGGAGATAAGCTGGAACAAAGTCCAAAGGGTACTGGAGCAGGGGGAGGAACACTGGCTGCCTCTTAGCTCTCCAACCCTCTTGCTGGAGCATCCCTGTGGCAGCATCCACAGTTATGTGCCTCTCCATCAGCTGCATAGCTGCAAAGCCATCGTGCGTCACATCTTCCTTGGAGACAGACAACGCTACAGAGTTCCATAAAACCACAGAAAAAAAATACCTCCCTCCACCTCCTTCTTCAATGGACACAAGGAGTTATTTTGCAAGCAAGGCTCTGACACACAACGCTGGTCCAGCCTGAAGAACAAACACAACCCACATTCAGATAAGCCAAGAGCAGACATCTGGCATTAGCAGCCTAAACTACATGTTTCCTGGATGATCCAAAAACCTCCCACTTTATGCTACAGGTCAGAAATGCAAAAGAATTACCATCTTCAGGACTGAGCTGTTCAGCCTCCTTCTTGTTTCTGTTTGCTGGAGAGTGATGCCTGTACCCTCTGCACACAACTCGTGGTTTGTCCAGTGTTATAATTTATCCCATACTGCACCCGAAGGGCTGCATTAAGGAAACAATGCAGTTGCCAAGCCCTGAAAAGCAAGGATGTGCTGGAAATAATATGCTGTCTCTGTAGCTTTAATTTGGTCCACTTGCAGGGGTCTTTACAGCATGGCCACATACCATGTGTGTGCACAGTCCTGACGCACTTAGAACCGAGAATAGATGCTTACAAAAAGAAGAATTACTCAGTTCTGGGTTTCAGCTGGTTGTGCATGCACAGCACTCAGCTCTCTTCACACTTTTCATGTGCTGCTCCAAGGCAAAAATGAAGGCGTCTTGCTACTGCAGACTGGGATTCTTCTCAAAGGATTCTGAATTTATTTTCATAAAATCCTAGAGAACTACGTTCCCAACACCTCGGGTTTACAGCAGAAGAAAAGAGTTACAGAGAAACTCTGGGCATCCAGTTCCAGAATCAGCCTCCAGCCCCCTTTTAAAAAAATAAATAGCATGGAGCAGCATTTTAAATGTTTGACGTACAACTTCCCATGAGATCATCCGCAGCAGGAGCTCTCGGCACTCCTGCAACTCAACCCTCACCCTGGGGACCCGGGAAATCAAGTCCCTCGTTGTGCATGAAAAGCAATTTACCCAGCACCATCCCCGAGCCCTGCGGCAGCAGCAGAGCAGGAATTCCCATCTCTTTAACCAGCACTTCATCCTCTCTTTTTCCATCACTTGCCTCACTCCCTTGCCTCCAAATCCAGCACTGTGAAGGGCTGAGGTCCCACACACGGATCCCCATCCTTCACTGGGCTGCCTGAGCTGCCCTCCAGGAGCAGCAAGGGCAGGGGTGCCATGGAAAAAACCCATATGGGATCCTGTAATTAGAAACGGCATCGTAATGTATACAGGGGGATGAATTAAGGTTGCAGAGAAATACTGTAAATTGGATGCACATTTCTTGTTCCATTTTACTGCTTTTTTTTTTCCCCCCCTCTCCCTTATTGGGCTTTGGCTGCGCTTCAGATTAAGCTCCTAATAAGGGCTGGAGTTGGATGAGGTTTTTTCAGCCCATCAGATTGCAGCCTTCCAAGCCATTGAAATGAGATTCAAGCTGAACTTGAATTTTCAATAGTTTGGCCTAAAGGCAAGGGTGTTAACAACAGACCTGCCAACACCTTCTCCATGCGAAATGTCTGAAAATATGTCCACACATCAGATGCTGCTCAGGCTCTGCTAGACAAAAGCCACAAAGCCACCATCTCAAACCCACTGCTGACTTGCTTGGCCAGTTCTCCTGCTAGTGGAGTTCATACATTTTCTCTGAAAATCCAGCAAACCTCTATATTCTCTCTAGGAAATGGGGTTTTCCCCACCAGCCCAGCTGTTGTAGTTTCATTATGACAAGGCAAGGTGGGGATAAGATAAATCAAGTAGACACATAGGAAGCAGACACACATCAGTTCAACCAACACAGTCTACTTAAATGATACATCACCAAAACTAAGGACACCCCACCAACAGGCACAGGCTTTAACTGACACCTCTGCCAGTACTCTGAATAAAATTTGGTTTGGGATCTTCAAATACTGAAGTCTATTTTCTTGAGGACATGCATGCTTCAGCTTCCATGCCACCAAAATAATTTCCAGTTCACATTTCCAGCATGGCTGGACTGAAGGACATCCATGCCTGTCTACTTTTGCCAGTGCTGCAGGCAGCAGGGCAGTGAAGGGAAGGTGCTCCTCTCCCTTTGATGAGAAACGATAAGAGAAAAGGAATGATGGCTTCTTGAACTGCATCCAAGGGGAAGAACCCTGCTGGAGTGCCTGGCAGGGCATCAACAGCAATGGAAATTTCAGCTTTCAAAGAAATAATACTCGAGAAGGGGGTGGGAACATCGTGTAGGAGCTGAGGTGACACTAATCCCATGGACTGTTTTACAAACTGCGGCTTCTCTCCAATGAAATTAAATCCTCTGCAGAAAAATCATCTGGCTCCAACATCTTTTGGTAAGCAGAGCATAAACAGAATGAAGAGCTCATAACTAAGCAGAAAATGGGCTCAGATGGGCTGCTACAGGCAGCAGAGTGGAAGGACAGCAACCAGACCATTGGGATTTTGCTCTTTTCTTTGGATGGTCACTGCAGGATCTTTGAACCCCACCAAGCCAACAAGGCTCTTCCAACACCACAGGAGCCCTCTGCTCGCTGTGAGGGGAAGGAGAGCAGGGTGGGAGAAGAGCATGGCAACTCCTGCAAAAAGGTCTGGACTTGATTATCAACTTATTTTCTTTAGTAACATTTAGCTAAGCCAGCAGGGAAGAACCCTGTGGTGTTCTTCAGTGGCTCTTGACAGGGAAGCTGGAATGAGGCTGTTCATTCACCCGAGGAGCCTGAACAGGCTCGGCACGGCAGCAGGAGCTGCTCACACCAATATCCATTTCTCTGTCGGGAGCTGCTTGCACCAGCACAAACAAGAAACACTGAAAATGTGTGAGTAAATGGCACTTTGAAATCAGAAGGTGTCTGGCAGCTCTGTGTCAGCGTGATGTACCCTCCAGGGCAATTACACACCGGTTCACGCAGCTTGAAGCTCGGAACAAAGCAAATGCTGCGAGTAATGGTGGAGAAAAACACACAAAATGGCATGAACAGTGTTTGCCCGAGCTCACGTCAGGCAGGAGCTTTCCTCTTCTATCTCTGTGACACAGTGTCCAATCCGCTCAGCTACACAAGTTTAATTTCTCTCCACAAGGTTCAGGTTCTCAGCGTCGCTCTGGCCATGAGCCCACAGCACCAACACTCCACGTGTCACTGGTGGGTTCTGTGCATCTTCAGCTACTGGAATTATTGAACAGCTGAAGGAAAACACAGGTACAGCTTGTCTGCCCCTCATTTATATGTCACTGAGCAGTGGTAGGCAGACAAAGGCAAAGCACTGACTTGTGTAGGAGCTGCTCAGGCCTGGCACTGTCTCATCGATTGCAGAGGGCCAGAGCAAACATCCACATGGATCCTGATTCCCATGCACGCACCAAAGCCTCCCCAGGGCCAGCATTTGCTTTTGCACAAGGCAGATTTATCCTCAGGGCCAGCAAATGGCATGCAAGAAGCACACACAGATCAGCAGAGGCAAGACAAAATCTGTAGCTGTGCTAATTGCTGGAGTAATTACAAAGTAAAATACCAACCTAAATACCACAAGTCTGAGAACCAGCAAAGAACCCCTTTTCTTTCTGGGAGCCGCCTCTCACAAATGACTTTCCCCAGCAAGAACCACCTCCGTGGGACTGGACAGACGTTTGAGCAGATGACCAAAAAATGTCAGGAATTTTTCTATTCAATAGATTTTCTCCAGTGTGGCAGGATGAAAAGACCTTTCTCTTGAGCAATTGAGTTTTCCCCACAACAGACACAAGCTGGCATGTTCTGAGCGTTTGGTATTTCAATCCCAATTAAGTAAAATAGTAATTGCTGCACCTAAGGGGTTCTCAGCTCCCTAAGAGGAAACACTTTATACATGCACAGATTTTCCTAAGCTTTACCACTACATACTTAAGACATAGATTGAGGGATGAATCACAACTTCAAATTATTCACTACTAAGCCTGGCAATCAACACTGCCACTTTCTGGCAAAGAAACACTAAAAACCTTCACCTGTGATGTCATCTGCTAACAGATTTATGTTCCATGGGGCACTCCTGTCCTGCGACTCCTTCACTGAGGAGGCAGCTGGGTAACAGGATTTGTTCTGGATAATCCTTGCTCCGGCTCTCAGGAGGGGAGGAAACAGATGAAGATGCACTCAGACAGAGATGGCAGCCACCTCTTTTCGGGTTACTTATTCTCCCCCAGCCACCTGGCAGGTGAAAATCCCATCTCCAGTTTCAAGCCTGGAGAAGGCAGCACTGTAAAGAAAAAAGGGAGGTGTGGAAAGTCTGCACTTCCCCTTCCAGACCCCAAACCTGTGCATCCACAAGGCAGGAGGCATCAAGCCTGGCCTGTCACTGTGGGTGAGGCACTCACCCTCTCCCCATGGCGTGGGGGAGGTAACACACAGCCCTACATAACCAGCTGTAGGGTAAGGACCATCTCCTTCAAATGACAGCAGACCTTGAGCCGCCAGCAGGGCTATTAGCTCTGCCTGGGGTTATTATTTTCATAATTAGAGGGATGGCCACATAGAGGTGGTGTTTGGCGGCCTCTTAACCCAGAGACTTACTGGGGTTTATGCAGATGACTCCACTTTTTCAGCGGCAAAGCCTGCAGCAAATCCTCATGGGGACAAACATCAAACCAGGATCTGGACGTGACTCAACACAGGGCCACTGCTCGGTCAGCCCAAGCCAAACAACAACAAAATAAAACATGCAGGGCTCAGAGGGAGTTTAATTTTTAAAATTGAGTAAAATCTGGAGCCTTCCTGTGATTCAAATCCGGGCTGTCTGAAGCAAAGTGACTTTCCAGGTGAGGCACCACTCCTTGCTCCAGCCTGGTTCTTCCTGCCTCTCTCTCTCTCTCTCCATCCATCCATGCATCCATCCATCCATCCACTTGTCCCACACTCAGCCATCCTTCTGTAATATACCTCTTCCAACCCGGGAGGCTTTTCCCAGCCTACCATATCCCCACCTTCCCACCTGAAGAGACACTGGTCCCACACAGCCAGCAGGGATGTGCCTGCAGGAAAAGGCAGGGACAGCCACCTTCCCTTCTGCTTCACAATCAACTGGTTTGAAAACTGCCTCTCTAGGCAAAAATCCATCCTGGGAGCCACCGGGGTGACAAACATCTTCTTTGTGCACCACCTAAGAGATAAATACCTTTTGCCAATCAATGCTCCTGTCACACACAATAATTAAACCATCAGTCGGAACACAGAGAATTAATGCAGACAGAGGCGGATAAAGAAATGAAATAGTTTCACTTGAATCCTCACAGCTTAACAAAACCAAAACCGGGTCAGACCTAACGAGGAAAAAAGCAACAGACAGAAGAAAAAAAATCTCATTTAACAATTCCCTTTCCCAGCGAGAAAAGCAGAAAACCAAGCATGCAGCAAACCAGCATCAGGCTGGGACAAAGACAGAAAGGCACCGAGGGCATTGCTGTACCACATGCAGGAACATACACAGGACACTCCTTTCTGAACCTTGAAGAAAACAGAGTGTGGTCTGCAGGTCTCTGAAGACAAGGAGAAGGCAAAATCCCTGGAGCAGCAGCCCGTAGCATTTTCCATTCCTTTAAGAAGGAAAGGAGTGGAAGCTGTGCCATACGTTAGCACTTAAGTAGTCCCTACCCTCAGTTTCCCACCATCTGCACTGCTCTCTGAAACTCCCCTACTCATTTAATTTATTGCTGTGTGTCTCCACTGAAATCAAAGACCTAAATATCAGCAATCTTGGTGGGAGGCATCCAGCTGCTCCAGCTCATTGTAGGAACAAACCCTGTTTGTGCAAACTCGCATTGAGAAAGCCGGGCAGCAAATCTCCCTAGGAACAACTTCCCATGCTTTCAGATTAGCAGATCAAGCTGCAGGCATTAAGACCTTTCCCCTGCTCTATCTGTGAAATCCAGCGCTTTAGGACACAAAAACGGGTCTTTTCTAACCCTGGAACGAAGCGATTTTGGAAGCACACAGCACAGTGGCAGCAGGGGGTGATGGCTGAGGAAAGCACTGCACAATCTGGGGGTCACATTCATGTCCTGAGTGAGATGGGGCTTTTCCTGGGAGAGTGGAGGGTTGGGTCGTGGAAATCACAGCAGTGGCAGCCGCAGAGCTCCACTCTGGTCACTCATCCAGCCCCCTCTCACCTCTATTTCCCTGCCCATGGGGTGAAGAAGCCAGCAGAACTTCCCTGAGAATGCAGTTATTTGTGAATCTCCAAGCAGAGCTTACAGGAAGAGTTCTTTAGAAGCAGCCTGTAATGTATCAGCACAGGGAACTCCGTTCTATGGCCACAAACCTGAATCAAAAAGGGAGCATCCTAAAAAAATCAGCTCGCAAAGTCATCAGCCTCTCAGAAGCAAATAAGCACAGCTCCCTGCCCTCTTAAAACACCAGATATCAGCTGATAAAAGAGGAGCAATCCTGCAAGCCAAACACCCAGGCAGTACTTGCAAGGCAGGATTTGTAGCCTGGTGCCCTTTGATTTGCTCTGAGAGCGACAGAACAGGAGTCAGAAAAACATGAAGGGGAAGAACATTTCTAATGCCCTGGTGACTTGTCTGATGCTGAAAATCCCACCAGACCCAAGGCTGGGCACAAGGACAAGAGTGCTGCTGTTGCTCAGACCCTGAGCTGTACTTGGAAGGGCAGACAGAGGGACAGGGGTCCCTCGGTGGGGCTGGGGGCACCACAGACCCCAACAGCTTCTTGGAGTCACTTGGTTCTCAGGGGCTGAAACAGTCACACAAAGGAAGTTTCCTCTCCTTCACAGATCTGACAGCAGATCTGGAAATTGTCATCTCCTTCCCACGCCATCACACAGCTTGGTTCATTTGAAACCTGTTTTATCCTGGCTCAGTTCAACTTGTCTTATTCCTGCGTACAACAGCAGCAGCGAAGCAAAGAGTGGACAAACTGGGACCCCCAGTGAGGGCCAGGCAAGCGGATGCTAAACTGCAAACTCAAGGGCACAGTCCACAACCAAAACACTCCACACACACCTCCAGCCCAGCGTGCAACCTTTTAACCAGCAGCAAGCATGAGGGGATGGAGCCAAGATCCCTGGCAACACTACCAAAATCCCTGTGTTTCTCCTTTATTTTGGGAGAGGCAGAATAATCCTTTTGAACTATCCAAGTGGGGGAGAACCAACATCTGTTCGGATTCAACAGCTTGGGTCTCAGTGCTTCAGCTCCGACTCTTTCCTGGCGGGTGGGGAAGGTCGCTAGCTTTTATTCAAAGGCACTGCCCTCACGCAGGGCCTTTCAGCAGAGGCTTGCAGAGCACCTCACAGACATTTAATTAAATCCTACAGCCCGCCCTGGTGAGGAAGGGATTATAAACAGGCCCCCGGCTCAAGCAGCAGCTCAGCAGCACAAGCATCTCTTTCTCTGGTATGGCCGAGGCGTTCGGCTCAGTTGCAGGAGTGCAGCAGTTCCAGCTCCACTGAGCTGCTAAATACACATCAAACAGCCCAGAATGCTTGAAGAGCCAGCAGAGCAAAGCAGAGAGACCAGGAGCATCCTCTGATGGGATGGGTAGGGGCCCCTCTCCACTGACAGAGCCACCGCAAGGAGATGGGTTTAGAGACAACAAATGCATGGTTTGTTACCCCTCTGCAAATTAAACTACACATTTCCAAAGTATGGCATTCCTGGGGACCAATTTATCCACCCAAAAGCCCTGGAAGCTTCAGAAAATGGAAAAACACAAATTTTCTTTGTTTCTTTTTTCTCCCCCAAGCTTACCTATGGAGTCAGACACTTGCTGGCTGAATTACATCTATTTAAACAAAAGTAGGTTCAGACATCTGCCTTTGCACAGTGTCAGCTGCGAGAAATGAGCTAACATCCAGATGCAGTGGCATGTCAGGATTAGCCCAGGCTGGGGCAGGAATGCTTCCATGTATGGAAAAATATTGGAGCAGTGAAACCATAAGCTTGGAGCTGAGTGAAGTGAGAGGCCCTGTCAATGAAGTTGCAGGCTCAGGTTTAGAGGATTTAGCAGCGCAGATCCGCCATAAGATCCTCAGCACGTATTACAATAAATTTCACACTTTTTCCAGAAGGGACTCCTACAGCAATGCTCAGAGTCACGAGGCTGAGATCCTCCACCCTCTGTTTGCTCTGGAAGCCAGACTGGAACTGCTGGGTACCATTAAAGCTCCTCACGCCAGGCACGAGCTCGGGCATTGATGGAGACATTCTGGCAAGTACAAGGCTGCTGCTCACCCCTCCCTGGGCTGCTGCCTTCTGCCCAGCAGGATTTATCCAAGCCAGCTCAGAGCTGGTATGAGGGATGAAGTGGTGGTGGCAGTTCAAAAGCAAACACTGAGCTGGATCTGCTCGGCTGGGGAAGCGGCGCCTGCTTCTGCCACCGTTGTGGCAAGGGCAGCGACTGTCGGGGCATGGGGAGAGTCCCAGGCAGTGTTCCCTGCACTCATTTGTCAGCATCCTGAGCTAACTCTAATGAAGTAATAGCTATGACTTCATCTCTCCAGTGGGAATCTCTTGGGAACGAGGGAGAACTAGAGTTTCTCTCTCTGGCTCGCTCACACAGTTGCAATTAGTTTCAGTCGCCTTCTACTCTCTTCTGCAAACATTACTTAATTCTCACCCAGATTTTTAAATCCTTGCCCTGAAACGTAAAATAACGTTCCCTTCTCAGCTGTCAAAGCCCAGCCTTGCTGAGATCCCTCCTGGTGGGATCTGACCCCTTGTGCCAGCTGCCACCCACTCCCTGGGGTCCAGCCACACTGTGCCCCCGCTCAGAGCTGAGATGCCTCCAGCTAATTTTTGTGTCTCAGACATGAAATTAAAATCTGGTTACTCTTGGCAAATTCATTTTAAATAGGGACTTTTGCACCTTTTCTCCATTAAAATATTTTCAAATCAGGCTGGATTTTACTACAGTTGCAAATACAGACAAAATGTTGCTGGAGGACCCTGGAGCTTCTCTCCTTGGCTGGGCAGGACAGATTCCAAAGCTGCAAAAACCGCCCGGCAATGAATGCCTCATACCACCCTGCTGCTACATTGCTTTGTCTGCCCAGAGAGGCATCCAAGCTTTGTCCCAGAGTGTCCCTGCTGCCTTCCTCATCACAAGCCTTCAGCTTCCAGGTTTGCTGTGCCCTGGGTTTGCACCAGTCCTGGTCTCCACGGCTGGAACAGCACCTATCACTCAGAGAGCATCCTTTAGGAAGCAGATTCTCTGTGGTGTTTGGGCTCTCCCCACTTGGGCAGGGAGCCTGCACCCCCGCACTGCCCTGTGCCTTGTTGAGGGCTCCCATCCCTTTGTTTTGAGCCCCAGCATGGGTTTGATCAGATTGCAGATGCTCAGCTACCGCCCTGACGCAACCCAGCAGTCAGTCACTCACACTAAATAAAGACGGCAAATTCTTTACATATTAATTGTTGGTTGCAATTGTTCACAGTGCTGAAAGACAGGCGTGAGAGTATGCAGAAAACATTCCTGCATCTTTTTAGTTCCACCCTTCCATTAGCTGTGTGTACTCTATGCCAAATCAATAAGACACCGCATTTTCCTGGGAAAACTGAGATGATGAAAACATGATCAGCTATCAGACAAGACGCTCGTGTTGTAATCTGAAATACTCACATAATTCACCTTCTCACGAGAGAATTTAACAGGTCTATCTGCATCCTTGTCAACTCACTCCACTCTGTTTCTTCATTGACCCTGTCTTTAATTTACAACCTACAGATTTAACTCTTGTGATTTTTTTGCCTACAGAGCATCAGCTGAGAAGCAGCAGTTCCAGCCAGCACAGAGGAAGCTGCTCTGCAGAAGGACATCAAGAACACCCCCAGGTCCCCCATCTGGGCTCCCACCCCAAGAACAGAGAGGAATTAATGTGCCCAAAGCCCAAACTGTAACGAATCCAGCACCCTCCCCAGGCTGGCAGTACTCCCTTCTTTCCCAGCCATTATTATCTGGAGATGGCACGAGCACAAAGTGATCTGTCTACAAAAACATTTCAAACCTATCGTGCATTACGCCGTGATGTGCCATGGAACCAGTTTAGAGAGCGCACGCAGCTATAAAGTCGTGATTATTCAGTATTCAACCCAGCCTGAAAGCTCGGGAGTCAGCTTGTTATTTGCTGAAAGCGGGGGGCCTGAAATTATCCGTGAATAGTTCAAAGCTGCAGTTAATTCAACATCTCGACTTTCAAAAGCATAAAAATCACAGATTCCTGGAGCGTGTAAGCTTTTCAAAAATTACAAACTACTAACTGTCAAATCAAAGCAGCAAATAGAAATCCACATGGCTGATAAGACAAATAGTTGCATTTTAAAGAGTAATTAAATATCACTTTGGAATATTTTGCTTGGAACTTGTTTCCCTGATAAAAAAAATGGGGAGGGGAAGGAGGAGGAAGCAATCCACACACGCCAATGAGCTTCTCATCAAACAAATGCTCAGGCAAACGCTGCTCAAATTTTTTTTCTCGAATTCAGAGTTCAGCCTGCTGTATCATAGCCTCCCATGCCCTCTTAGTTTCCCTAGATCCCTACATTTCACATCAAACTCTAACAATAAGGAGGAGGCAATCACTATGTTGAATCTGGATTGCTGGGGAGGAGGGTTGGGAAAGAATCCCCATGGTGTGGTCACCAAAAAGTGCAATATTTTCTGACTTGGCTTAGATTAAAACCATGCCCCAACTTCCACTCTGGGAGCACAGCTGAAAAACAAAGGAACACAAAACAGAGAGCTCTACCCAAATGCAATTCAGAAGTGAAACCTTACCCTAGTTTCACACATTCCCCCCACCAAGTGCTGCTTCAAAACATTAACAATTTGTCCACGAGAAAGGATCAAAAAACTCCAAACTATCCAGGACTTTTCCAAAACCCAAACCTGCCAGCAATGAACTCTCTGTGAATCTCACACAAACCTTCTAATACCAAGCAATACCTGTGGGCAACAGTACCAAAGGATTGCCCGGAGTACTGAATGAGGAGACAGCTACTGCATTTCAAATGAAAATGTTATTGAACCCACTTGAAGAAGCCACCATCCAAAGGCCACACAAACCTGATGTCAGTTTTTGGGATGGGATGTGTAGAGCCCTGTTCAAGAACTAATAATGTGATCAGCAAACTGCTTGTCCCCATCCTGGAGCCATTAGGATTTGATAATGGAAAGATGCCCAAGGACTTTCAGAGCAGGTCCTAAAACGTGGGCAATTACCCACCGGAGGATGCAATAAACACCACAGCAGACTACACGTCAGCAAGACTTTTAAAATACTAATTCTCCCCCAGGGAAAGCGCTCAGGCAGGCAACAGTTTGGATATAAGGGGAAATCCAACCTCCATGGACGTCAGCGATGTTTTCACAACTCTCGCAGGACCAGGACAGACCCCAGGCTTGCAGTCTGCTGACACTTACGGGGATTTCACTGAAGGGTTAGGGCCTTGGCATGAGAGAAGGCTGCTAATTGTATGGAGGGTGACTGCAAAGCTGTGTCAAACACACACAGAAATAATTTGGAAAATAGGCATCAACAACAACACCAAGAAGTCAAAATGTTTTGGCTTCGATGTCATCTGCACAATGTGGAAATACTGAATAGCTTATTCCTCACTCATAATTGGAGTTTGCTGTTGAATGTCTCCAAAATCGCAGGGAAAAACGCTCCATTGTTCTGCACTTTCTTTTGTAAAGCTGTTACGTGTTCAGCCTCTAAAGAATGCATTTTTGGAGAAGAACTATGCACTGATTACTTTACAAAGTAAAGTTCCTTTGCTCAGTCCTGCAACCTGAGAGTAACAAATGAAATTGTCAACCGTGCATTTTCAAATGAACGTTTTCATTTCAACATCTGGATTAAGATGCCACAATGAAAAACAGCACACAGGCTTCCCTCTGCTCTCTTCAGACATCTCCCATTCTTACGTTTCAGAACCAGCGAGTTTCAAAGCAAACAAAGAATCAGTTGGTGCTGCTAATGCCTTGCTTCTTACTCAATAGCCTGATGTCATGAAAAGACCATATTTTTCAAATCTACAGCTCCGCGAGCCAAAGATTTCATATACATTCCCACCCCAGAAATATAAAGTCAGGAATACAGCTGAAAGTGATTACTTAGATATTTTTATATGATGAAATTCAAAAGCTGCTTCAAGTGATTTACAAAATCTTCTGTAAGACAAATCCCACATCTGTGCTGACCACTTGCCTCCCAGATTTCAGCAGATGGCAATTTCAAACAGAAAAGTTCTGAGTCTCTGAAAATCATGGTGTACCTTAAACTGTAATCAAGGATTTGAAGGTTTTTCCTCCACAAAAAAAATTGTGTCCGGTCTAATTTAATGACACTTCTATATTCTCCCCACTATTTTTTGCTCAGAGACTACCTACAAAATTAGTGCCTGGTGTCTTATTAGGAGAGGTTCCCATGGTAGATGATCTTTTAAGATAAAGGGAAAACACTCTGTCCCAACCCAAGGGTATTTACCAGTGTGAGAAAAGGGAGATCCTCAAATTGCTTTCAGATACTTGACTGAAGAATCACAGAAAAAACAATCAACATGTTTTGCATTTATTTAAATCCAGAACAGAAGCATCTCAGCCTTCCCAAGGCTGGGTTTGCCTTCCCAAGAAGAATCCGGTCAACACTCAAGCAGATGCACAAATACAGCAAACACAAAACACATGAGAAACAAGGCACAGCCCAAGCACCACTGTGGCGCTGTGTGGATGCACCAAGCAAGCGTTAGGAGAAAATTCCAGATTAAAAAGAATGAGGAATGAGGAAGATGACTGGGCCAAGAAAGTAACAAGTAAAAACAAAAGCAAAGGCAAATAAACAACAGCAAAAGATAAACTGCTGCTCTCTCACTGCAGAGCTTTTTCTCTTCCAGAACCCCAACTCTCCTTTCTCCCACTCCTACACTGAGCCATGTGAGAGGATCTACTCAATGGAGAATGTGGCCAATTTATCTTTTTTCAGCAGAGATGACCAAGATGTCCCACAGCAGCACAGCACACTCTGCCCTCCTCCTGTGTGCCATAAGGCCTTGAAGAGCACCCAAATTCACCCCAACTGTAGGTGGACTCTGCAGCAGGGATGGTGTGGAGCTCACCAGGAGAAGTCTGGGATCCTTCCGGCAGCAGGAAGGGAGCTACCTCCTTGTGGGTGCTGGGGGACATCAGGGCATGTAGGCAGATGGGGGCTGTTTATACTACTGAGGCTCTCAGCAGAAATCAGGAATTAAAGCTGTTATTAAATCAACCCTCCAGAACTTGAGCAGATGTCCGTGCAAACAGATAACAACGGGGTGACATTAAACCAAAACCACAAACGAAAAGAAGACACGGAGCAACATCTTCTCCCCTGTGCTCTGCTCAGCCATGTCAGGCACTATCAGAAGACAAATCAATCACCAAAAGCTACCTGTGGCTGCCCAAATCCAGTGCTGAACAACTTAACTGAGGGACACGCACCACGAGTTAAAGGCCTCCAATCCCATTTGGCGCGTTCCGGTTTTGTCCTTGAAAAAAACCCACCCATAATCGGTCTGGCTGTGGCTCAGACGGAGGCATAATGCCATCCTCCTCATTAATCAAAGGCTTTCCCCCCTGCCAGATGTTTGCTGACTTATACTGCTTCCTTTTATTACTGGTTTGGAGGCAGAAATTGCTGTGTGCTGAAGTTACTCCAATTGAACTGGTTGTCCCTGGTAACTGCACCCCGGCATTATTGAGTTACCGAGGCATTCAACGAAGAGTGGCTGTTTGCTTTGACAATTCATATTGCTTTCCCCAATAACCATCAGAGTAAGATGCTAATTTACTTTTAGGACTGTGGGAATTTTACTGCAAACCCAAAAAGGAGCCTGGGTTTTAAGATCTATCAACGCTTGGTGCCCGGGGTTTGGAAGGAGAGATGTAGAAAAATGTAGAGTACGCCAGAAAAGGACAATGTGCACAATGATAGATGGCCCTTAAAAGTACTATTTTTCAATAATTCTGAGCAAACAAAAGGGATGCTTTTATATAGGATAGGAAGCCATCATCTCTCCCCAAAGCTTTAATGGCCTCAGTAGATAAAGTAACAAACTCACAATGGGAAGTGTTGGCTAGAAAGGACTTCTGGAGCCTGGGCATCACGCACACTCAACCCTGCTGGGCAGAGCTTCTCCCAAACAAGCCCTGTTACATCCAAGGACGGGGGCTCAGGGAGCTGAGAGCTCAGGGACAGAGCTCTCAGTGTTCCCACCTCTCTCTCCATCTCTACTCTGCATCCATAATATCCCTTTCTTCCCATAAATCTATATAATTTGCTGGGGTTTAGGAGTATCCCTCAGTGCAAAGGAACCATAACTCAAAAGCACTGCCTACATTCCTCTAATGCTTTTGTTTTAAAACAAATTAAGCCCGTGAGGTACTGAACATATGCTAGACATCCCCAGCTCTCGCTGGCATGTTTTTGAAAAATAGAAAGTTTGTGCTTTTCTGGGGAGTCAGGTCATTAACCCGACTATTTAAAAAATCAGCCTATTACACAAGGAAACTTCTAACTGCCTGTGCTACAGGTTATAAATCTCCTGTTTAGAAATCTGATATCCTGACATAATTGCCCTTACAACTTACAAATAGGTTCTCTGTTATCCGTAGATTAAGCTTCCTCCAAAGCCACATCACATCTGCTTAGTTTTGAAAATATACAGCATGAGCTTCAATTACTTTACACTCCACACAAAAATAATCCTGAATTTAACTCAAGGCTTCTTGGAATAAGAGTTTAAGACCCCATAATCTTTTTATTTCATGTTTTCTTGCAATCTAATAGATGGAAGCACTGGCCAGCATGTAAAATTAATGCCACCTTCCACTTCTACGATTTCCCAACCGTTTAACTACATTGCAATGGAATTTTTAAAGCAAATATGGCAAGCAGAAGTCCCACCATCTAAATAATCTGAAATATTCTGTAGGGAAATGGTCAGCTACTAATTGGAACCACAGTGTTTTTACATCCCTGTAGGAAGAGGGTTTGGTTTAAAAGAAACCTGAGTTAAACTGTAGTTTCTCTGAAGGATGAAGCTTCTGTTACAGCTGCTCTGATTAATGAAACTGCTCAGATCCCGACCACTCAGGCAAGCTCCCAGTTAGAAGTGTCTGGACTTCAAAGGGGCAAACTGGGGGCCTTGGGCAGCATTATCATCCAGGTGCACAGCATTAAACACATGAAGAATTTTTGCAGAACTGGGGGCTTAGCGACAAAAAACTGCGGCAAACGAGGAGAAAAAAAAGCCAAATCCGGGTTTCAAAGCGACATCTCTTAGCAGCAGGGACATCACACGGCGCTGCCAGACAACAGCCAACTTTTCCCTACACGATTCCTTTGCCTAATGAAGAGAGCGGAGTGCTGGCAGAGCAGGGCTCAGAGACCCATCCAGGAAGACGTCATCCCTCTCATCCCTTTCATCCCAACACAGCCCCACAGTGTCCGGACACAGGGGATGCCCGAGGGGGCTCAGCCACCCCCGGCCCTGCGTTATCCCAATGATAACCGGCGTTATCCCAATCCCAACCAAAGCCGAGCCACAGCCTGCCCACTGCTTCCACAGCCGCAGCCTCAACCACTCGCCGGAAAGATGTTTAGAAATGGCACTGTGGGGCACCATCTTTTCAATCCTTACTCAATTGCTTCCAGAGATTAGATTTGTAAAGGGATTTTTTTTTTTCTTTTTAAACGCTGCGAGATCGCTGGGAACTGGAGGCTCAGCCTGTGCCTTCCTTTTCCTCACAGCCTGCGCCGGCTGGGTCTTAGCGTGCTTTTTGTGCACCATCTTTCAGATTAAACTTCACGCATGAGAAGCTGTAACTCGCAGAGTATCGAACGCACCAAGTGAGAGGAACAAACCCCATCCCACAAACTGGCCGGGCAGCTTCGCCAGCAGCTCCCAGCCGAGCCGGGCTCACTCGCTCCTCAACCACCGCGTGTCCTCCCACGGCCGGCGGAGGCCACGGCTCCTTTCTGCACCCAAACCCTCGCAGGAGCCCCCGGGCACCGTGCCCGCTGCCCACGCCAAGGTCCAGCTTCCTCGGGCGCCCACCTGAGTGACGCCGTGCCCGTGTCCGGGCTCGGCCGAGCTGCTCCCCTCACACCTCACCCGCAGCCCCGCTGAGTCCAGCGGCTCCGGCCACAGCACGACGCCCAGCGCAGGGCTCCCGTCCTGAGGGGCTCCCCCGCTGCTGCGGCTCCCAGGCCCCGCAGGAGCCGGGGGAGACGGCGTGGCCCCGCGGGACAGCAGCCGCCACTCCCCGCCGCTCCCCCGGGAACTTTCTGGAAGGCGCCCACCGCCGGCCGAGCCCCGCGGCCCCCAGACAAAGCCCGGGGCGCGCCCCGCCGCCCCCCGCCCGGCCGCGGGTCTCACCTTGCGGTGCTTGTCGGCGAAGGGCAGCGCCAGCCAGGGCATGGCCCGCACCGCCTCCTGCCACTGCTGCTGCTCCTGCTCCGCCGACACGAAGACAATCTCGAGGCGCTGCCCGCCGGCCGCCGCCGCCTCCCCCCTGAAGCGCCCGTAGAAGGCGGCCAAGCTGGCGCCGAGCTGCGCGCAGGAGCCGCCGAGGCTGCAGCCGAAGTAGAGCCCCACCAGGGAGACCCCGCGGGCGGCCAGCGCCGACACGGCCACCTCCTCGCCGTCGGCGGCCACCAGCACCTCTCCCAGCACGTCGGTGAGCGCGCCCGCCATCCCGCTCCGCTCCCGCTGCCCGCCCGCTCCGCTC
>VZTX01020111.1:2496-39795 GCA_013400915.1 Pardalotus punctatus | reverse complement strand
CCTGCGGGGCTTGTGGGGGGGCGGCTCCCGGGCCCGGTCCCGGAGCGCCGGGGGAGGCGACCGGAGAGCTTCGTTCTCTCTCATCGCTCCCTGCCGCTCGCAGCGCTGGCACCATTTTATTCAGCTCTTTAAAACTCTCGTTTTCTTTTGTTGTGGCTTTTTAAGCTCTCTGCGTTAACCTCCCCTCTTCTGTCTTTGTTCCTTTCCTGGCGACGCTTTTACATTAATAAAGCTGGAGGTAAACAGTAATTCAAGTCTTCCAAGACATCAGCCTGAAATGTAGGAGATGCTACCATAACCTTTCATACATCTGAAACTTAAAGTGATGTCTGATGGAGGAGTACAGGGGTGGCAAAGTAACGCTCCCTGTGTACAGAAGACTGAAAACTGTACAAATTCGTTTCTGTTGTAGTAATGCTACACATTTTCATCCCAAAGATGACTTATGCCTTCTCCAGTAAATTAAAATTCTTACTGCTTGCTAAAATACTATTTTGATTTCCAAAAGCAGTGTCTTGGGGGGTGGGGTGGAATCTGTAGAGGATACATGTGCTTCAAAGCACGTGGAACTCAGGACTCAAAGTTTGGGGAAAATCAGTATGTTAATACACATCTCATTTGTGTTCAACAGAGCACTCGGTGGGACCAGCTCTGTATTCTTCAAATCCCTAAATAACTAATTAAAGTAGAATTTGCCTTTCATGAGGAATATTTACATTAGCAGTGATGTCATTGCCTAAGAGTATTGGAGAGCCTGGGCTTCTAAGAGAAGCTCCTGTTTTCGAAAAAAGTACCTGTCATTTCTGATCATTTATACATGGTGTATCACAGCTTGTTTTGTTAAGGTCTTGAAGGTTTGAAATTCCTGGCTATGAGACCAGATTCAAATTTGTTTTTCCTTACATGAAAAAAAAAAAATTAATCTGCCCAGCCTGTGGTACTTCAGTGCCCTTCACTTCCTGAGTCCACTTCTACCATGATTATACTTGAACAATATTTTCAATATTTTGGATGTCTGGGATAGCCTGGCTGGGCTTGACCATCTGTGGTGGAGTCAAAGACACTTACAGGGGTTCCACTTTCACTGCAAATAACCACGTCTTTATTTCTGTGCCTTTTGGTTCTGACATTAATGTTTTTCTTCTAAATAGATTGGGTTACTCTTGCCAATGATCTTTTAAGGAGCTGTCACATAAACCAGCACATAAAACATCTCTCAGAATGTGGTGCTGACGTGTTTGTTCGTCTTTATGAGTCAATCTTAGAAGAAAAAGTACCAGGTATGAATGATAATTTCTAAATCTGCTTTTTATTTTTGTCTCTGCGTATTTTGTAGCAAAATAAAATTTAAACTCGCAAAGCTTCCTACAGATGTAGGGATTTAAAGTATTTGTGTCCTTCCAAAGACAAAAAACATAATATTGTCATTCTTTAAGATTATTTAAGTAATATTGGCCAATTTTATTTTAATTTTGGACTGCTAGGAATGGCAGCTATGAGGCAGGATAGCCACAGCAAAGCTCTTGTAAATGAGGTGTTGAAAGCCATCTGTGGGCATCATACTTCTGAAATGTGTGAACTGGCTCATTTTATCTTACAGCAGTGTTAACACTGAACTCTGCTCTCATTAAATGCTCAATACTTACAGTCAGCTAAGAGCTGAGCTGTGATTCAACCCTGCTGTAACACAACTCCATTGAACTTCAGTCACAACAACTTAGCAAAGGCTTTACAAATATATATTTACTTTATTTATAAACGGTTATGTGTGGGAAGCATCACACTATTAAGTGCAGAAGATTTTAATAGCACTGAGGTAACTGGCACCTATTAAAGGTAGAAATCCCGTTAAATATAGGTCCAGAACTAAAAACAATGTTGTTCCCAATTAAGTAGAATACACTGCAGTCCAATTAGTGTCTGACAGGGAAAGAGGCAGCCTTAACACAAACTGCAATTCCACTTTGATGATCTGAACTAGGTGTGTGTGCTGGGAGGGAAGGAGGAGAAATGTTTTAGAAGTCTCTGTTCTGGAATTTAATCCTGATAAACCCCTCACATCTTCCAGGCAGTGTTCTAAGTTTGTGCTCAGTATTTATACAAGGTTTCCTAGGACCATATGATAGTACTTTTTCAGTACCTTGTGCCCTTGGTGAAAAGCCCAACTATCTTGTAAACAGAAGTTAGTTTAATTAAGGTACCTGCAATATGCTATCCATTTAAATAGCCTAAAATCTATTCTTTATTTGAAATAGATTTCATAGCTACTCCCAGAAGCCAAGAGGATGATGCACATAATGTACAAGCAGTAATAGATTCCCTGGCATTGGATTATTTGCAGGTCAGCTTGTCTCACATCACTGGTGAGTACTTGGTTTAATGAGACAAACACCAGCCAAATATCTGTGTGGTTTAATTCGAACACTTTAAGAACCAGGTGTTATGCAGCTTGCTTTCAGTCTTGCATGGAAGGTCTTTTTATCGTAGTGGATGTCATCAGAACACTGACCCCTTGCCTTGGACATCAGGTTATAAATTGAAACAGCAAGCAGAGAATAAATAAGAGAAAGAAATGTTAGAGTTAACATTCATCCATACTTCATTTGGCTGCTAAGGTGTTAGCTGAAATCTGTTACTGGCTCTTGCTTGGACACTGGGTCTTAAGACATGACCCTGGAACTTCAAACTTGTTGTATTTTAAAAGTTGGTGAGTTAAGAGTTGAAGTGTGTCGTGTCTGTTGTCTGTACACAGATAATGGCTTTCCCTGAGGATTCCTGTGTATGGTCTCACACAACCTGCAAAGAATGAAAACTGCCTGATAAGAAGAATCTCCGATTTGGAGCCCTTACACAGTGGCTGCTGTTTGCAATCCTGCTGCCACTCCATAGCTATAGTTTTACGTATGAGAAAAGTATTAAATGCCAACTATGCCTGCAAATATCCCTGAATATTTATTTTGTGTGTGTGGAAGCAGTTACTGCATCAGTAAACTTTAAATTAGAACTGAAAAGATGCAAATCTAGGACACTTAAAACATCCCTTAAGCTTACATACATAGCCATAAGTGACCAGGTGCCTTCTGAGCTGACACCTTCACAAGAATTTCCAAGCACTTTCCTACAGAAAACTCCTGCTTTCCAGAATTTTTCTTGTGTGAATTACTAGTTATTAATATGTTGCATTACCTTCTCTTAAGGTGAGAACATTGTGAAAGGAGACAGGGAATCTATCAAAAACCTCCTCGAAATATTTGATGGTTTGTTAGAGTATCTTACGGAAGTCAGTGAAGCAGCATCTCAGACTGGAGGTGAGACATAAACCCAGAGTGTTTCCAATGTAGCAAAGATTTATTTGGGTTTTTTTCTTCCTTATAACCTTGACAATGGAGAGAGAAGAAAGACAAAAATGACAGTGGGGGAGTAAATTTCAGTGATGAAACTGAGTATTTGCATTCCTTATTTTCATAAACAATAAAGAAATAGACAATTCCCCCCCAAACTTACATAATTTTGCTTCATTCATGTGGCTGAAACCTACTCTAGACAATTCATCCTTTGTTAGTTGCTTTTCAGCCTGTAAATCAAATGATTTTAGGATTAGGATTCAAGGAGGAAAATGTTTGCTTTAATTGCAACAATGAGGAAATGTCCCTTTTACTTACTAGGAGATGGGGGATGACAGCCTTTGCTGGGAAGTGGGCCTTGGGAGTAGATCCATAGCAGGGATTATTTTGAGGAAAATGGGAAGAGAAGCTGTATATACACCCACAATTTAATTATTTTGAGGAAGAAGAAAGGTTTATTAATAATTGGAACAATGGGATATATGGTAGTGGTATAATTTTTCAAAACTTACCATAAAAGTTGCCCCCCTGTGGGGGAACATTACATTGTCATTACTTCAGATAAAACATTATAATGCTGATATTGCACATAAATTGTTCTGATGTTGCTGGAAGTAAGAGCTGTTAGTTTATAGGTAGAAGTAGTTTTATTGAAAATAATTACCTTGATTATTAACAGCTGGGACAAATGTGCTGTCCAGTAATGAAATTCAAATTGCATGTGAAGAGCAGCTGGAAAGCAGTGCTGATCAACTTACACAACATACACTACACTCATCAGTTGAAGGGTAAGAACAATTCTGAATATTTGCTTTGACAGAGTGATTGACTATCTTTGTGTAGCTGTGGAGAAATCAGTAGTTTTTTATAGTATAGATTGCTGCTGCTTACATATGTGAGAAGGAATGTGAAGTGACTCCTTTGGTCAGGCTAAAATTCCATCCGGGACTACTCTTGCCTTTGAGGATTTCCTGAGTTTGTTTCCCTTACGTTTCTTTTTTATGTGGAATGAAACAATTGAAACTGTGATCAGTTTTAAAGATTGTATTTCGGTTAAGCTGAATTCAGTTTGCTGTGACTCCAGCTCTGGTTTGCTCTGTGGCAGCAGGGCCGTGACCTGCACGGCTCCTCAGCTGCTCCATCTCGTGGGCTGAACGGGCAGAGGCTGAGAGAGGAAATATTTGATGGCTTTATGTTCCCCTTAGGTCCCAGTCAGAATATTTTGTTCTGACTTGTGCTACAGACTGCTCAGAATCTACCAGTGAATTAATTAAACTTGGAGATACTGCTCACTCATTTTCCAGGAGAGGGGAAGGTGAGTTTGGGTGAAAAAAAAATTTAAGACTCATCTGTAGTAACACTTCTAGGCTTTTTTAAAAATTTCCTTTTAAAAGAAGTTGTTTCAGACAAATACTGTTATAAACCCATATTGGAAAAAAAAACCCCAAACAACCCATAAAGAAATATTGTGAATTATAAACACTTCATTGACTAGAATTACAAGTAAGAATTTAACAGACCTATTCTGAGCATAGTATGGATTGCTGACACCAAGTAATTAACATCACAGACATTAAAATTATCCATCTCAACAGTTCATAGCAAGATGCTTTATAGATCTTAATCCTTTTAAACATCCACTTCCAGAATTTCAGATGCCTATACTGTGTCTTGCAGGAAAGGACATGGGGGTAGAAGAATCTGAAAGCTCAGAGGCTCTTGCAGCATTGCCCAGACAGTTCTCAAAAAGTGAAAGGGGGATTGTAGAAGAAAAGGAAGATGGTGAGTATTGATTCTTCTGACAGCTCATCCACCTGATTTTGACTTAGGGGTGTAGGGAACTAAGCTAGTGTGGAGGAGAGCTTTAGTCATGAATGAAAACACTTTAGTCATGTTTTAAAAGAAATTCTTTTCAGAAATATGATATTTTAGTCTCTCGGAGTAGGCAAACTTTCATTATCTGGGGTATTTCTGCTTAGCTAGGATTTGGCTTCAGCTAGGCTGTTTTTAATTGTGGTTTGTATTCTTTTCTTTTGTGGTTCAAAATACTAAAAGTAAGAAGTCCTTGTGGAATATCCTCACATCCAAAATCATGTTCTCAAGGCATAAAAATGTTACAGCACTGTCCTGTGCAATCCAGCAAAGGTGGCAGCTCACATTAGATATTGACACACTTCCCTTTGTTATGTATAGACAATACAAAAAAAGCCACATTCTGCTTTCCCAGGTAGCACTTTAAGTTCTTTGTATTTGCCCCTTCAGGATGGATGGAGCCTGCTCATGCTGCTGAAGCTCACCAAGGGAGTTTGAATACCAATGCTACACAACTGGGGGAGCCTATCCAGCAAGCAATTGCTCTGCTGCCCCCCTTCCAGCCCTCGGATCCGGGATGGAGAGATTCTCACAGCTCACACACACAGGCAGCAGCTCTGGCTTCCACTCAAGAGGTGAACATTCCTACTGTAAGGAAAAACCTTCCCTTTGACTGTCTCATTTTCTTTTAGTAACCAAGAGTGCTTTCATTTTAAAACCTCCTGGTTTACTTGCAGAATGGGACTAGTTGCTCCCTGAAGAACACTTCTGAATGTGTCAGAGATTTTTTCAGTTCCAGGAATTTGGGATTGTGGATTCGTTCTTCACTAAGTGTCCAGAGAGGAATTTAGTCCTCTCTGGACACTTAGTGTACATATATACATACACATCTCCATAGTCAATGCAACTGCAGTTTACAGTATAATAAACAAAATAATGATAGTGATTTTTATCTGTCTATAAAATCAACACTGATTTCCATTTGCAGACAAGTCCAATGTATGACCTTCCTGTCAGCATTTTCCTGTGAATTTATAGAACACATCTTGCTTTTTATTTCAGATTGAAAAGTCACTTGCCAAAAAATCTGATGATGTTTCTGATAGTCTTCCTCTACCAAGAAAGATCCCTGGTAAGACAAAATTTTGCATCCTATAGGGTAACTCTTAAGTGTTATAATGTTGCATTTATTTTTACTGGCACCACAAGAAACATTGTTCAGAATCTACTAGTGCATTTTTAAAAATTCAGCCACAAGTTCATAGTTCTATCTCTGCTCTACAGAGAAATAAAAATAGGTTACTTTTAATCTGTTCCCTGTGCTGGAAAAAAGTAATCCATGTCCCCAATTCAACTCCTTTCTTAGTTAATCCCGTTAAGATGGGACTGTACTACAGAAATCTCCTCCAGCAGATAAGTCCCATGGCTGAGCTTTTTCTGAGAAGACAAACATGGACCAAACAAGCCAGTTTCGATTCTAAGAAAAAACCATTAACTGCTATTGTAGAAAAGATTTAGAAGCTATTTTTTCAGTACTCATTTTCTCTGTTGCCTTGGAAACACTGCTTACCTTTTTTAGTTTCCATAGCATTCCCATGACACTGAACATCGAAGACTGGAGAAATTACCAAAATGAATGTCACAACTGGGTAACCACAGTTGCTTTGTCATTCGATTCTCTGAATAATTTGGATCCACAGGCCATGGCTCACATCTTTTTTTCACTTGTTGCCCACATCAGTAGGCACAGTGCCATTAATTCACACTTATCTGTCACCTGCTTCTGCAGGGGGAGAAATGGTGGGACCGGATGATACTGAGGACAGTGTAACAAAGGTACACGTTGCATCTTTATTTTTGGAATTCCAATCTATATTGTTTGATTTCTGCTTAATTTGTCTGTAATCCTGTGGCACTTCTGGGCTTATTTCAAACCTGCTCTGCACTTGCTTTCCTCAATATACAATCAGTGCTGCAATGTTGTTAGACTGTGATTATGTGCATTCTGGGAGTCACATCAGTTCCTAGCTCTTCCTGGAGCTGTTTGCTCCAAAATGTACAGAACCAGCACCCACAGAGTTCTAATTTATCACAACTAACCAGTTACTGGTTATCTTGCTTTCTAACCAAAAATGTACAAAGCACAAGAGTATAGTCGTGCCCTTTATCTGAAGTGCATCAGCATTCTAAATTAGTAGGAATTTTGGGGGTTTTGGGGTTGTTCAACCTCCAATAAAACTTAGATTTACTCCTTTTTAAAGATCCCAGAACTGCTTATTATATTCTTCCATTTTATTTTCTTGCATTGTCCTTTGCTTTGCAAAAACTAAATAATACAAAACCCACAAACTGATCAGCAGATGCCATTCTGTGCCATAGAAATGTGTCTGTATAGGAAGTTCCTTTCTCTGCAAACACTATTTTTGCCTTCTGCAACCACAAGAGGTACTCGCAGACTTCACTTGTTCCAATAGTTTTTAAACAGCTTTTACTTCTACGCTGTCTCTGTTTGAAATTCATTTTCCATGGGTGCATTTCCCAGCATGTCCACGCCAAGCCCACGTCAGTCCAGTTTGACCAGAGGAGTTGCCAGGCACTACTGAACCAGTGCAGCTCCATGGCCCAAGGACCTGAGTGTTCTCTTGGGGCTCCCTGGGAGCTGCAGCTCACTCTGCACCAAGTGAAGTTCAGCTTCTTTCCACTGCTTGGCGTCAGTCCCAGGCTGGTGAGGCAGAATATGAGGATACTCCTTACCTTAACCTAGACCTGTTCTGGTTCAGTGGTTTGGCTGTGAACTGATCTTCCATATTTTTGCTAGTCCATTTTCTTAAACATTAGTTCTCTAAAGCACTCTATCTCAAGTCAGGAGCCTAGAAATAGAACTATTTTTATATAACTATATTCACAGGGTTTGAGATGGTTCTGTTACAGCATCTCTACTCACATGATCTCTAAAATCTTCCTTTCCTCTTACTCATTTTCCTAGGTGTCTCTGGTGTCTGAGTCTTCTGCTGCCTCCTCTTTAGAGGAAAAGCTCTCGCTCTGCACTGAACAAGCAACACAAACTCTAAGACCTGAATCTCGGTACTGGCCTAGAATGACAAGGCAAGTTCAGATTTTTGGTACTGAACCACACTGGCACTTTCATTTCCATGGCCAGCCAGCCCCCTCCTTCCTTTTAAATACAATTACCTCTTCCTTGGCTGTGTGACAGTGAAAGATTAATTCTAACAGAAAGATTTCCTGTTTCTCCTGACATACATTAATTTTGTTAAATACGGTTATAGGCATTTACGCATTCAGCTTCTCCTTAATCCCATAAAAACATACTTATACAAAAAGTGAACTGAATTGGGAGAGATAATGCTCATCTTCAAGTTTTTAGAATATAAATGAAATCTGTCTGTTTTCTGCTTTAGCAGATACGAAAATTCCACCACAGATTCACTTAAAAATTCACTTTCCCACAGAACAACAAAGGAGAAGGTGCCTGAGCAAGAGTTTCATGAAGCATCAGAAAATCTGTCTCGCAGGCTAAATGAACTAGATTTAGTAAGTGAAATCTCTTCTTTGTTGAGCTGAGCAATCCAGCTTTAGTAATGTGGCGAGAACAAGAATATCAATGTGATGTGAATGAAACACAAATCTGCAACTGATACCTGGCTTTAGTTCATTCAAACTTTAGAATGGTCTGTTGAACCTGACCCCCACAAAAAAAACCTGTCCCTTAGATGTTGAAGAGAGCTTTGGGTGAGCACAGGAGAGAAGAGGAGCTGACAGATGAGGACAATCTGTCACAGCACAGTGACAGTGTCATGGACTATCGCCAGAGGACAGCTGAGAGAGGTAACGATCCTTGTACCAGTTCAGAATTGGGATAGAAAAGGATGTAACAGAAACCTTTCCATGTAAAGCTGCTACACTGAATTACAGAGTTACTAAGTTTTGTATTTTAGATTGCTTCTATTTTGTCTTTGACCCAAGCCTGAGCAACAGTAACAGAATTGCAACTAAGTTTCTGTTTAACACTTAAAAAACTGTGGTACAACTCGACAAGAAAATACAAGGCAAACACAGCTGCAGTAAAAATGTATAGAACGGGGATGGACAGACTACAAGCTCGCAGGGCTGTGGTTCTGAAATGAGGGCCTAATTGCAATACACATCATTGTTTGGCTCAAATGAGATACTCAATGAATGCCCTGTCCCTACAGACACATCACATCCAAGGTACCCAGGCAGGCCACGATCCCTCTCTCCACCCTCACCCTCATCTCAACACCAGGAACATCAACTTCGTGGTAACAGAACACGCCAAATAAAGACAATACGCAGCCATCTGCAAAAAGAAAGGGATGAAAGAACAAGAAAAGCAAAGGTAATTTTTAGATTAGGCCCTGTGGTAATTCTAACCAACAGTTACACTAAAACCGTGAGAACTGAGCACTTTCACTTAATGGGAGCACGTGTCTCCTTTAGTAATTGTGCTGTTTTATCTGCAGCCTGCTGAGGAAGGGACTTAAACCCCAAATTTTGCAAAAAAGAGTTTAAAGTGGAAGAAGCTACTTTGACCCATGCAGCAAACAAACTAACACGGTGGTTGTATGGACTGATTATTTCCTCTGACAAGTCCTTTTATTTTTACTTTCTAGCTGGTCGATAAAGCTTATGAAAATGATCTAAGAATTTATCAAGTGAGGGAGAGGCAGGGACTTTCCAAGCTCAGAGAAGCTGCCAAGGAAAGGGTAGGTGATGCACTGTGGGGATTGTTGGTCGTGCGTTGTTTGATTTTCTCTCTTTAACTTTGTCTAGATGGTCTGTCCAGTCACTTTTGGGTACAAAACCTCCTTGACTGCCACTGTCATAGTTACAACACTGTGTACAACTAAAGTAGTAACTTATTAAGTGCTGCAGAAGAGCTGAAATTATGCAATAGTGAGATTTAACCTTTATTTGAACCCTGACCTGCATTTGGTAAATTCTGGCCTTCTGGAGGATCCAATGCAATATGTCCAAGTTCTCTTTCTAAAGTCTGAAAGACACTTAAGTTCTGATAGCCAAACTGTATTCTTTCAGTCTTTCCCTTCTCATACCTGTTCTCCATCTGTTTTACATCTGCTCCTAAGGAACAAGAGTACAAAGAAAACATCTTTAAAGAACCTCCAAAAATGTCTCAGCCAGTCAAAGTTTATTCTAGAAAAACCACACCTCAGTATCCCAAATCCAGCCAGTGGATTCCAAAACGAGGGATCACGAAGCCAAAGCAAGCAGCTCCAAGTAAGAACTGCGAAACTATCCTTGGTGGAAAACTGGCATCTTTTGAAAGCATGTGTTGAACTCCAAGAATAAAGGCACCAGTCCAACATATACCAGTCAGCTGTAGCATTTTCCCTTCTTCTGACCTCTATATGTCTGGATTTTTGTTAGGGAAGATAATGCTTTAAGTAAATGTAAACCATCAGTGCACAATCAAATTGTGACCCCTTTGCTACTTCCTTAAAATCCCCTGGGTTATTTTCAGGGCTTGTTTCCATTGCTGCTACTCCTGTGCTTATTCCACCACAGTCTGAGCTCTCCTTTTGTTATTTTTCTGAGCAAGTATCAGATTTAAAATTGGGCCTCTGGCTTGAGCTGAGCCATATACAGGTAACAGAGCAGGATCTGTCAGGACCCTGCCACTGTTAATGTTGTCACTGGTTTTGCTGAGCAAGTGATGCTCCCAGAACAGCCAAGGTGCAAATCCCAGGCTCAGTTTTGGTAACCACACTGTGCATGCCTATGGATAAGATCACCAGATCATCTCCTGCAGACCTGGCTGTTGTTCAGCTACACTGCCTTATTTTTTTCCAGTTTTTGAAGGCCATATACTTGATAAATACCCTTTTGTTTCATCTCCCATCATCTTTTCCTGCCAGAAAGATCAAAGATGTAATGGGAAAGAGCTGGTTGCAAACCAGTTTATTTTGCACCTGTTTACTTGACCTGGATCTGTCATTACCACTGCTGTGCTGGCATTATTTTAAGTTGCTGCAACCAGAGTGAGAGAGAGAAAACAATCACTGATTAGTGATGGTCAGAACCACATGAAAAGTAGGGGATACCTGTATTAGGTGGATGTGGTGGTGGGAGGGAAATGACACCTGACCTATAAAAGCAATCCTTCAGAGAAAACAACACAATATGGGGATTGCTTTCTCTGCTGCTGTACTGGCAGGATGATGTTATGCCCTGCTGGGTTTCCCTTGACATGGTAACAGCAGCATGGCTGTTGTTGACATGTTACCTTGACATGGTAACAGCAGCACGGCCGTTGTTGACATGTTACCTTGACATGGTAACAGCAGCATGGCCATTTTACACAGTGTTCCATGTAAAATATTTCATTACTTAGGCTGACGCTGTCTGGATGAATTTACAACTAAATGTATTCACCAGGAATTTATTGCTTACCTCTGTCTCTATCTTGCAGTGACAATAAGAGACAATGACCTCCTCGTGCAGCTCCTGGAGGAGTTCCCTTCCCTGCACATTGCCCCACGGACTCTGAATAAGATGTGGCAGCGGCAGCTTGCACACACTGTGCACCTTAAGGCACCTACTGGCAGACCTAGACTGAAAGTCCAAAATGAAGTGAGTGTTCTCCTTACCTGCTGAGTGCCAGCACAGACCCCCTGACACATCAGCAGCACAGGCAGGGCACCAGCACAGCCTGAAAGGATGTGTGTGTGAGCTCGGGTAAATAGGGATGTACAGATTTATACACATGGGTTCAACTCTTCATCAGCCACCTGAATATAATGGTCCTTCTTTTATACTGGTTTCTCTAGAATGGCCTAGGGCTGCTTTTGCTTTTCTGAAGGCAGTTTGTAGTTTCCACTGCTTTTAGTTTACAGGTGAGTTATGAGATACAAAAATTGATTAACTTATACATGGCACCTCTGAATACAAAACCCAAAACACAGCAGGAGGGCAGTATTTAAACCTGCTGCATAGGACAGCTTGACCTGCAGAACGATGCAAGCAATTCACCTTTTTTTTAAACCTCCAGGTTGAACAAGCCTTGAAGAAACATGAGCTTCTTTCTGCAATTATTAAGAGAGATCAAGATCACAGCAAGAGACTGGTATGTTCTTTGAAAACTATTTGTTACATAATGCAAAGATTTAACGTTGAGCTATCTAGAATGCATATTCCCGATCATGAAAGTGGCTTTTTATCTTATGACAACTTTATGCTTTTTGAGTAGCTGTGGTCTCGAAATGCCACATGATCTGTTTGTTGTGTGGCTGCTGGGGTCATGGGAATGGAATATCACGATGATGATGACATTGCATTGTTGCTTTAAAAGGTAAAACAAATTCTAAAAAAGGGAAGGAGGAGAAACTTGAGGTTCTGGGTATTGCAGCTGCCATGACAGTGCTGACTCCTTCATTCTACAGTGACACGACTTTGCTTTAAGCTTTAAACCATACCTGCAGTATAGAACTGGGCTGTGGAAAAGGTCCTTGACCCTAATTAGCAATGATTAACAAAGCTTTGCCTGCAGCAGTACCTGTTGGCAGCTTGGTGGTCTGACAGCTCCTGCTCTCCCTTTAGCACGAAATGAAGCAGCGCATCCACCGCCAGAAATGGGCTCAGAACAAGGTGACCGAGAAGCGGCAGCAGGTGGCCCGGGCCAGGAAATACTACGAGGATTACAGGGCCCAGCTCCGGGCCAAGCTGATGCGGGCGAGGACACGGGAGGAGAAGGTGAGGACAAGGGGTCTTGTTCTGCAAGTGCAGAATTCCTGGAATTCTTCTTGTCTGGACCCCAGTGCTGAGGTCTGGTAGCTCAACTGATGCTGCAAGTGAAGAGAGCACTGCAGTGACCAGAGCACAGAGCCAGGATGAAGTGGGTGGTCAATCGAGGCCACAGATGAAACTCTTCCTTCTCTGGAAACATGGATACAGTGCAGGGCAAACCACTGTGAAAGAAGAAAGGATGATTTATGGAGCTAAGAGGAGAGAAAGGGTGAAGTATCAGTATGGAAAAACAGGGCTGGTAACATGAGAAATTGGGGAAATGAGTTTTCAGAAACAGTAGGATTAAGAAGTTGTTCCTACAGTCACCATCCAAAGAAAACAATCTAAATCTTCTGTTAAGGGAACAACATGCAGCTTTGTTTTTCAGATGTGTTTGTCAAACAGTGGACTTTGTGACAGATATGATTTAAATAGGGCTGAAAATCAGAGTGAGGGAAAGCGAGGAGAGTTACTACATCTGCAAGAGCAGATACACAACTGTCACCTTATAGAAGAAGAGATTAGAAAGTTTACTGCATAATCCACTGTTAGTGATTTGAGAACTGTTTGCCTCAAGCTGTGAGCTACAGCTGGTAAGTGTTCTTGTGGAGGAATGGAAAGCCTGAGTCCAGGCTGGATTTCCTGCTGATGGAAACCTGGATGAAGGTCCTCAAGTCAGACTGCAGAGTACAGCATTGTAAATCACAGTGCATGTTCAAAGGCCCTGGCTTGAACTGTTGGGTCATCTGACTAAACTGACATGAAAACTTATTTTATCTATCACAATTTCAGCTAAATGAGTACTAAAAATCCAGCTCAGCTGTATCTGCACCACCATTTCTAGGTACATAACTCTACTTTTTCATGGGCTATGGCCTATCCTCATGTAAACACCATTCCAGCAGGAGGTAAAGCAGCTGAAAAATGTAAATGTATACTTACAAGTTCCTGGGAAAGTTTCAGGTTTGCCTTTTTTAATTGCTGGCAGATATTTAAAAACTTATTTGAAGAAGGCTTAGAAATTCAGAAGCAAAGACTGAGGGACCTGAGACAGTATGCTCAAGAAAAGCGTGATGAGCAACGGAGAGAGCACCAGATGGAGCTGGAGTCTCTGGAGAACTACTACAAGGATCAGGTAAAGCTTCATGTGGATCAGACTGATCATATTTTTCCACTTAGAAGTCTTTCTTTAATTAGTTCAACTCACACATGTGTTATGTTTAGTTTTCCATGCTAGGAGAAGCTATATCTCAAGAATTCAAAGAAATCCAAACCAGAGAGAAAGCACAGGCACAAGTACGTATTCCTATTTTTGTCCAATTGCCTTTTCTTTTTTCATGCTGGGGCTAATATGTCGGTATTTTCTTTAGATGCTACAGAAAACAAAAAGAGAACTGAGATCAAAGATGGAAAAGGAAATACAGCAACTGCAAGCAGCAATCATGCAAAATGATGATGACACCTTTTTTCAAGAACTAGAAGCAGACAGACTGAGATCCAGACTTCAGATCGCTTCTTTCCAGTACAGCCAAAGCCATTTCTTCTAAGATTTGCGTAAATGTCACTGCAGTCTTCTCTGGTTAAGATGATCAGATTTTGTGAGAGCTGCTGTAATGGGAAGATGGTTTGAGGCTGTTTTTTTCTCTAAAATATCTGTTCTGTCATTTTGACCTGTCAGGGCTGTAGCTGCTGGGATCTGGGATCTCCACAGCACTTTTATGATCACCAATAAAGTTTCTGAACTACTTTTTACCTTCTTAGCAAGGCTGGGATAATGCTGGGCTCTACCCAAAGGAAGTGGGATGAAGTCAGAGTGCTTTAGTGAAGTTATCCTGGTGGAACAGTTGGATGCCGAGGCTCCTCTGCATCTGTACTGGGGCTGTTGTTGCTAAGCCAATCTAACACCATTAGCCAGGGATCACGGATTGGAAAGCTCACAAAGCACAAGAAAATCTTTGAAAGAACATCAGAGGTTCAGGTTTCCTGTGAAAGGCCAAGCTAGAGAATGCCTGCAATAAACCTGGCATAAATAACTGGGAATCTAAATACATTAAGCAAGGGAAGACTACTTATTCCACTCCTTCTTCCATTTAATTCTGTGGTTGCAGTGTGGGTGTTGCTGGCTTGTTGATAAAATATAAAGGCATATAAAATACTTTTTCTATGCTACAAATGCATTGGTAAAAGCAGCTTGAAATAGAAAACAATGAAGATTCTTCTAAAGCAGTAAATTAAGAGCTTCTGCAAGAGGTGAGCCCTGGGAAGGAGCTGTGGACAGCATTCCTAATCTTCCACAGGGCTGCAGTCCCAGGTGCAGCCTGATCATTCCATCTTCACACTGACAGAACTAGAATTAAAGAGATTAAGTATTTCACCAGTCAGCTTTTACCTTACTTCAGGTTGTCTGGTCTGCTTCCAGGCACAGCAGGAGCTGACAGGAGGAGCTGACAGCAGGCACTCCTCCCATTGGAGCACCTTCCTGCGCCATGAACAGCACAGAGCCCAGCAGGAAATCCAGGTTCACACACCTTGGGCCCCAGGAGGTGCCAACAGAGAGGGATGAGTACTTAAACTGAGAACAGTTACAAAACCAAGCTGATAATTAATGAAGTCCATTACTGATAGAGTCTCCTCTGCCTGACAAAAGTGCAACTCTTAATTAGTTTATCTTGGTAGTGGGGGAGTTCTTGCTTAAAATTGCTGTGTGAGAAGTGATATATGAATTCTGGAATTAACTGTATTGTATGTACAATATTTAAAGGTTGCCATGAGGGGATGTCTCTGATGGAACTGACAACACACAGAGAATTCAGACTCATGCACTGAAAAAAGAGCTAAAGCAGAAAAAAAAACCCCAAACACCTGAAGGAGGTTCTTTTACAGATTAAACAAACCAGCCACCTGATACCTCAGTGCAAAAATAGAGAGCCAAAAACACACATAAAAACCCTGCACAAAACCAGAAACACCAACCCTGACTCGTACAAACCTTTTCAGGGAGTTGCTGTAAGCCTGGCTAACCTGAAGCCTTTAAGGGACAATACTTATCAACCAAATGGATGAAATTTAGCAAGTCTTTACCCAATGAACCCTTTTTTCCCATACGGACGATGGTGTAGCTTTGCTGAGTTTCAAGAGGAGACATCTGCTCACCCATGCCGAGGTGCAGTCCTTGCCAAGACATGCCAGTGTATGAGAGGCAGAGGTAAGACCTGTGTCTGACTGGAACACTCTGCACACTCCTTACTGTAGGTAACAGCACCTAGGAAGTCACCAAGTTCTAAGTATTTTCTCCTAAAACAAAGTCCAGTTACTTAAAAATGACAGTTACATTTTAAATATTTAATTAAGAAAAACTTCAAACTTTTAAAACCATTGATGCTGTGACAGTGCAAACAGCATACAATTTATTGCTCAACTTCTGCATGGGTACATACATTAAGTACTTAAAAACCATTTTATACAGATTTTTTTTTTGTTAAAGCTCATGTAACAGCTGGGTGAAAATACAATGATACCAATGCTAAAACACTCTGTAATAAATACAATGGAAATGATAAACTAAGAACTGTCAGTTTGTGGAGGAGTAATTACATTTGGATAAACTAATTACAACTACAGACAAAGCTCTGAGGATGTGGTAGAGCCAGGAACCTACTACATAGTGTAAAGCACAACAAATGGCACCTGGTAACTGGGTGGTGCTGTTTAAAAAGATGCTACATCGAGCTGGAGGATGGTGCTGTGACAGAGGAGCAAAGCTTGAACTTCCATCAATGCAGCATTTAAACGCACCAGGAGTTCAGGACAGATGTAGTGTTGTAGGACAGGAATTTCAAAACAGCTTGTGTGCTCTGGACTTCAGTACAACACAAAAATTTGGTACAAATAAATCAGTTCAGGGAAACTGAAACTATGTGCAAAAAAAAAAAAAAAAATTAGAATACATACTGTACAAAGCACCATTACAAAATTCTTTACACCGAGAAATTAAATCCTCTGAAACTCAACTGTGAACTGTATATTTGAAATCTACAAAAGTCACTGTTCATAATTAAACATTCATAATGAAAAGCATCAGCATAAAACCATGATGTGACATCTCTCTAAAACAACTAAAGACTGGATAAAGTAAAACCCAGTAAGAGGGACACGTTGAAATAAATATTCACATTAATCATGGGGTGAAAGTCCAAGGTTAAAATGCAAATATTAGGCTTAGCACCTTTTTGAGGGGAAAGTAGCTGACATGTTCTTGAAAAAAATTTTGGAAAGGAATCAACCCTTTACCATTTTCAGATAAACATCTGACCGGGTGATGAGGTGCTTTAGTTAAAGCTCTCAGTCTTTATGAAGGTAGAAAGGCACTCAAAATACTTGGTATATTCATCCTCATCTGTCAGCTATGGAAAGTTCAATGCAGATTTGTCTAGTTTTGCCTAGAATATTAAATTATTAAATTTATTATTAAATTTACAATATCTGTGGCAGTTAAAAAAATTCTCAATGCCATACCAAAATGTTTGGTAGAAAAACAGACGTACTGCTAAGGCTGCTGTGAAAATGAATGTAATTATCAGCTGATCTCAGGTCCGTATTCTGCAGAGCTCATCTCCTCCCTCCCCAAAGATGCTTTTATGACACCAAGGCGGCCATAACTATGCATTCAATAAATCCACCAGCCAGATTTTGTATATGCCGTGTTCTGTGACCAGGGAGGCTGCGGCCACAGCCTGAGCAAGACCAGAAGGAAAAAAGAAAAATCACTTCTACCATTTCTGTGACACTGGGGTCTCTCCTGTGAACAGTCCCAAGAACTCATGTGGCAAATCCCTGTCAGCAGCAGCTCACATCACTCAGAACCTGCAGGGCTGAGGGCTTTGGGAGGGTCTGGAGCTGTGGTCCCAGCCACGGGCAGCACTTGCAGTGAGGAACAGCCAGGGACCCTGCTGTGCCCCCCAGAGCTGGGCAGGCACAGTGGCAGCGTCTCCGGGAGCGCAGGTACTGAATGGGGAGCCCGGGGGGCGAGAAGGAGCAGCCCTTCACCAGGGGTGCAAGGGTCCCTTGAAATGAAAAAAAGGGTCAATGTGTTTCACACCTGGCTGTCACAAAAGTCTCTTGGCCTTCTCTTTACATCCCTAAGTAGCCTCAGCCTGCAGGCAGCCCAGAAAGGGAAGCAAGGCCCTTGGAACAAACCTGCCAGCAACAGCTGTACAAAAAAAATAATCAAACCAACATGTGCATTTGGCTCACCAGATTCTTACCACAATTCTCTAAAAGTAGTCCCTTGCCCACTATTCTCACACACAACATCCAGCAGGAGTTTACTCACTGTGGCAGTCAGACTTGGCAGAACAAAATTTAGTTTGAGCTCCACAGAACAGACAGAAAACGAGCTGGTTCACTGTGACTTACACTGCAAACATGGAACAGCTGGTTACATCCCATCCCTTTAGCATTTTCAATACCTTTGACTTTCTTCTGATTGGCAGTGAAAAAATAGTGCAGATTTGATGATTAATTGTAACCTAAGTTACAAAAACACAACACTGATTGGAAAAAACCTGCTACTTATTCCAAATATTCTCATGGCTGAGAGGAGAATGGCACTGTCTCTTAAGCAGCCTGATTTATCCACACACCACGAGCAGATCAGACAGATCTTAACTGAGAATTTCCAAACTAACGTCAAAGTTCAGTTCCCTCTACTGGTAGTGCATTTTATTCCCCTTTGAAGAGATCAACCCATGTTATAAATCATATATATACTTACTTCCATCCCTACAATCAATAAATTATGTGCTCTTACAACCTCATTTCCAAAGCACATTACACATATTTCAGTCTACACCATTTTTCCTTAGTTGTAACTTAAACCCACGTGTCATGAGCAGCTGGACAAAGATTACAACATGTTTTACCTGATAAATCTTTAGCATCAACAAATATAGAATATGATTTGGCTGCATTCAAACAAACTTTGGTTGACAGGACAGGATGGGCTCTGGAACAAACTGCTGACAGGCTTCTGCTGGCAAAGCCCATCAGTGCTTCAACAGCTGAAAAATGCAGTGTTTCAATTTAAGGTCAAAAGCAACAAAAAATACTCTTGACAGACTTGTTAAAAAATGCTGTTAAAAAAAAAAATCAAACATCTACTGTTCATTAAAAAAAGGTTATTCCATGTGTAAACACAAGGACTGTACTAAATACAGTCTGTGTCACTCACTAGAAATTCTGCTGGAGGAATCTGACAAGTGATATAAATAGGACCCCAAAACGTCATATTCGGAATTCCTGCTTGAAAAATATAAAAAAAAGCCCCTGTGGCAACATTTACCTGGAATTTACATTGCAGAATATAATGGTTTACTATAAGAAAATGCAGTTAACAAGTAAGTGGCTTTCATTAAAAAGATTGATGATTCTTTCAGCCAATTTTATGCAAAGTTAGAATAATCCAAAGTATTTTTTTCCAAAAATAGCAGGTATAGATGCTGTTCAGTATCATACATTTAAAACAGGCTGAAACGTGACTTGTACCGACTGCTGAAGTTGTGTCTTGGTATCTGAGAATAGAAATCAGGTAGGCAAATATAATAGATTACCTCTTACAAAAATAGTAGTAGTCTTTAAGTATAGAATACTGCTTAACTGTTGAAATGTAGGAAAAGTCAGCATTCTGTATGTTCAAGATATTAGTTTTTAATAGCAGCTGAATGATCCTATGGCAGGAACCACAGAACCTATTTTCTTGAAATAAAAAATTTTAAAAATTAAAATAAAAAAAGATCCAAAAGTTGTTCTTTCCCTCCCAGTGTCCTAGTGTAGAAAAGGGAAAGTTTCCTGTATTTCAAGCATTTCTTGAGTCTTGGCTGAGGGAAGGAAGGGCTTTCTGGCTGACAGGAGTATAAATAGAGTCTGGGTGAGGCTGGCAGGGTCATTCCACAGCAAAGCCACAGGTCTCCTCGATGGCCGTGAGCAGCTTCTCGTAGAGCTTCTCGTAGCTCTCGTAGGCGGGAATGTCGATCCTGTTGAAGCTGGCAGGGGAAGCACAGAGGTTTCAGCTCTCCAGCCATCGCTGCAAGGTCTGTGACACCTCACTGAGCTGCCACAGGGGCAGCAAGGCACAACGAGGCCACAGAGCTGCAGCTAGACAAAAGCCATCTCCAGTTTTCACACCTGTGCTGCTCCCTAAGGGACAGCTTTGATTGTGTCATAAAAGACAAAAACAACCAAAAACTACTCCAAATACCCTCACAGATTGGTTTTAAGCTACAGATAACAGCAGAGAACTGAAAAAGCCTTACCAGGTATGAGCTTTCGGCAAATTATTAGTGCTGGCATCGATCTGGTGGATTGTGAAGAGTCGTGGGCCTGCAGCACCTGAAAATCCAGAGGAGATCTTCACTACTGAGTGCAATAACATGGAATGTCTTTGTTGCACTAAAACAACAAGACAGCAACTAAAACACAAAGAGAAGCTCTGCACAAAGCAAGGTGAAATCATAAACAGGAAGGAAAAAACTCCTAACAAAGTCCCCAGTGGCTGTGGGACAGACTCCTCTCTGCCCACACAGACAGCCCTGCAGTTATTTAAACCATGGAAAGGTAAGGAAAAAAGCACTGATAAGGAAGAATAAATCACCTTTTTTCCACACAGTGTACTGCATAATTCTAACAGTTTTTAGTTTGACTTCTCTCACCCTTCCTACACAACAAAACTCACACAGCTGTACCTGTCCCTGTTTTGTAACAGGTCTTCAATAGTGGCCAATTGCACTGAAATTCCATAGAGTCACAATGCCAATTCCTTATAATTTTATTAACTTAATCTGACTACTAGAAATCCCCTTAATCTCTTCGCTAAAGGAAAAAGACTGCAGCACAGCAATCCTTTAGATTTGGTGGCACCAAGATGCCATACAGGACAGAAGGTTACAAATATCCCAACCTGAGCCAAACTGGAATTCTGGCCTGAGCAGGCATTAAAAACACAATTCCCAGGGTCTGTGTTTCTCACGGGGGCTCTCCTGTTAAATCACAGTATAACCCTGAGCTGTGTTAGTGCATTTTGGTCTAAGAGAGCCCCCAGAGCTGTGCAACTGATGAGGGCTTGTAAAAGGTAGGAATTAAAATCCAGGCTTCTGGAACACCCCCACGGAGAAGGCCTCTAAGATCTGAGCTGGTGAGAACCTCCTGCCAGAGGAGGAAGTGCAGAACTGAAACAAAAGAGCCATTTGCACCTGAATAAGAAGGGACCAGACAAACACACAAAAAACAAACACTCGTGACTGTAATCACACCATTAAAATCGCCCTTTAGAAGTCACCCAGCCCCATTTCCAGCCGATTCCCCAGCACCTGCGGGTGTTACCTTGCAGCGCCTTGAAGCCCTGCAGAGGCACCCGGGAGGAGCCGGTCACGAACTGCAGCAGCCGCGCCCTCCTCTCCTCGTCGAAGAGCTCCACAGCTTTCCAGAACCATTTCACGATGTTGCTGTCCGGGGTACAGTGTTTTAACCTGGTATTTGCCTTCCAGTCGTTAACATCAATCTTTCCCAGTCCACAAATGATGAGCTGTAAATTTAAAATACAATTATTGTCGTATTTCATGACTGATCACTATAAAAATGGGTTTGGAGACAGACAAATATGGAGAACTGACTGACTGAGAAAAATGGACAGATTTTATACCAAAGGCAAATTATAACTTCTCACTCATCTTAAGCAATGCATATCCGAAAATTCAGGATAAAGGAGGAGCAATCACCAACATGCCAGCCCAGGGATCAGAAACACATATGAACAATTTACCTGTGCCCATTTTACAGGGCAAACCCCTCAGCTCCACAGACTGCAATCATATTTCAGTTTAAAGCAAGCCTGGGATCTAGGGATTTGCCTTCAGAGGCTGTTGTCTGGATGCTGATCCTGACATTCCATAGCACATTGTCTGTGACAGCACCTTTCCTTCTGCTGGATTTATGGAGCCAGTGGAGTCTGGCAAAGCTGGGCTCTGCCAAAGCCCAGGTGCCTGGCACCGGTCAGGGCAGAGCACTGAGGGCTGGCAGTGTGTGACAGACGTTCTCCTGGCAGCCTGAATTCCCTGCGAGGGAACTGCCCCGTGAGAACTCTGCACCAAAACTCTGCTGAGCAGCCACGGCCGACACTGCCCGAGGTCACTGCAGGTTCTCAGAAGGCTCAGAGGGGTTTCAGCTCCAGGGGAGGGGCTCTGGCCATTTCTGCAGTTGCTGTGAGCTGCCACCTCCAGGAACACTCCCACAGCTCTCACGGGAGGCACACACAGCCTCAGTGGCCCCCTGACCTGCTCAGCCCTTACCCTGCCCCTGTATCCAGGTCGGAGCACACCGGGAGCACCGGGACACAGCTCCGAGAGCCTCTTACACTTGGTGACACAACACAACCCTGGTGCACTGACCTCCAACTCCTTCTCATCAAACGTCTTCAGCAGATGTTGTGGGATTACTTCATTAAATCCCTTCTGGAGCGCCAGGAACTGAGCTTCAATTCCTCGTAAAAACCGCCAGTTCACATAAAGTCTGCGAGCAAGTGCAAACTGGGTTTGTGGAGGATGTATTCAAACCCAATAAACCTGTGATTTATCCAGCCCCCAAAACACGGCCCCACTGACAGGATTACACCACCACCACCGCACACCCCGCTGCAAACCAACAGCACGACACTGACAATTAACTCCAACCAGTAAAGGTTCCTCCTCACCCCAGGAAACAGGAAAAAACCTCTGGGAAAGGCTATTGCTGTACCTGACATACTCCTTTTTGTTCTCCTCTGTCACAGGGATGCTTTTGCCATTGGGTTTCAGCTCGTGCTGAATGATCTCCCCGTAGGCGTTGTGTTCCACACAGAACGTGTGGTCCAGGACCCCGCTGATATCGTTCTCACTGGGGCAAAGAAAGCAGCAAGTGACTGAGGGAAATATTCTGCAAATACATTACAGCCATAATCTGACAGAAGCACGATTTCATTAATGGCATTTCAAAGCACTGCTTGGAAGCAGAAGGTGAATATACAGCTTTACAATGTTATATTTTAAAACTATTATCAAAGTTTCAATGTTATATTTTAAGAACATGTTACTGTTAGTAATAGATAAAATTAGTAAATTAACTCCACACCACACCCCACCCCACACACCCCCCAAAATTTGAGTAGCTTGAGCATTTTTAGCCTTAAAGAAGCTGAATTGTGCAAGAAAGATATTTGTGAAATCTGCCTGAGCAGGAGATCAAAACACACTATTTGCACTGGATTTCTGACCATGATCACACAACAGACACAGCATTCTAACACCCCACGGTACCCTGCAGAGTACATACAGTATCCAGACTAAGCTGTTATGGAGATCAGGGTCAACCAATTCCATGTCATCCAAAGTAATTGGCTTCCCAAGCAACTGCTTGTAGAAAGGCAACGTGAAGCCCCCGTCGATGTAGTGCCCATGGAACACAGCCATGCCCATGATCCGGCCCACAAAGTGGAAATAGGACAAGTGTTCCTGCAACACAGAGGGCAGACAAAGCCATTCAGCTCCCTGAGACCCCCACTGCTGAGTATGAGACAAAATTAAAACACATGGCATAGCAGAAAACCCCCAGCCCTACGCAGAGGTTGGGTTCTGTTTTCAGACACGGCACACTGAGCATGTTGCTTCCAGTCTAGGAGTCTGACAAGTAATAATCAAAATAAACTTAATTTCTCCCAAAGGAAACATAAATTGACATCTTACAGAAATTAAGAACACATTTGAGAAGTTTCTTTGATCAGTACAAAAAAGAAACTATCATGTAATTGTACAAATTCAGTGTCCAGCAGTAGCAATTGTAAGAATTTGGCTCCTTAGTGTTGAACCCTCTCCAGATGTGTTTGATTTCTGGTCAGAAAACACCGATTTACAGCACATGGCACCAGCCCTACCGGGTTGACAGCGGAGTCGGGGTTGATTTGCAGGGTGTAGATGTCATCTCGGGAATATTGGAAGAGCCCGTAGTATGGATTCAACATTTCATGGGACAACAGGTACAGCCATTCCCTGAGAAAATAAAGGAATTCATTGGTACTCTATAGACAAATGCATTCCCACACTGAGAATCTTTTCAAAACAGTCTGATTTTTAAAATTTTACTATTAAACATAAATGTGAAGGAAGTGATGTGTGAACATGATGAGATAAGGCTGAAATCAGAATTATTTTTACTGGCTCAGTAACCACAGAGCACTGATAGCTGATGGGTTTCCCAGCTTTCCAAGAATTTTCTGCAGGTTACTTATTTCCATGAGAGTTTCTCACATCCATTACACACTAAGACAAGACATTATGTATTTACTTGAATATAGAGATGTTGGAATTAAAACTTTTTATATAAACCATCTTTAGGTAATGGATATATTTAGTTCAAATTTTAATTATGTGTTCACAAATCAGTAAATAACGGTCTGAGAATGTGGCATGTCATTTTTTTATAAATGAAAAATAACCTCACACTACTGACAGACTGAAGTTGCCCACCAACTGCTGGTTTTTAACATTTTTGCTTCAAACAGCAGTGACAATTTGCAATAAAGCATATTTTTGGGTTAAAATTGTGCCATAAAGCCAAGTATTTAATGGTATATATTCTTAGATACCCAAACTTCACTAACCAAAGAAAAATAGATTAATTTCAATAGATACCAAAACCACACACATATCAGATGTTTGACATGATCTTAACTTGCATTTTATTTTCAATAAATTAGTTCAATTTTGATGCAGTTTTTATTTTAAAGTGCTACCTAAAGCCATATATTCTTCTGACATATAATCTGTAACAGAAATAAATATAAATATAAATAAGAATAATGTCGAACAAGCAGGGCTGACACTGGGCTGGTTCAGGACTCAAAGCACAGGGGTGGTTGGCAGGGTTGGGTGCAGGGAAGAGACAGAGGAGCCACTGTTTTACCTGGCAACACCTCCATAATCGAGGCCTTCCTCCCCACGAAATTTTATCATTAATCGCTTCCACAGGTCTTTTGGCCTCATCTTCATGACCTGCCGGTAGGATTCCTGTAAACACACAACACTTCCTTTTATTAACTGCTATTTACAGAGCAGAAGCTGCTGCTGTCTATTGGAAGTGAAGGGAGTCTCAGACTCCGAGTCCAAAGGGAACACTCTTAAAGGGGACTTTATTTTTCTAGATATTCATCAGTTTCTCAAATCACAGATTGTTCCATCGCTGAAGAAACATTCTCCCTCATTCTCACATAACTTATAAAAAAATGCTGTCAGTAAACTCCTTTTGTTTTCCACAAAGGTTCCATAAAGGTTTTTGCAGTCTGAAAAGCCAAGAGTGGAGCTTTCACTCTGGGTAAAACATGTGCCAGCCTTCAAGAAGCACCTTAAGAATGGAAGCAGCACTGCCATCCCATTAAATCCACAGGATTATTCCTCTGTCAGTAAGAGTTCACCAAGGAAACACAGAAAGCAAGCTGGAAGGCAGAACAAATGCTAAGGAATTGGAGAAAAAAAGGAAAGTGTAGTTCTTATTTATGTCCAGTATCAGCCCCAGGCTTTGTCTCTACAGGACACAAGAGGCAGGTGGGGGTGTGGGAACCCAACACACCGGACTGAACAAGAACACCATAATCCTGTAGCCTTGCCCCCTTTCTCTTCCAGCTGCTTACAAACTGATCTGAGTGTCTCCAAAGGGAAGACCAACACAAATCTTTCTTGGCTAGGAAAAACTGTGACAACACAGTGGGGAGATCAAGTTTGTAGGTGGGGTAAAAATGCAACAGGGACGGGTGGGATGGGTGAAAGTTCTCAAAGGACAAACTGTTCTTCAGAAAAGGCCAGTGAATTATAATGGTGTTTAGTCAAGTCCACAGAATGATTCTGCTGAATTGCATCCCAAAACAGAATGCAGAGATCCTGCTGTGGGCATCTCTGGCCATTCAGAAGCCCAGTTTGTAAAACCGGTCTGATTCTGGAGAGAGAACCGAGACTGATGGTAAGAAATCCAAACTCTGAGGAGAAATCCTATTCAGTAGTAATTTTACTGAAGTCACACTACATCAGAAATCACTAACAATAGTTTAGTGTTGCATTTTTAACATCCCCTCTGAAACAGTCAGCAGTTTCTCAAATTCAAGGAAGAAGTGAGACAGGATCTTCAGATGCACGAAGTGCCTGCACTCCTTCCCCAGTCCCTGACACAGGCTGTACATCTCCAGCCACAGAGAAACTCTTCCTTGATTTTCTTCTTCTCTGCCGGGTAAATGCATCTATTTTAGTTACATGACTCTCTCGATATCCCCCTGGAATGCTTCCTCTTCCCCTTCACCGCTAAGATCCCAGCTTTAACTGCAGCCTTCGAGATCCCATCTCAGCGAACGACTCCTTTACACAACCATGAGAACAACCCCCCTCCCCTTCCCTCCACGTTAAGAAACGGGTCCAAATCTCGAATTACCTCAAAAATCTCCTCCCTGGAGACCTCGATCCGACAATGGCCAGCCTGAGGCTGCTGCTGGGACAGCTCCTGCCGCAGGATCTTGAGCTTCTGCACCAGGTCCCGCTTGTAGCGCGGCACCGTCAGGCACTCGGCCTCGTCCGGGAGCTGGCACAGGGACACCACGTGCTGCTGCTGCTGGTGCTGCTGGTCCTTGAGCTGGTTCTGCCGGCTGCAAACACACACAGCAGCCTCAGATCCGCTTCATCCATCCCTGCTCTGCCCTGAAACCGTCAGGCTTTGGAGCGAAACTGCTTTCAATTGACTGTGATTATTACTGTGATTACGCTAAAAACGTCTGGGGCCAGTAAAGAAGAAATTCAGAGCGATTTTATCCTGACTAAAGACATATGGTTCTGTCTTTCTTGGCAACTATCAGTTGTTTTTAGGGCTTGTTATTTCTGTTAGTGCTACTCTACAAAGTATGCAGAAGGCTACAGCACATACAATAAGCTATTATCCACACAATTTTACTACTAAGCTGCTGACGCTGAATTTCTCAGATACCATTTCCATATTTCCTCTGCGTGTTTTCCCTTCCTCCATTTTAAAATTCAGGGATCTGCCAAACACTCTGCCTCTAATCTACAGTCAATACCATAGTCTGTTTTAAATGGCTTGTCTGGAAAAGAGTAAGCTTACAGAAAGATGTTTGTACTGGCAGCTTGGCAAGGACCTTGTCCCTTGTACCTGGCCTAGTCTGGACCACAGGAATGTGGGAGTTCACATGGAACTAATTGGCACAGATAAACAAGTATTTTTACTAGCAATTCCGAGAGATTTTGTAAATCTGACTTCTTACTAGGAAAAGTAAATGGATCATGTTGCAGAGATGTACTCTCTGTGTTGTTTCTTGTACACAGTGAGTGGATATTTTTATAGCTTTTGAGTATGGCATTCCCAAACAACACAGAATAAAAACTGCATTTTTAAAAGCCTGAGAATATCATCTCTGCGGAGCACATGGAAATACCCTACATTTACCGAATAAGAAACATTACAATTCAGAATGGTTTCCAGTGGAATGTTAATTTTTTTCAATATCAATGATCAAAAACTATTAAATGGAACCAAAGATAATTTTCATGTATTTTATCATTTCAGCCTATTTTCTGTTTTGAGGCAAGGCCCAGTAAAAAACTCTCCTGGTCAACTAAAATTCGTCTCTAGCAGAATTTTCCACAGGGACACCCAGAAAAATACAAATCATTGCAATAGTTTAGAGGCACACACTGGCTGTGGTTCCAGAATGTGGCTCTATGTCACCTATGCCATGTGCATGGTAATTTTCACTTGTGATTAGTTTTAAATATGAATCTCATTTAACTGTGATTACTTGACACACAAATTAAAGCAAAATCCTTATTCTATCTTCTGAAATTTCTAATCTCATAAGGAGGAATAAGTGAAAATATTCTTTGCATAGGACTACCAGAAAAGGCCATATTTATACACTAAAGAGAGCATCCCTCCACACCACCTTTAAGGGTAAAAAGTCACAGTTCCCCCAAGCACAAAGCCAGACAGGGTCAGTCTTAAAGGAAAGGTAACCTCTGAAATGAGCAGGAATTCCAGATCTATGCATCAAAATAAATAATTTCTTTTCTCCTCTCAGTGCTTCCCAAAATAAGGAAGTACTATGAAGAGAAAAATAAAATGTCATCTTCCAGATTAGGCTAAAAATAACCAGTGCAGTATTAGCTAAACAATCTGCAGTGCTTAAAGTCATTAAATCTCATTTCTCAGTTTGTTTTCACAGCTGAGTGACTGTGCTTGATTCCATACAGTGCTTTAAGGATACAATTAAATACTTTTCAGGTGCCATAACTATCAAAATCTCTCACAAACTCTTGTTCAATGTGTTAGAACAAAACTGGCTAACAAATCTGATTATTTTCATAACTTGTAATGTCATAACTGGAAGAACAAATGGCTTTACTCAGCTCAATAGAGAAGTCAGTATTATTGAGAATAAACTTATTCCTCATGTCTTTGAACCTAAAACTCTATCACACCCATCCCACACAAAGTCTAAACTTATTTCTTAAATAATTTACAAAATGACAGGCCTAAGGCAAGCTACTTTTTTTGTTTGTTTTTTAAAGAACAAATAAGGAGGTGGGCTCAAGGCAGGGGAAACTTTCACATATCCTGTTTGGTGCAGTAAAAGAATAAACACCAAGAACGATTTATCAGGCAACAGACTTTGCTGATGACACTGTTGGGTGAGTTTCTGAAATCCTTCCCTAATGAAAGACAGATGGACAAATGAAAAACTTCAGTACACTGTAGGAGTACTCTAAGTTCAAATAAATGCTAAATGGTTCTGTGGTTCTGGAAATTAAAAGTCAAATTGGATTTTCCAGCTAACAAAGGTAGCTCTGTTATCTGTCCTCTACAATCCACGTAGAACTGGCCATTTCAAAATAAACCCACCTGAGAGGGCCAGTTTGTCAAATACAGCCCAGCTCACTGAGTTTTCTACAGGTTAAAAATTGCACTGCTGTAGCTAAGAGGGTCCAAAGTTTTTCTTCAAGCACAATATCTAAATCTGAATTGATTTAAGGAACTTTTCTGTGTTTTAAACATGAAAATGCTCCTTCACTGCTAATTTTTTTCAAGATAATTTTATTTTCAAACTGCCAATTTAAATTCTGCTAAAATTAGCAGCGATTGTTTTTAAATTTAAAAAAAAGCACAGCACCAAAAGTATCTGACTGATGGGGACTTACTAAAGTCCTGTAGTACACACATATATAATCAACGATTTCTCTAAACAAAATACATATTTGTCAATATTTAGCCTCTTCTCCCTGTTGGGGTGTGAAGTTCAAGTGTATATTGGGCAAGGGCTAGACAGCTTTTGTGTAATGCCTGAAAGACACGCTGACTCCTGGATATGACTTTCCATTCCTCAGCTTTGTCTCGTTCCCATTATTCCTCCCTTCAGCTTTTCTTCCCAATGATTCACTTCCTTAAAGGACTCTTCCTCCACTCACTCCTAGCCCAGGGCTGCCCGGCTTTCCATCTAACCAACTCCTCATTGTTTCTTCCACTTAACACCTACTCAATACTTTAGAGGTGTTTCCCAAGAGTATTAAAAGGTGTTAGCAGGAGAAACAATAGAATCAAACTCTCAAGTACCTAGGACAGGCTGTCTGGGCAAAAATATACAAAGAAAAAGAAAATAAAAAGAAAAAATAAATATTTGCTTGCTTTTTGGTTTCCATCTTTAGTAGAAAATCCCCAGTGTGTAATGAGTGCCTAGGGAATAAAACACAATCTAGAACTCTTTTGAGTTTCCCCATCTCTTTTCAAAACTGTGGGATGAAATTATGATAGCAAAACACTAAGGCAGAAAAAACACAGCTCCTATTCTATTTTATCCTTTTTGTAAAAAAGCTGAGCTGAATTATTTGGGCCTTATTTTGAGAACATATCAATCAGTCCTAAAACTAAAGGCAGGAGCTGAATTATTTCTCCTTTACTCCAGCAGAATAGCTGGGCACCCTTGCCTAACTCATCAGTATTTCACACCACTGGCTCATGTACAACTTCTTATTTTTAAAGAAGTTCTTCATAACTGAAAATAGAATGAAATATAAAGAAAACAAAGTGTCTCTCTTGCTGTTAGGAAAAAAAAAATCGACGGGCCAATCTTTCCCACCAGACAGCACTTGCTTCTCTCCCCCTGTGCATCACAACAGCTGCATTCCTGCTTAAACGCTCCTGGAGATTTTTTTTCCAAGAGCACCAGACTCATCTTTGCTGGTAGCGTGTCAAAGGACATCGCTGACATCCTGACACAAATCCAGGCCCTCGGAGTCACTGCCTTCCCTCCACCCTGCCAAGGCTCCGCACTCACTTCAGGACCAAGTGCAGGTTCGCAGAGAGCCGCGGGTCCGTGAACTGCGTCGTCCTGTTGTTATGGTCAACAAAATAAACCCTGCCTGTTGCTGTATTTCGGATCTCCCATCCAGGAGGCAGTGGACCAAGCTCTTCACAATTGATGTTGCTAAGATCCCTGTGAAAACAAATATAAAATGAAAAATACCTCAGCAATTGGCCTCCGAGCCAAACAAGCGTAAATGTAACAGAACAATTCCATGAAGTCTGAGAAAATGTATTGTTTCAGAAACTTGATCTGTTCATCTGGAATCTCTACTCCCGAGGTACAAGCCCACCACAGCAAAAACACACACCCCAGGACATATGCCATGGGGAAAAAAGTTCTTATCAAATAACCCTCATTTTTACAAACTAACTTCAGCTGTTAAATTAATACAGGCTTCAAACCAAAATAAAGACCATTGCCATATTTGTCAAAATGGAATTGCAGCTCTGCACCAATTCTGACAGAAAACATTTTTTAAAACAACATTAGTCACGTAAGGAGCTGTGAATCACACTTTAGAAACTCCTACAAAACAAAACTGTATTTATGAAGAGTTACACTCTTCCTGAAGAATTACACATGGGATGAGTGTAGATGGCACTGGCTGTGTTGCCCCAGAACCCCAAGAGTTGTGGGAAGCAAACGGCTCTCTAACAAAATATTTCAAATCAAGGATTATATGAACAATGACTCAGCTCTGCCCTGAGCAATGCAGAGGTGGCTCAGTAGGTCTCAAGAAAAAATCTGCTGCTATTAGGACGATGTAAATTCATTCCAGAGCCTCACTGAAAACAAATGCTGGTCTCCAGAACTGTACATTCACTGATTACTCATGGATGGAATTCACACCTCAGACCCCTCACACTGTCCAGTGCAGCTCTTCCCAAAGGGGTTCAACCCTCCCAAAATCACGGGAGCTGAGGGAGGAAAGAGCCAAGGGACAGAATGGATCAAGAGGCGCAGTCTGCAGGGAGTCCAGAGACTTGAGGAGCCACAGACGGAAACATGAAGCTCTGGGATTGTACTTCTGCTATTCCCCCCAGACACACTGCTGCTGAACTGCAAGAATTCCTTCTGCTGACTACATGACTGCGGCTATTAGCCTCAAAATGCCATATTCCTTAGAAATGACATAAATTCTATCCTCACGCAAACAATTCTTGTTCTCAGAGACACTCCCGCTGTTTGTGCTGCCACACCTCAGGGCAGTGCAAACTCAGACTGCACGCAGAACTATCACACCCCAAACTTAAGGATTAGATCTTCATATTATTTGTTTTTTAGAGCCTGGTTTTGTGTAATACACAAGTCATGGACTTCCTAATGCACAACTGCAGTCTCAGCTCTGCAGGCAACGCATCAAAGCTGCATCAAAGCAAGGTATGATCTTAGAACACAAAAACAGTAACAAAAGAATAATTCAAAGCACAATGAAGTTGCGGTCTTGAGGAATTTAATCCTTCCTGGGACACCCATTTCCATGGGAAGGAACACAGGAACACCAGCAGCAACTGCCAGAGTTCCTCTGGTTCTCACAAATGCCAGCATGGGCTGCCAATTTCAAACCACACACACCTCCCACACCACTATCCATGGACTTTGGGAGGCAAGTGTTTACAATGGGATTTCTTAACATTTACAACAGGGTTTCTTGGTTATTTAAGAAAATCAGAAGCTACCAATAATTCCCACTATCATCCTTTCCTTTCAAACATATCAAAATTAATCACATGTATAATCATGAACAGTATGCACATGTATATTGTGTGAATAAGGGCATGGGATTAAAAAGACTTAAGATTTGTTTTCTCCCAAGTGTTGGGATAACTGCAATGGGAAAAACACTTCGAGTGTTTCAATCCAACACAGTTTTCACTGAAGTATCTCAACAGAACTTCTTTTGGAAGTGTTTATATTATACTTTTTGTTTCATTATTTTGCAGAGTAGTAAAATCTGGACTTGGCTCTAATTCATGTATAAAATCTAGTATCAGTGCATGGTACCTATTTTCAAAACACCACTGTAATTTATTTCTTTATCTTCTACCTTTTCATTACAGTAACAACTTGAAGAACCAGGGAAGACAGACAAATTCATTTTGATGAATGACTTGTTAAAATGATGTATTAGGGGCAAAGAACCAGAAATATTATCCAGAGAAAACTCTCAGGAGAGCACTCTGCTTAAATGATTTTGATTTGAAATCTTAAGGGTATTTCCATTTCTTACCTAGGTACTCTTGGATCATGCCACGTGCTGACACCAGTCTGAGTATGCAGAAAATAGACCTGACCTTGCTGAGTTGTCCTTTGCTCTGTGAAATCAAGATAAATTAATAAACATAAGAACAAAAAATGCAGTATGAAAATTCACAAAGGCTAATTTGTAGGATTTCCCCAAACTACAGAATGAAAAGGATCTTACACATGAGTAGACACAACCCACTTTCCCAGCTCTGGAGAGGCCCACAGCTAACACCCCTTGAATCCATACCATATCCTTCAGGTAGGTCGGGAGGAGTGTGCAGGTGTGTCCTGCTCATGTAGTTCCGGTGCCGCTGGGAGCGGACCCTCCTCTCGGCCAGCCGGGGATCGGCCGCCTGCCCGCAGGACGCGCCGTTGGTGCCGGGGAGCGGCGTGTTCTCGTCCACGAAGCAGCTCAGCGGCCGGCCCGGGCTGGAGTACTCGGATGCTGGCCTGGGGAAAAGGGGAAAACCTCAGTGCTGACTGGACAGGACACAACTCAGCTGGGGGAGCTCTGGGGACACCTCAGGGACTCGTCCAGTGGGACAACACGATGGGAGCAGGAAGCTCCCGTTCCGTGCTCACCACAGGAACCTCCTCACCTCCAAACTTTCTCACCTTGCCTTCATGTGCCTGAGGAAGTGATCAGACCCTCTTATTCCTTCTAAGGAAGGGTCTTAGACAAGGATAGTGAAAAAGGGCTAAGCAAGAATAGAAGTTATCGCTCTTGAGAGCATGAGGAAACATTGAGCAGTGTGATTTTGGATCTCAATGCTGCTTTCAGAAGGATTTAAAATGGGTTAAAGGGGGATTGACAAGGTCACATGAAATCCCCAAAACAAATTGTGTATTTTGTGTTTGTTTTTCAGCTGTGTCTAGAGCTCAGAATGGGTATTTTAACATACCAGCAAAAACAGAAATAGGCAAATTAAAAAGCTGTTCAGTCCCTTCACTCCAAAACTGCAAATATGTATCAGAGCTGACAGTGTTAACAGTCCAGATTATTTTAAGTCAAATATATCCATGCAGAGATCAGAATGATATTGAGAATGGAAGAGACAGTCTGCAGAGGAGTCTGAAGAAAATGCAATGATGCTGCCTGCAATTCAGGCAGCAGCAAAAGTGCCTGGAGGAACAGCTTCACAACACACATCTACAGTTAGCAGAAAAAGTGATCACAGTGATTTCCAAACACACTCTGTAGCAATCAGCTGGAACTCTTCTGGGTTATGTTTATTCACCCCTTACGATGTCTGCACATTGTAATGTCTGTATTTATGCAGTTCTACCACAGCATCTCTACAAGAAAGCAATGATGTTGCTATTAGGGTAGGAAAAAAAGTACTTGGAATAATGTTCAGAGTTAAACATTAGGCACACCGAAGGATGCTAAAGAAGGAAAGCATTCAGCTTGTGCAGAGTGACTTGAGGAATGATCAATCCCCACCAGAGCCACTTGGAATTGCTCAGCAATCAAACCCCATCCTATCCACAGGCTCCCAAGGAATTCCTCACCGCGTCGGCCGCTCCCACTGCGTTGTCCTCGTGATGTGGTTCAAATACTGGATCCTTCCCGACGCAGTCCTGCGCTCCTCCCACCTGCAGTCCAGACAGGCACAGATAAGGCACTGAGTGCTATTTCCAGGAAACCAGGGCACAAAACGTTTCCAACGTAAATGCCCGGCTCAGGAAGACTTACACTGCTATGAGTCATGTTAGCTGAACAAGGTGACAGGAAACAACTGGGAGTTGAACTCTGAAATGATTTAACATATTCCTCCCTCGGAACCAGGCACATCGTTAACAATATCACATCTTCATATTCAGTAACTACTTGAATTCTAATTAAATCCAAATAGCCACGTAAAGAAACTTCTTGGAAACATGTTTAATAATGCATTTAACTTCTTTTGACCACTGATGGTAACAAGTGCTTTCATAGCACCTTTATACACTACTTGCTTTCATTAAAAAGTGAGCTTCAAATAATGTGACTTTTGAACTATTATTAAATTTGCACTCTGAAATACATGAGGCCGTACAGTAAACTTTGCAGTTCCACAATTAAGTGAGTAATATTTATGCAAGGAACATTCTTAACTGAAAATTTAGAAGCATTTTCAAAAATGTTTTTGGCTTATCTGGACTCCAAATTAACAAAAGAATGCTGTTAAGGACTTAGATGATGATTTGCATTTCAAAATTCATCCTCTGAAAACTCATTTTTTCCTGTCTTTACCTGCCAACAATCACATTCAGAAAGTCTGTGTTTGCTCTGAAGAAGTTGCTGACAGCACCAGAACCCAAACCAGAGCATTTTTCCTGTGTTTCCTGCAAAACTCTTTTAGGTGATAATGATGTCATTAACTCTCACAGGGACAAACCAAACTCTTAAACCCAGCCTTTGGCAGGTAAATACAGCAAGAACTTGGGCTGCATTACCTTTTCCAGTCACATTTTCTTCTCCAAGAGGTGCAGGCAACAAGAAGTGATCCCTGTCTATCACTGGATCTACACCTCCACACGGTGCTGCAGAAGGGCAGCCAGGCCCTGCGGTCACTCCTTGCTACAAAACCACTTCATGCATAAGGCACTTTGCTGGCTGTGGTTTCATTTGAAAGACATGTTTTCTTAGACAAGTGTATTTATCAAAGCATTTTTTCACATGTATCACCTCCCCTTTTCCAAGTGGAGATAAGACAACAGCAAAACCATCAACTGCTCTGTGTACCCCAGCTGGCTTAGCTCCTGTTCCAAATGCAGAACTGCAGAACTCTGAGTGCAAGATTTCAAATAATTTATTTGCACTCTGACTTCTCAGTAGTGCAGAAGTCTCGTGTATGAGCTGTGTTTGTGTTTACACCACAGTGATGTCAGCTTACCCATCTGGTAAATCGTTATCAAATAATCGACTGCAATCCACAACTTGTCCTCCTGTGCCTATTCGGTCTCTGGACTGAAGACTGACTACAGGATAATAAAAGAATTATTAAAGATATGGCATCAGAATGCAAATTACAGTTACATCTGAAAGAAAATTTGTACAGCTTGGAGGACTAAACTGCTTAACTTTTCATTTTTTTTGCGTGATTCACTGTAATGGGTATTTATGCCTGAAGCTTTTGTACTGCAATTAGGAAAACAAAGATTTTTTTTTAGGCTGCTTTTGTTCCCAATATCACAATTTGTGAGTGTCCAATCTGATAATTTATGACACTTGTGTTCCTGCAGGGTTGGGGTAGTTTTTTGATGTTTTGTTATGCCTTTAACAATAAAACAATTGCTTAAAAAGCTAAATACGTGCTGTGGCACACGTTTCTTGAGGTGGCACTAATGTACCTCTGAACAACTGTCTTCAAGTCCTATTTATACATGCAGTGAAATGACCTTAGAGACATTAACCTGGATGCAACCAAACTTCTGTGAAGTTAAAACGGTTGGAGCAGAACTGGCAGATGTTGCCCGAGTCCCCACATTTTCAGTAACAACATGGTCTGGAGATCAGAATCCAACACACCAACCCAGGGAGCCCTGCAGTACCTGCTGCACTCCTAATCCATACTAACTCCTAGTCTTCCATAAACACATTACTAACCAGCTTCTTCAAGAGAAAGACACCTTTAAATTCAACCAAACCCAAATCGCAATGATGGATTTATTCTGCCACAGCCCCACACATTACAAGTTCACACTGCTGCAGGTAGGCAAGGTTTGGCAAGCCAAACACACAGACAGAAATGAGACCAAGCAAAGGCAATTACCTCCTCTTTGCCTACATGAGGATCAAAATTTGTGCATGGCTTCATTTTGTAAGTAAGGACTCATTTTGTTCTGCACTGCCACATCAGAAATAAACCCGTGGCACAGAAGAGCTCCAAGATTCAGACACAGTTCAGGTGCCCCTGGATCCACTGCTCAAAATGCCCCCTTTTCTTCCTGTCTTTGAAGATAAGCCAGGGATTTCAGACAAATATTCCCTTGGTCCCTGTACCAAGGCATCCCCACTGTGCACTTGATTTGGAAGATTATCATCTGCTGAAGGCACCAATTACATTTTAATATTGGTTATCAATCTTGCATGATCTCTTAATTTAAGAGAGTTTGTAATTTGAAGAACAGAGAGTGTATTTGTAACTTATTCTGTCTTTTTACTATTTTTAATCCAGATTTCACCACCATCTCACTACTGCAGTGGAATTATCTAGTTTTACTGTCTCATTCATTCATTCAATGAAGCTGCATTAGGTAAGAAAGATTAAAATATAAGAAGATTAATAATGACAACTTAAATAGAAAAAGAGAGGAGTCTCTGGAATCTTACCAAGGATGCATTAAATTAAAACAGAGCCATGACGGAGCACACTTGACCTTCCTCATGATACCAACAGGAAACAGAACACACGGATTTGCTCTGGACCTCTGCTGTAACCTGACAAGGTGGTGCTCTGTAGGTTCAGTGCATGATCTGACAGCTGCTGGTGTTCAGGGGCAGCCCCAACAGAGCCAGCGCTGCTTTGGCTGCACCGCTCCCCATGAGCACATCAGCTAAAGCCAGCCTGGCAGGCGAGTGCCACGCTGCTGACCAGCTCTGACCAGCTCTCCCTGACCAGCTCTGACAGCTCTGACCCGCTCTCTCTGACCCGCTCTCCCTGACAGCTCTCTGACCAGCTCTCCCTGACCAGCTCT
>VZTX01020110.1:0-60785 GCA_013400915.1 Pardalotus punctatus | reverse complement strand
GCGCTCCCAGCAGGCGCCGCGCCACGAGAAACGCGAGCGGGAATGGCCGCTGCGCGTGCGCGGTGAGGGGCCCGGGGAACGCGGCTGCCCGGAGGGAAGAGGGAGCGCAGTGCCTCCACAGCGTTTCCCTGTTTCCCTCTGATTGTGGGAGTGCGGAAATGAGGGATGCCGGCCAAGGGTGAAGCAGGAGGGGTGGGGAGGAGCGCGGGAGGGCGGCTGGGTGTGTGCAGGGGTGTGGCAGAGAGGTGTTTATTTCTAGAGATAGCACGAGCGGAGTATGACTAGAGCCGTGGCTGGTTACTCTAAAAGTGAGTTAGCGAGGTCCTCCTGTCACCTTTCCCATTAGCTGTAATGCTACTTTTCTGTTCCTTCGTAACTCATAATGTTCTACTGAAGGAAAGGACACCGAATCAAAATCCTGTGCATCGCAGAGCAGTAATGCTGCCTGTGCTCCCGCAGAGTACCTGGATTCTGGGAATCTGTCTGCCTCAGCCATAGCGTCTGGTTCGTACAGATTTGTGCTGGACCTTGTTTCTTTAAACCACTTTCGGCAACGAGTTTGCCCTGGGCTGTTTTGATGTGTGTAAAGTCCAGTTTTCCGAGTAAGATTTCACAGATGTTTTTTCAGAACTGCTCCGGCATGGGAGGGTGAGTTAATAATAAACTGGCTCAGATTAAAGGTTCGTGTGATGCAGTGTCCTGGTTCAACAGTGATCAGTAACCAGTGTCAGAGAAATAGCGGCAAGGCAGAACGGTTGTTTGCAGTGTCTAAACACTTAACCTCAGTATCATACCTTAATATGATATTTAATATTCGATGTGGGGATAACAGAAGTCTTCCTTTAATTTTTTAAAATTTATTTACTGTTTATTTATTCTTCCAATATATGACCAGCATTTAAGTTCATAAGTATTTTTGTTATTAATGTTATTAATTTTGTTATTAATTAACTTACTTGAGTGATGAAAATAAACTGTTACATAGCACCACATCTTTAATAGTGCCATCTTCTTTTACTGTCCTTCATAATTTGTACCTTGTATGAGTGCCTCATTGATTAGTGGTATTCCCCAAGTTTGATGTCACTTCCTACAACACTTCTAATCTTCTGTTAGCTCAGTACTCTAATTTCAGAATGTAACTTACCTCACTTTATTTGTAGAAGTTCACAGGTTTGCATAGAAGGACGTTTACTTTTGGCTTGTTATTTTTATTTTCCTGTGTCATACATAAGTGAGTGTTTCCTGATCCTTAGGTAAACTCAGCCAACTGATCTTGTTAATGGGTATCAGCTACTTTAGTAGGTATTTTAATGCAGAAGAGATAGGAGAGCTGCTTTGTAAGAGCAGGTGAATGATAGATTCCTCATGTAAAGTGGGACTGCACTCATAGTCTCCAAGATGGGTTGAGGACTGGAAGGAAATTTTGCCTGAAATATCTAAATTGAACTAAGTGAAATGTTTTTGTTTTCTGTCACACACACTGAGGAAAGCTGAGTATGTTAATAAGTGGGTATATTAGTACTCTGAAATACTTGAAATTGTAAGAAATGCTGGACAGTTGAAATGGTAAACTTGTGTATATGTATCATCTGCAAGCACTTGTTACTACACAATAAAGGCAGTCACTTATACAAGAATTATGTGATCTTGTTTTTCTTCACATCTCCCTTTCTTGCCATTGTCTTTACAACTGCAGACACCATTACCTTTTATCTTGGTCTTTTTATAAAGATAAGCATGATAATTTATTCTGATGGGAAATAACCAAACAGCTCTTTCTTCATAAGAGATTTGACCTACTAATCTGGAAGAATGCTTATCTTTCACTTGTCCAGTCATAATAAAATGTGACTTGAATGTATTTACTTCTTTTTGCAAATTATGACAATCTTCCAGATTTTCTAACTTAGGCTTTCTTAGAGCTTTTTATCAGCCAATATCAGCGATGGCAAATAGGTATCATGTCATTTTCAAGGACTTGAAACACAAAAATGTCAACAAAATGGCAGGAGAGCTACAGCCATGACACTGCACTAGGCCTGAATAACAGATGGGCACTTGGCAAATCAATCATTGCATTCCTGTAGCATGTGGATGCTCAGGATGGACAGGACTGTAAGAAATGCCAGGGTATCCATGGTAAGCTGGGCAAAGAGATACCAACACCTGTTTCTACCTTGATATTTTTCCTAGTGTGATTAAAACATTAAACTGCTCTAGGCTGAAAATGAAACACATAATTTTCAGAGATTTCACAGCAATAACTAAGCCTGGCTCTCAGGCCTTGTACAATGAGGCTGTGGAAATGAGAGTCTGGAACAAAAATCAATAGGCATGAGGATGCAGTAAGAACATATGCAATTAGCAGTAGTGATTACTAACTCTTGAGACACAGCATTTAAAAGGGCTCTTAAAAAGCTCTTTAAAAAGCTCTCAGCTGCCTGTAGTTGTCTTTGACAGGAACAAAAAAAAAAAAAAAAACAAAAAAGCAGAATCAGTTGCCTTGACTATCAGTTCTGTGAGTGCCCCTTCGTTTTGGGAGCAGCTTCAGAATTGCTCTGGAAAGTGGAAAAAAATTCAACAGTTAAAACGCACCAGCAAGTGGAAGCTGCGGCTACAGAAAGGCAAGGATAGGCCTGTTGGGCAGTGCTGCTCTTCGGGCTGCTCGGTGTGAAACCCAGCACTTTCCCCGGTGGGACCACGGCTGAGTGCACTCATCCGTCCGCTGCACCGCAGGTGTAACCTCAGACTCTCGGAGGTCACCGGGGGAAGTGGCGGCTGCTCCTCTCCAGCGGAGACGAGAACTGCTCGGCGGGGCAGGAGGGCGAGCAGCCAGGTGCATGTTCGCATCTGTCGTGTCCTTACAGGGCGGCACCTACACCCTTTCTGTACCTGCTCTTGTCACTCCAGCCATCCTCAGCTAGAGAAATCCGCACAAATAAGGGGCAGGACCTTCCTTCTTTTCTGACCTGCGAAGGGGAAAAAGTAGCCGGACTCCTGCCCGGCGCAGCGGCCGCAGGTGCCGCCTGCTCGGGATCGNCGCCGGGCCCGCGCTGCGCCGCCGCCGCCGCCGCGCCCGACCTGGGCCGCCGCTTCGCCGAGCGCAAGCGCTGCGCCGACGTCGAGTGCAGCAGTGAGTGGGGGCGGCGGGCATGGCCCCGGCAAGGGGCTTGTGGGCAAAGATGCCGCCCGGAGGCGCTTCCCAAAACACCGTCCTTCCGCCGGCTTTGGCACGGAAATTGAGGAGAATCGGGAAAACGGGAACGCGACGCCCACGCGCGCCGCCCCTCTCTCCTTGGCCAAGTTTTTAGATTCCCGCAGCTCCGTGTTTGGTGGTGGTTTTTTTTTTTACCCTGCAAAGCCCTCGTGTGATAAACCCGTTCTCTGGGTGTTCTATGTGCGTGGGATAATTTCAGGACCGATTTGCTGAGACAGAGATGTCAACTTTCTGATTTAACATTAATAATTAGCTTCATAGCTCACCTCTGAAATGTAATTCTCCAATGTTTTGTCAAATGCTTGTCTTGATCAGAATGTTTGCTTTTTTTTTTTTTAGCTATAACCTGTTCTTCATTTTATCTGTTACTTGCTTTTTTTAAGCTAAAACTTGTCTTTTTGTTTGTTTTAATTATAGCTGAAAATCTCTTAGTTATACTTTCAGTTAAGTTCTTATCTCCTGACCCCATCTGGAAAATAGCGAAGTGGTGCATGTGAGGGGGTCTTATCTAGTGCTAGTTAGCAAAGACACTTTTCATATAGATTATTTTTTAAGTAATACTGTTCTTTTTGTTTTCTTTGTACAGTGTTAATGTGCCGAGGGAAGGCCATGCGGGATTTTAAAGGTCCGGATTGTCGTTTTGTGAATTTTAAGAAGGGAGAAGCGGTGTATGTATATTATAAACTAATAGGAGAATCAACTGAGCTTTGGGCTGGAAGCGTAAGTACTGTAAAGCATTTCTTCTGCTTGCTCTTCTTGGCAATCTGTTTTCCTTCCTTTTGCCTTGTAAGAGAATGCTTGGAGTTTTGAACATGGCTAAATAACATAGTGAATGCCATTTTGTCTTGAGGCCGGTGGGAAATGGGGTGTGGTTTGATCAAACCTAAGTGCTGTGAAAAATGGGCAACACTAATGTGTGCTAAACTGTTAGAAAACTGCCTTTGTGTTGGAAACCTTCCATTACAGCACTGTCAGTGTTGGTGGCCGTGGGCCTGCCTGGAAGCTGAGCCTCCCTTCTCACTTAGGGAGGCTTAAGCCTGTGCTTGTGTTTTCCCATGACGTGGTCTCATCCTGCACTCTGTAATCCTGCTAAAGATCGTTCCATGTGTATGTTTTAATTGTGTCTTTCTTCCTAAAATTCACCTGCCTTCTTCCTCTTTTTATCTAAGCTGCATGCAGAGTTGGGGGAAGTTAAGTAGTAAAACTAGAAAGGATTAAGGTAAATTTGATTTCTAAAAGGTCCGTTTTTCTGAGCTTCACTGTAGCAGCTTGCAGAGTAGTGGCCTTGTCTGAGTCAGCGTCCTTGGATGATCTGTGAGGCTTCTGCTGAAGGGGAAGAAACATCCCTGTAGTTGCAGTTACTTCATAGAAAGCTCCTCTCGACTTTCATAAGCACCTTATTTGCTTGACACAGGCAGAACTGAGATACCATGGAGGAAGAGCAGTTTTTGGCAATCCAGAGGTTGCTTAGACCTCGTCCGTGTTGCTTCCTCCCCATGTTTCCCCTACATCCTTTCTAGTGTCCAAATTGTTTACTTCAACCTCCTTTCTTAGTCTGGTCTTCTAGAAAGGATAGCCAATTTTGATAGTGGTATAGGGTGCTTGAAACCACACCTGGGCATTGACTGTGGGTCCTGTGGGTTAATGAAAATCAGGACGTATTACTTTCTGTAACCACTTCAGGCTGGGCGTGGAGAGCCAAGCTCTCAGTAGGAGCTGAATGCAATTAGAACGATACAGAAGTAAGTAGAAAAACTGCAGCATGTGGTTAAAGAAGAGTTAATAATTGTATCATGCTGGTAATTCCCTTCTGACATGTACTGTACCATAAATAATCTGGGTAATTAGCTGGTACAGGTTTCCAGGGCTGCCAGTTCTCGAGATGCAGAGTAGCAGCGTGGGGCCAATTTTGCATCTTCTAACAAGGTATAATGTAGGCTGCAAGATCAGACAGCAGGTTAAGGTAATTGCTGAGTTAATATTCAGTTTAATTATTCACTGATAGGCAGCTCATGCAACAGTTAGGTGTGTCTCCAAGTTAAAAGGATGTTTGCTTTGAGTTTAACAAGTAAAACTGCAGTTGGCAGGTCTGAAAGAATTGCAAAGCTCCGTTTTATTTGTTGTCATTTTTCAACTGTGTTACACGATTTTCAGTGCTCCTTTTAGGGCAGTGCTGCCAGACTGATTCCCTTTGGTTGGTGGCTGTAACCTTTATTTCTTTTATCCCCAGTTTGATTGACTGCTGGTGCATTAATCATAACACTGCAACAACCAGTGTGGAAGTGCTGGAGCGGGTTTAGAGGTGCCTGCTCTTGCATTTTGAGTAGGGCACTGGCACGGCTGCCCTGGTCCCTGACTCACAGATAGCACTGGGGTCTCTCTCCTGCAGCGTGACTTCCCGTGGCAGGTTTGGCTGGACAGCCTGATTTCCCATGCCAGGTTTGGCGGGCAGCTTGATTTATGCAGACCAGCCGTGCCTGCTGTGTGAAGTCTTGGAGCTAGGGGGAAGCTGCTGCTTGCTAATTAAAACCAGGCTGCCCAGTGAGGTCTGCCATCAAACGAATTCCAGTGGAAGGCATGTTACTGTCTGCCATGGCCCTTTTGGGATCTCACTGCATGACTTCATTTGGGCTCTGTGTGTGTCATTTGATCCCATCCATCTGCCCTACTGCCTTTTTCCATTCCCCGAAGTTTTTTTTGGGAAAGGATTTATTAGGGCAGAATAGAAGCTATGACATCAAGAGCTAACTGGAATTCTGATTGTCAGGTGTGGGCAGAGGTCAGGGGAATGCATGTATGAGAAGCTTCAACTAATGCAACCTGGGGCTTATTTCAAACAAGTTGTAAATACAGATTCTAATTGCAAAATCAATTTGGAGGAGCCATGAGAAATACAATAGAATTTCTGACCTGAAGGGAGATGATCTGATAAGAAAAGGAGCCTTTCACCAGGGCTGGAAAATTAGTAGCAGTTTGGTCTGGGCTTTATTTGCCTTTGCTTTTCTAATTCACTCCACCCTTTTCAAGCCATTGTTGGTTGGTTTTTTTTTTTCTCTTTCACCCTGTGCCAGCAAACATGTTGTATTTTGACAAAATAGGTCCTTTATTATGTGATGCCAGTCTTGTATACTAAATTGCTTACAGAGCATACACTGTGCTTATTGGGTATTTTGCATGTGAAAAAATTCTGGAACCTAGCTGTAAATATATGTTCTATGCATTACATGGCCTGTAGTTTTTAGCAGAGCTGTCTAACCCTCAATAATAAAGCAATGCGAAATGCTTGGAAAATACTCTATGACCACTATTTAATAGTCATTTTATGTTATTAATTTCATGAATACATCAGTTTCAAGAAAATGCTTGTGGGTTTTTTTTTCACTCTCCTCGTATGCATTTCTCCTGCTCTCTGCCCTCACTTTAGCAGGGTCCAGAACTCCAAAAGTACTTCAGATAATTCCAAGTAAAACATGCTGCTTTTTCCCAAGATATTTTGTCAGAGACGCTTTAAGATGGTTATTTTATTTTTTGGCAAAGGGATGAACTTAGTATCTTTGATTCAAGGTTGAGAAAACCATTTTTGGCCTCACCTTAAAGAAACGGACTCGACTGCAGATTGTGGCTCTTTTGTGTGGTTGTTATTTTGTTTTTGTTTGTTTTCAAACCTTGTACACAGGTTAGTAAAAAGGAAGACAGGATGGGAAAAATTAGGGGAAGACAGAGTAATTCTGGAGGACCCAGAGGGTCAGGGCAATACTGGGTTTTGTTAACACTGCCAGAGTTCAGCAGGTGCAGACCAAACCAGCTCTTCTTTGCGCAGTCTTCTGCAGTTTAGATACCTGTGGTGCCTGTGCTTTAGGAATGTGGGCTTGAAGATTAAAATGATTTTAACATCTTCTTCCCCATCTGTGTGTTTTCTGGTAGATGGTGTGAGGGTCTGGCTTCTTGGTCAGTGAATCTGCTGCAGCTGCCTGTCACACATGGGCACCAGGGGGGCCAGATGCTGTACAGCCACGTGTTTTGTCCATGCACAACATTTTAGCTGGGAAGAGAGTGCAAATGAAGGATGCACTTTTTTCTCCCTTATACACTTGGCGTTGATACTGCCTTTCCTCTGTCATGTCTGTAGAGAATGAATGTTTCCTTTATTTGCACAATGAGGCATTTTTTTCCCCTTACAAGAGATGACTTGTAAGGAGAGAAGCAGATGAAATTTTGGGCAGACAGATCCCATATGGCTTATAAACCACAGAAGTGGCAAACTGGGTCACTGCAGAGGACTTGTATGGTCAGCAGCTTGGATGCAATAAAGGAGTTTCAAATTGTGATGCCTGATTATAATGGTAGTCACAGAGATTAGTCTGTAAGGAGACTACTTTGAAGCTTCATCTTTTGTTTTCAGAAAGATCATTAAAACTGGAGTAGACGTTTGGAGAGAGAAACAAGCCAATTTATAATTAAACTGTAGTGTACCACACAAAGACAAGCTTTTGATTTGACTTGTCTAAATAAATTTCCCATTCCCATGGGAATTGGTAATTCCCAATAACAAACCTGCATACATGATCTGTTTTCAGTAGGAGAGTGTATGTGTTTACAAAATGTGGGGAAGGAACAGTTTAGGATTTTTTAATCTATGTGTAACTTCAGAGATATTAACTATGGAAGCTAAGATTTGAATGAGAAATAGTTTAAAAAGGAAGTCCTATAATGTATCAGTGCTTACTTCACTTGCATATGAAGCAAATACCCCCAAAAATTATTAGTACATATTATTCACTAGATACTAATTTCCTTTGTGTCTTTTTTCTTTACCATTGTAAATCCAGAAAGCTTCAAGCAAGGTTAACCCATTTCAGTGCTATCAGTGTAATAATATATCTCTAATATCCCATAACTGGTTTATTTTTTAAGTTGAGCTTTAGTTGAGTGCTCTCCCACACACACTCTTCAAGAAAGCATGCAATTGTCATCTTTCTCCTGTAATAAATGATTGAGGAAATTAACATTATTTTTTCCCCCCAGATATTTTGGTTGTCTAGGAACTACCTTTCTAGGTGTGTCCACCAGGCTCTAATTACCTGTATTATCTAATCAGTATAGTGACTGCATGCTATTAATACTGGCTTCTTGACAGCTGTTGTCAGAATTCTCAAGTGAGAGCATTACTCTGTCTAGATCTTATCTGGTGAGTGATAAGAGAGATTCTTGTCTTCCACTGTTTGCCTTGCCTTAGCACATTGAAAATGACCATTCTGTGAGTGATTTTTGCTTGTGTCAGGAACTGAAGAGCAACAGTACATATGCAGAGGGGGGTATATTTTCGACTCAGCATTTAAAATTATGAGTACGTCAGGTAAAATTTTGCATTTCCCTACAATCTGCTTTAAGAATTTTTTTTTCATAAGTTACAAAGTGAGCGTATTTTGGAGTATAATATTGTGCATAGATGTAAATCTTATTAGTCAAAGATCCTCTTCTGCTTGCTACTTGAGAAAATCCTTGAGGCATGTGTGGTGCCTCTGGTGCCTGCACAACAGCAGTTAAAGCACATGAGCCAGAAGGCTTGGGCTTCATTCCCAGCTCTCCTAATAATTTGTTATAAGTCAGGCTTTAAAACATGAACAGTAAAACTTAAACCAACTTCACAAGGCTGTCATGAAATGTAAGTATAAAATCTCGGTGAAAACTCTTGCATAAACAAGGCATCACTGGTCTTCTTTTATTCACTCTGTTAAATTACATTTAGAATACTTGAGGGTCAGTTCAACATTTCTGCAACTGGTGTCTGCAATTTTTGCCACTCGTGATTTCTAAACCTTCTTTACTGCTTTTTGTTTGTGTTTATGTTTTGACAGGTTGGAAGTGATTTTGGATATTTTCCAAAGGATTTACTTGAAATAAATCATAATTATTCCAATGAGGAGCTAGAATTACCAACAGATGTAAGTTTTATTTGTTTGGTTCTTTTTTCAGTTAGGCTTCTTACTGTTTCTTAACTCAGCATTCAGTAAAATTCCCAAGGAGGAAAATAGGAATATTGGTGATTTTTAGTAACTTCTTGTTAGTAAGCATGTATGTGCGGTGGTGCACAAGTATGTGGGCAGGGTGGAATGTTTGTGCACGTCTCTGTATTTGGATGGATGTGAAAGCATAGCCCAAAATGTGGCCGGCCATTGACCTTTCTTTTCTTGAATGTTATGGTTTCCTTCTAGTGAAATCTGTTTGGATTGAGCTCTGTAAGTCCTGCTAGCTGGCTTGTGCATAGGCCATTTGGTGTGTATTGAAAATAGCTTCTTTTCCCAAACTTTCCAAGGTTAAAGTACTGTCAGAAACAAACAAAACTGGGTACACTCAGCCCATTGATTCTAGAATTGGTCCTGCAGCCCTTTCACACATGAATGGCTTTCATGCACTAATAGCAGCAACTCCAGGGTTGTGTCAGTAAAGCCTCTTTGAAGCTGCAGCTTTAGGCATGCTCGCAGTCCAGAGAGCCAAGCAAATCCTGGGCTGCATCCAAAGTGTGGCCAGCACAGTGAGGGAGGGGGTCCTGTCCCTCTGCTCAGCTCTGGTGAGACCCTGCCTGCACTGCTGTATCCAGCTCTGGGATTCCCAGCACAGGAAGGACATAGACCTCTTGGAATGAGTCCAGAGGAAGCCACCATAGTAATTTGAGGGAAGGAGCACCTTTCCTACAAGGAAAGGCTGAGAGATTGTTTAGCCTAGGAAAGAGAAGGCTCCAGAGAGACCTAATTGCAGCCTTCCAATACTGTTGAAGGGAGCCTACAAGAAAGATGGAGAGGGACTTTTGACAAGAACATGTAGTGACAGGACAAAGGAGAATGGCTTCAAACTGAAAGAGAGCAGGTTTAGATGAGATATTACGAAGAAATTCTTTGGAGGCACTGAAAGAGGTTGCCCAGAAAAGCTGTGGATTCTCCACCCCTGGAAGTGTTCGAGGGCAGGTTGGATGGGGCTTTGTGCAAACTGGTGTAAGTGGAAGTTGTCCCTGCCCATGGCAGTGGGTTGGAATGAGATGCTTTTTAAACCCCTTTCAAACCAAGGCCATTCTGTGGTGCTATGAAATTGTGTTCAGTGTCTTGCACTGCTTCTGTTTATTTTTAAGCAATTGCATGATGGGGAGCTCCTGCTTGGTGGACTTTGTCCTGTAAGGGGACACCAATTAATAGAGATTGTGACAAACAAGCTTAGCAACATTTGTTTTTGTCTCTTCACTGGCATTCAGCAATAGACTTTTTCTTCATTCAGGACATATGGTGATGAGTACAGTATAATATTGGCAGCTCCATTCCTATCTTCCAGTTTGTTCCTGCAAAAGCTTTTTATTTAGGTTTTTTATGAGTCCTTGGGCAAAACCTCCACCAATTTCAAAGACAGTTTTGGTTAAGGACTCAAGGAGTTAATTCTGCATGATTAACATAATTTACTTTGCTGAGGTTTCTCTCTTTAAGTAGGCAAATGGATTTTGTCTCATCACTGTTATAAAGAAAATAATACTTTTTGACTGCGTATTGTTTTTCATTTCAGGAAACAGACTTTGTTTGCTTTGATGGAGGAAGGGATGACTTTGATAATTACAATGTGGATGAGCTTTTGAAGTCATTGCAAGAGACGATAGCAAATGAAGGGGAAACTGAATCGAATGATCCAGGGACAAAACCAGCTGAAGGAATTGAGAAGGATAAGGAGGCTGAACAGGCCAATAGAGCAAAGTCCCTTGGTGCTTTGGAGCCAGACAATCTTGAGCCAAGTGCTGAAGAAGAAAAGGAAAGCCTTGTCTTGACAGACAAAGTAGACAGTTCTCTTACAGAAGGAACTGAAAATACTGGGGGAGACTCCACTGCCAGTAGTCACAAAGAAAACTCTCAGGGAGATCAAATTGCACATGAGCACTTGAAAGGAATGCTACATGGGAAATTAAAAGGGCTAGAAAGTGAAAACACCAAAAACACTAGTATTCCTCAGGGTGAAACCAGCCAACTTGACCAAGAGAATGAAGAAGTCAATGCCTATACACTTTTAAACAGAGAGCTCTCTGTGAACTTAAAAACAAAATTTGGCTCAACTGCTGATGCTGTTGTGTCAGATGATGAAGTGACTCGCCTTGTTACGTCACTGGAAGATGATGTAAATGAAGATTTGGGCATTAATCCTCATGATGAAGAGGAGGAACCAGACTTCGCAGATCAGTCTGCAGAAATCCCTTTGCTGTCTTTTACATCAGAGGATGAAATTGCATCCCCTGGGGATTTAGAAGATGATGGAAGCTATGATGTTGAGTCACAAATACACAAACCTGATGAAGATGCAAAGGGTGCTTCAAAGCTAAATAACCAAAGAGACAATGAGGAGGAACCTGATTCAGATGCATTAATTCTTAAGGATGCCTTCAGTAAGAGCAAAAAGTCGGGTGACAGTGTAACTGTGGAAAGGCTTGAATCTAAACAAACAAAAGAGAAACAGGATGAGGTGGTGCTAATTATTAAAAGAGAAGCACCAGCAACAACTCAACCTGAGGATCTCTCCAAAGAACCCCTTGGAAACGAACCTGTGGGTACAGGTGATTTGGGTTCAAAAGAAAAAGCAAACAAAACTGAACAGCTGGAAGAGCAGCTCACTGATAGAACAGAGTCACATACTAGAGTGCTGAAAGGTATAGCTGTGCCTGATCCTCATGTTTTGCCTAGTTCAAGCAATGCTCTGGCATCCAAATCATTTCTTAAAAACAAGGAAGATGCTTCAGAACCATCTGATGATGTTAACAACAAAAGTCCTGAAAGAGTGCCACTTGCTCCAATAGAGAAAGGTGGGAAACAGATTGAGGATGATACCTCGGAGGAGTTCTTAGAAAGTGATTTAAAGCACAAAAGATCATTGGAGAAAACCATGGAGAAGGGAAAAGTTGAGAACAAGCCTCCAGTTGATGTTCCAGCCACATCAGTGGAAGAGGTAAAAAATGCATCTCAAGGTGACCTAGGAGATACTGACCTCTTGAGACAGAAAGTGGAGCATGGAATGCCTGCTGTGGAGAAAGAACTTCTCAGACAGGAAGAAGATTTAAAAGAAGCAGGGAAAACTGACAATGAAAATCCTGTCTCTCCTAACAAAGAACTGGAAATAGAAAATAGAAACACGATAGAAACCCCTGCAGGGGAGGGAGACCCAAGGTACAGCGGAGCTGTTGAGCAACTTAGCCCATGGGAAAATGAGACTGAATATTCAGAGGCAGATGTGAACAAAGAACCTTCAAGAAATCCTGGCAAGATGCCAGCATTTAAAGAAAGCATTGAGAAAAGTTCCCCTGAAGAAAAATCAAAAAGCACTACACAGAACACTAATACTGAGAGTCTTAATCAGCAAGGAACTGCTCATATTGAGGATGCAGGTTCAGACAGAAATCTGGGCAAAGATGTGGCTAAAGAAACAACACAAAGACCAGAATTACAATCCGAAGAACCAGGTGCTGAAGATGACCCTGACCTGAAACAAGCAGATGATGAGCTACTGGAAGATGAGAATGCAGCAAGTGCAAAGCTGTCACGAGCAAGGGCCTCAAATGTCCAGGGTGATAAAATAAATGGTGAAAATACAAATCCTGAATTGGAAGGACTAAGTGAAGCTGTTTCAGGAACCCCAAATCCTACTTACAAAACAGGAGAGGAAGCAAACTCATTTCCTAAGGAGGATAAAATGATCAGCATGCAAAATGCAAGCGAGACTGGGAACAAAGAAGTTGATGTACCACTGGGAAAAGATGCTGAATTGGATGAGATGCAACATGTCATGGAAGCTGATGAGGAGTCTTCTGAACCTGAGGAACGATCAGCTGCAGAAGTACATAATTTCCAATCTCCTGACACAGAAAATAGCAATGACCTTGACCAAGGGAAAGGTCATCTCCCAGAGGGCATTTCACAAAAAGACTCAAAAGAGGTGCAAAATTTAGAGCATATGAGAAATTACCACCAGCAATCTGTGTATTTCCCCAGCCCTGCTGACAGCTCAGGAGCCACCAATGACACTGTCACAGACTTCAGTGAGTCTGTGAAGCAGCTCACCATAATGAGAGATTTCCTTGATGAAAAGCGTGTGATGCGCCTACAGAAGTACCTTGGGCTCCAGCACGTGGTTAGGATTGAAGCCATGTTCCATGACATGAAGGTGGAGATGGAGCTTGCTCAGAAGGCGAGCCAGAATAACGAAGATATAGAAAAAGCTCTGGACCAGATACTGGAGTTTTCAGAATCAAGCATTATGGATGTTGTAGGAAAAGTTCTGGATTCCAGGGTGGCAGAAAATAAGGAGGAGGTGGTGAAGGAGATGGATTTGTATGATGAGGAGAGCGCACTGATGGATGATATTCAAGAATTAATATATTTATTAAGGAGTAAATATTCATCTGCTGGTGAGAGTGTCCCACTTGCATCTCTTCCAGAAGAGGAAGATGACCAGCTGCACATTCAAGGTAGGATGTTAAACCAGTTATTAAATAGATTAAATGGAAGAAAAACTGTCCCAAGCAACACTAACCCACAGAAGCTTTAGGAAGAGGGGAAGGGAGTCAAATTGAAAAAGGCCTTGTGAAATAACCTCTGATTTTGCTTATTTTTAATGCATGTTTTCAACATTGTGATGAGTGGCTCAGGGACAAATCCTCAGAGAAAATACTGAGTTCAGCATGTGTGTTCTTATGGACCAAGTTCTGTGTAAGATAAGTGAGATCTATGCATGGATATGGCTGGAAGGAACCACTCAGGACATGTCTGGACCTCTGTAAGAAACAGGGATTCACATATAGTAATGTGCTGAACTTTCTGGAGGGCAGGGTTTAGAGCAGTCTTTTTTTTCTGTAGTAATTATTATCTGATTAAGAGATCTGGTGATTAATGCAAAGTTCAGGTACTAAATCCAGACACCTGAAATCTTGGGTGTCACTATAATCATATTTTTGCCCACATTCATAAAAGAGTAAGCAGAAATACTGAACAAACAGATCTTTTGACTGGGGGAGAAGCAGAGGTAGAGTCTTTTGCAAACTTGCTGGTTTTTGTAATCAAGATGTGCAAGATGTTAAGATACACTTTTAGCCAGGTTCCTCCTCTTACAGTAGTACATGTTAAGCATATGATTTCTGATAAGGTCACAAATGATGCAAATAGTTCACCTTACAATGTTTCACTGCAAGGTCAGTGGTTGAATCTTGCATGAATGTCATGCAGACATTTAATTAGATGTTACTGAAAGTTGATTGTGAATATATTGGAAGCACTACACAAGCTGAAATATTTAAAAAGTGTCAAGAAAGCTTTGTCAAATACAGGATTTCACTGAAGGTATCTGTAAGAAATACACATTAGCTCAGTGCTTAATTCATGTCTCCATGTCTGTCACAGATGGTGCAGAAGAGCCTGAATATGACACAGTTTCCACCAGAAACCTGAATGGCATTGATGAGGGCAATCAGGAATTTCAGCATCTCATTGGAGATAAGAGGCCAGAGCAGCCTATTGAGGAGGAGGAGGAGAGGGGTGTTAATGTTCCATCTGAGCATGAAGAGGCCAACTTCTCAGATAATGGAGAAGCTGAAGAAGGGTATAATAGTGAAAGAGGATCACTCCTGGAAGATACTTCCTTTGAGTCAGTTGATTCAGGAGAGAGTGCCAGCGAACACATTGCTGAAGGTAACCACTTGGAATTGGCTTATTTTGTTCTTTTGCTCTTGAAGAGGTGTGTGGTTTAATGTATTTTTAGGCAAATAGAAGGGATTTTCACCGATATTTTATGTTGCTATAATCCTCGTGGCTTTCCCTCACCCATGCCAGTCCCTCTAGTGGCAGTACTGTGTGGCTAACTTAGCATAGCAGTTTTTCTATTATTGTTTTGCAATGCAGGAATAAGGAAAGTGCTCCTGTGAGTGTCAGAGTTAGAGCTCTGTGCTTGGGCTTGTGGACTGTGTCTCAGGATGGTAGTGGTCAAAGAGCAGAAATCCCTGGAAGCATACCATCAGCCCAGGTTTCTGCCTCCTTGCAGGGACTTAAGAGCCTAAAGGTAGTGTGCTATAGACAGTACTGCCTATGGAATCATGTGCCCTCTTCTCACTCTTTTTAGCCTATGTCTCTGGGCTATATTACTTTCTAGGAAAGGTGGCATGTAGCTTCCCCCTCAGGCAGTTCAATAATTTCTCTGTGTGTTGGAGTAGGAGAAATGTTTGGCTCCCTTTGGCTGAGGCCTTATCCCTCTGGAGCTAGAGTGCCGACTCATCATTATGCCAAGGAGGGATCCTATTACTGTCATCTTTCCCAGCTCTGTTTTGGCATGAAACTATCTTTGACTCTGTTCTTGGTGCTACACTCAGCTTTGCTGTTCTGCCTTCACTTCTGATTAGGCTTAATAGTTCTGTCTCCACTGAGCATTTAGGAAAAATTCAGGCACATCTTCCTTCGCTTTTGTACGCTGCTGAGGTGCTTTACCATCCCCAGAGCCAGGCACTTTTGAGCAGCTCCTGAGATCTGAGGGAAACTCCAGGTTGAATGCCGAGATGAGTAATGAATTTTAAATGGCCAGTGGATAACTTACCGGTTAAGCAGTTGGATGTTCAGCTATTTCAGACCATCCTCCTTCCTTAAAGGCTGTTCAATGCTGTTTTCCAGGGATTCCTATGAGGAGTGGTAGAAGTGTTGTGAAGTAACAGGGCAGATGATTGTAGAATGGCTGGTCACAGCTGCTGTTCTGCAGTGTGACAGCAGGCTGGGCAGGTGGCTATGGAATCTGCTGGCCTGGATGTGTGGCAGCAGAAGCAGGAAGAGGAGAGCGCAAGATTCGGGTCAGGGTAGAGCTGGAGGTGGTTTAAAGCTTTTGCCATACTTACAGAGACTGACAGAGTTCAGGAGCGTTTGACATGGTGTCATTCTTGGGGATGTCCTGTGCAGGGCCAGGAGTTGGACTTGTGGGACCCTTCCAACTTAGAATATTCTGTGATTCTGTGAACAGTGCTGGGAGCTAATCGGAGGGATTCTCGGTTAGGAATTGAAGAGTGTGTGCTGCTCTTACTCGCGACTGGAGAAGCTGGGTGTGCTCTGAGGCGGGCTCCGCACAGTGTCACCGCACAGCCGTGCGGCGCCCCTCCTAACGCCGCCTGTGCAAGATCGGCGCACTCCCCCACGGCTTTCTGCCTCTGTCCTCGGTGCTCCGGAGCGCCGGGGGCCGTCCCCAGCCGGTGTCGCCGCGGAACCCCGCGGTGCAGTGGCAGTTTTCCTTTTATCTCTTTTCCTATTCTCCGCGACCCGGCGGCTCCCGGGTCACTGGCTCTCCGTGAGGTGACGCCGCCCCCTCTCGCCCTCAGGTGCCGGCGCGGGCGCCGCCTGGCGGGGGGCCCTGGGCGCNGGAGGGTGGCAGGGAAGGAGGGCAGGAGGGAGGGAGGGCTGACGTGTGCCTGGCGCTCCGGGGCCGCCATGGATCCCGCGGGCGGCAGCGGGTGGCCGGTGGAGGAGCCTTCGGCGCGGCGGCGGCTGCTGCAGGTGAGGGCAGGAAACGGCGGCGGGCGGGTGGACGGGCTGTGGGGAGCGGCAGAGGGGCTCCGGCGGCCCGATTCGAGCGGTGACACCTCCCCCGAGCCAGGCGGATCCCCAAGGGGGTCACCCCGGCGTACCCCGCCGTGAGAGGGGATGGCGTTCCGCGCCCCCGGCCCGCGCTGTGGGGCAGTCCCGCGGGAGCGGAGGCGGCCGCTGGCGTCAGGGATCGCTGCCCGGCCTCCCCGGATGGCGGGGAGAGCTCTTGCCGCGGCCGGGCTCTGCAGGGGCAGATGTGCGCCCTCCTTTCCGTCCCCCGCTCTGTCGCCTGTGGAGAAGGTAGGGAGAAGGAGGGGAAGTAGGAGGGAAGGAAGGGAGAAGGCAGCGGCTCCCGTGTGGCTCTCGGTTTGTTCCCTGAGCGCCATGTCGTGTCGCTATCAGCCCCTTAACCTGTACCGGGCATTCGCACCTTCCCCAGGTGCTCTCTGGCCTCCAGGCAGAGGAGGAGACTCATGACATATGACCCTCTGACCGGGGCAACAGCTGGGAGAAGATCTGAGCTATTTTCACTGGATTGTTACAGACGTCCAGCTGTAAAACTGTTTGGGTTTTTCTTCTTATAGTTTTCCATCCTTATAGCTTTATTTGGAAGCAAACCAAATAACTACCAGTGCTGTGTAACGCGAATTGTGCGCATCAGCTTATTTTGGTATGGCTGTTCTTTGCCAGCAGACTGCCACTGTCAGGTGTCCTCCCAATACTCAAGAGTTGTGCACTGAAATGTGAGCGCCTGGCTGCTCTGTGGTTTTCTTCATTTTCGGTTTTCAGTTTGCAGAAAAACTGCAAGAAAGCTCTAGATGATTCTCTGGTTTTATGGGAGGAATAAAAGCACCTGTCAGACTGCTTGTTTTGCCTCAGTATTTAGTGAAAACATGCTCATCGCTGTCACTGCTGTCGGTTTGCAGTTGGTCACCACCCTGCCTGAGGAAATGCGTCCTGGGCCTGATTTCCATGGACTTCCATGGGAGCCTGTTATTATAACTGCCTTAGTGGGAATTGTCACACTTGCTATATTTTTCTGGAGAACCTGCCTTTCAGTGAGTATACTTCATGCTTGCAAGCCTGCTGATGTTTAACTAACTGAGCTGTCCTTTGTATAGTTAAACTGTTTCAGCATTACTGGGGTCAAAGCAATATGTAGTCTTCTGTGCTTTTACTTTTTCTATTCAGAGCATTAATGGGAATTAAATGCTGGGCTGAATAGCTGAAGTAAGTTACAGTGCTAAGAAGCATTTTCTCTAAGCTGTTAATTGAAGATTGCTTAGTAAGGGGCAATTTCAAAAGCAAAATAGAGGAGTAAGGTGTAAATAAAGAAGGCTGAGGAAAGGGTCAGAATGTCTTTGAAATGAGAAGCCTTCCATGTGCTTGAGCCTGTTGCTGGCTATATCCAAAACAAGCAGTTAATCCTCCCAACTTCATGTTGTCCAGCTGCCTGCAGGTACAGCATTTAGAAACCTAAAATCCTGATATTAATTCTCATTGGAGAGCCTCTTCCATTTGTCCCCATTCCTCCATGGATAATTTTCTGTGCAACAAAAAGTCTGTCACAAGCTCTCAACTTTAGCAGTGCTTTTCCTTGAGACCTGAGAGTCAAATAGGCCAATTTCTTTTACAGCTGTCCAGTTTAGTCACAGTATGCTTGGGAAATTTGTTAAATACTTTATTTGGTTGTCAAAAATCAATTAAAATGACATGTTTTCTGTAACAATATTGATAGGTTTTTTTCCCTTGCCTAGTTTTGGTATTGAATACACAGGGTCAGTTTCAAATGCAAAACAGTGTTAATAGAATAGCATAAAAAAGCTTCTGAAATTCTTATTTTATGGTGTTAATTTTGAAACTAACAACTGTCATGTAAACATATTGCTTTAGGGGCACAGAACTGCGATGCAAGTTTCTTGTGTGTGTGTGTGTGTGTGTGTGTGTGTGTGTCTTTGCAAGTTAGTGGCTGTGGTTTGATACAAAATTACTTCATTTCATGTGCAAATTGTCTGGGGGCAGTTACTGCTATCCCTTTAGTGAGTGAGTAAATGTGCGTTTACTAAGGCTCTCGGATGGGGCTTTAGCCTGGGAGCTTTTATTAGAAAACAGCTTAAGCTCGTTTGTAGTGTTACTCAACACTCATTGGCAGTGATAGATGTGTTTTCCGTATGCCACTTTAACCTGCATGTGAGTGATGACTTTTTCTATAGGGAATATTAATTACATTTTTCACTTACTGCTTTTTATGGCTAATCTCTTTGGTTTTTGTTCTTTTCTGTAGGTAAAGAGTAGAATATACCAAGGTAAGTTTCTTTCTGCTTTTCAGTGTAGTTGATGCTTAGGCATGTAAAAGTTTTGAACATTTTTATATTGTTTTAGAGGACCAAATATTCATTCTCACTGCCTTTCAAGGAGAATGCTCAGTCCAAGGTTACAGTGTAAGCTTGGCCAGTAGATGATATTTAGTTGAATCTGAGGGTTTAAATTTTGCCTTTGATAATACTTTGATCAGGTGAAACAATGCAGCTCACACCTGTAAAATAAAGGGCAAGGAAGAGCTCTGTTTTGTTCGACATAAATGTGAACCATTGGTTCATGGGGCAGAGTTTGTTTTGGTTTTCTAACCAGCAGTGGGTGTGCTTTTGCTTGCTGTTTCTCTCAGAAAGCAGGAGCTGCTTCCCCTTGTTTTTTGGATTGAGGGGACTCTGAAACTGACTGCTGTGCAGTTACAAAGAGACACTCTAAATGTAGACCTAAATATGTAGATATTCCTGTGGCCAGCGCATCACTTTTTACAAGAGTATTTCTCCAGCTTCAGGTTTACAAAATTAAAGTGTACTGAATGGGAAAAAAATTCAAAATAGGGTGACTTCTGGAATTCATAATCGAATAAAAAATGAAAATATGGAAGAATTGTCCTCATAGGAAATCTCTGCCTCTTCTTCCCTCACAAACCATATTACTTACCAGTCATTCCTCTCTAGTTTCATTGTGGTTTTACTGCAGTTTCCTGCTATACAATTAATGCAGAATCAGTGAGCTGAAAAAAGTCCATCTTAGATCTCTAAGGTGATTTCTGTAGTGTAGGAAAATTACTGGTATTGGTGGTGCAGAAATTACTTAGCAGCCCACCCTAAAAAACCGAGGAACATGGATTTAATTCCACCACCCAAATACTCTTCTCTGTGATGCTGTATAGAAACTACTGAAGATCAGAACATATAGATAGTCTTCAAGTGTGATAGAGGCCACATTATTAAAATCTTTGTCCAAAATAGAGGAATATTAACAGTGACAAAAATGCTTTAAAACATAGATTACCTTTGGAGTCCCAAGGAGAAAATCTGTTATCCTATCTCAATGACAGTAGGGAAATTGGGAGGCCAAGCTACTGCAGAGCTGCTGCTCCCCTTAAATTGCTGAGAGCTGTCTTGAACCTTGGCAGCCACTTGCTGTCTCTCCTCTGCCCAGAGTGGGAAAGGCTGAGGATGCACTGTCCCAGGAGCCCTCATGTGGGAGGGAAAGGAGTAGCAATTGCCATTGCACTCTGTGGGATGCAGTTGGAACAACCAGTGCTCCTTGTTGTGCTGCAGGATTTGCTCTGAGGCAAATGGTGCTTGGGGCAGTCAGATCCAGGTCAAGGTGGCTTAGGACATGAAAAAGAACAACAATTGCGTGATTTTGAAATACTTCAATTATTTTATTGTGAATTATGTTAATGATTTTTGTTGAGTCCTAGGGGTTGGTTAGTGGCTTGTTTAGGGTGAGAAGCAAATGCCTACCTTAAGGCTGTGGCTTGGTCACAGCCCTTTTGAGTTCTAAGCAGAGCAGTTCCTTGACACCTACTGGTGCTGTCTCCCAGCTGACAGTCTCTGTTCTGTTCCCAGTAGATCTTCCAGAGCTTCCATTCTCTTACCTTTGCTGGCCAAACATTCGGCTCCAGTGGAGCAGAAAGGTGGTTGTTAGGGAAGGTGTGGCATCTCCCTGAGTATCTGAGCAGCGGTCTGAGATCCTCGCTGGCAGCTCTTACCCTGAACACACCTCAGCTGTGTGTAGCCAGCACCTTCCTCTGCTCTGGGTTCTGTGACCAGCAGGAGCTTTGTGTCAGCATTCAATGCTTTACTGTCTTGTTTTCAATTCTTACTTTAAGCAAAAGCTGGAGATGCAGAAAGGGCTGACTGCCAAGGAATTTACACTATCCTGATTTATGCTTTAGTTATTACCTGAAAACATTCCTTGAAGTGGTAGTAATGATAGCTAATTTTTTCCCCAGCATATGAAGTACAGTTACTGTAAGCTTTCTTTTTCTTCCTAGTGACCGAAAAACAACTTGCTGAAAAGATTAAAAACCTTCTGCAAGAAAAAACAGAAATCTTAGAAAAGTTGTCAGAGTATGATCAAAAGGTATTGCTATAAGTTCTTGTCCTTTGCTTCATAATTTTCTGTTATTGCTTTAATGACACAGTCGGTGCGGCATCTAATATATTTTTATTTTCTATTTGTACTGAATATTATGCTGACAATTTCCTCAGTTCTGTGTGGTTGTTTCTGTGCTTAGATAAAGGAAGCAAAGGAATCAGTGAAAGTGGCCCAAGAACAAAAAGACGTTCTCTCAGATGAAACTGCAGGGCTTAAGGTAAGAGAAAGTTAACTGTCTCTGTACTGAAAGCAGAAATAAAAGTAAAAATAGCTTGCTTTAGGTTGGTCTTTGACACCTTTTTTTTTTTTTTTTTAGGACACTGTCAAAGAACTGGAAGAAGCAAATCAGCAGCTAGATAAAAAAGTGAAAAATCTGCACACCATGCTTGAAACAGAGAGAAAAAAGAATGAGAAGAAACAGAACAAGGTTAGAACAACCACACTTTTGTCTTGTATTGTCTTTAGCTCAATGTGCCCTAAAAGCTGGTCATGGCCTGATGGGTTATTAGACAGAGATAGAACAAACAAGGTGAGCCACCTCAAAAAGAGAAATTAAATGAAATTTTATGTTTATTCCAAGACAAAAGGATTAGTCTGATTTATTTTGTTTGGTTTTTTTGTGGGGTTATGTAGGGTTTTTTGGTTTGTTTTTTTTGTAACATCTTGATGGACTTGTGTGGTTACGTGCTTTCACACACAAACAGATGTATTGAAGTCGTGGGCCAGTCTAATAATTCCATGCTGGAGCCAGGAAGTTTCTTGCCAATATAAGCTGAAGGTTTCAGGATGATAAGAGACTTTTTTTTGTACCTAGAGCAGCATCTTGTTCTACATTAAGTGGGAAGATCTCTAAGCTGCCTCTCTTTCTTGTTGTCTAGAGGTATTTGTTTTCTCTTTCTTACTCTTTCTAAGCCTGATTTTTCTGTATCAACAAGCTCTTTGGCCTTGTTTTGGTCAAAGGTTGCTGCTAATGACAGCAGCGCATGTTCTTTCATTGTGGAGTGCACAGGTGTACAGGGAGCTTCCTGGCCATGGACAGGCGAGTCAGGGGTGGAAGTTGATTCCAATGTGCTGGATGTTTCTATTCCTTACCTTGTTGATAAGGCAGTGCTATGTTGCTGCCAGTTCAATGGCTGCTTTACGTGGAAGTTTGCTGCTGTTTTGACTTTTCTTTTTGCGCTTCCAGGTGACATAGGTAAAATAGTTACTCAGGCAGGCTAACACTAAGTCACTGCTCATCTTTTTCTTATATAGCTCTCTGAAACCCAGAAGTCTTTGGAGAAGCTTCAGGAAGCTATCACTATGCATTCTGCAGAGCTTTCAGAGGTAAAGCCTTATTTATACCCCCTCAACAGTCACAAGTTTTTGTACCAGGAAAATTCATATTTATGGAACAGAAAATACTGGCTTGGCAGTTTGCAGGTTGTTTGTGCATATGTACCTTTTTCTTTTCCATTTAACCATTTTTTTTTGTAACTGTTGCTCCACTGTAGTTTGACTTTGTCTTCTTCCTTTTTGTTTTCATGTGTAGGTGCAGATAGCTCTTAATGAAGCTAAACTGAGTGAAGAAAAGGTGAAATCTGAGCTTCATCATGTGCAGGAAGAGAATGCTAGACTAAAAAAGAGCAAGGAGCAGGTAAGTTGTGCCCAGGCCAGGCAACTTTGTCTTTCAAACAAAATATCTGGCCTTTATTCCTATTTTTTTTTAGCGTAGCTTTAGCATGCCTGTGTTTCCTTAGCATGGCAGAATTCCATGTTTTCTATTACCATAATAAAATTTAAATGCTTTGTGCCTGCTTGCACCGGCTGGTTGTGCAGCTGAGCCACATCTCTGGTATGAAGGCTTTGCCAGTTCCACTGATTCAGTTTTTGTCAGCCAAGTCACACAAAGTCTGTGCTGAGGTGGTAGTCAAGGCATGAGTGAGAGATTGCCACTTGGGATCAGGGCTGAAGGAGGTAATGGGGAAGAATTGCCAGAAAGCAATTCTGAAGCAAAGATAACTAGCCCTGAAATGTTGGGATAGTTCTTTTCCAAGTAATAGTAAATATCTGTTTTCTTTCTTTGTATGTGAAGTATGTGGCTTTTTAAGGAATGTATTTTGATTACCTCTGAACTGCAATTAATTACTCGCATTTTGAAGTATGAGAGTTTGGTGTTGGGATGTTAGCTGAGAAAATGTCAAATTTGTAGAGTCACCTAATAATAAACTGCAGAAAGATTCCCAGCATCCAGTTCTGCCAGTGGAACAGCAATGAGCCTGAAGTTTACCCTTTATCTGTGACCCATGGTGATCAGTTATCACCAGAGCTGGCAGTAAAATAGACTTTAATTACATATACCATGCACTAAAAATAATGCAAGTAATCATCTTGCCTTGGTGCTTTATACAGCTGCTAAAAGAAGCTGAAGGTTGGAGTGAGAGGCATTCTGAGCTCCGTGAGCAGATCCAACTGTATCAGAAATCTCAGAAGGACATAGAAGAAACACTTGCCTACAAAGAAAATGAAATTGAAGTACGTTCCCTATAACCAGCTTGCTTTCAATATTATGCACCATAAAATATTCTGTGCTACTTCACAAAATGCAGAGGAACTGAACCTTTGATTTCTTTACTAGGTTTTAACTAGCTGCATTATGCAGCTGAAGCAGCTGGACATGGATTCAGAGGCCAGGAAGGATGACAAAGGGTGTGAGTGGAGCCCAGGAGATGATCTGGCCAATGGAGAGTTGCCAGGTACAGTGATCCCACCCGGCAGCTGAGGCACATGTGGTGGTGTGTTCCTGGCATGTCAGAGAGGGAACAAGGGGTATCCATGCATATAGAGATGCCTGTGGGCTGAGAGGTTGCCAGCTTGAATCTTCAAACACAAAATATCCCTAACTGATGGGAGGAACTGGCAACAAGGTCAGTAATTGCTTTTAGATTACCTTTTAGGTAAACCATGAGAGTAATGACACGGTTGTAAAGACCGCATAAAAAGGTTGGTAAATAAGAGCATTCCAAAAGCTGGGAGTCTTAGCTTTGTTGTTCTGGTACATTTATTTCTGATATGAATTTTTAATGAGCTTTCTGCTTGCCTCCAGATAGATAACTAATTTAGGTAACCACATTTTTTAAATCTGAAAGACCAAAATAGATGTTTTCAAAATTATTCAGGCACTTTGTCATTTGGGATGTTGCACATGTATTTGCTGCATCTCTGGTCTTGAAATCCTCTCTTTTTTTTTAATTTTTTTCTAGATAATAGTATATGTTGGCTGGAAATACCCACTTTTTAATTTTTTTTAAAATTTTTTTTTGGTTTGGGCTTTTTTGACCATGTAAGGAGGGAGACCTACCCCAGATTAAAGTGTAGGGAGTGTTACTTTTAACAGTTGTCCACGGACTTGTTCATGGTTAAAAACCAGGGAAAACAAATACATTTTTCTCTTTTAGATCTTGAGAGCGAGAAAATGAAGACTCAGATTAAGCAGATGATGGATGTCTCCAGGGTATGTTGCACATCATATCTCATAAATGCAGTCACATTACTGCTATGCCTATGATCATAAACTCTCTGCTCCTCTTTTCAGGTCAAAACTATGTTATCCATAGTTGAAGAAGACAGAAATCTTCTGCAATCCAAACTGAATGATGAAGTAACAGCAAGACATGAGCTGGAAGGTAAGTTTAGCAAAATAACTCCTTAGGATGAAGTGCTGCTGGTGGTTTAAAAAGAAACAGAGCTTGTAAGTGACTGTAATGGTTCTTACTGCAACTGCTTCTTCAACAGAGAAGATAAAAACATTGGAACATGACTCCTCTTCACTCCAGTCAGCCAAAACTCAACTGGAAAATGAATGCAAAACTCTTCAGCAGAAGGTGGAGATACTTGGTGAACTGTACCAGCAGAAGGAGATGGCACTCCAGAAGTAAGGCTTTCCTTACTCTGTCTGTTATACCATAGGCACTGTGCAAATGCTCTTTGCTCAGAAGGATCAAAGAACTTGGAAGTTGTGGTTTGAATGAGTGGTGGCTACCGTTTCGATATGGTTGAAGCTGGTACCCTTTTTTCACATATTCCACCATTCCAGAGATTGTAAAAAGACTGTCAGTGTGCACACACAATATTGCCTTCTACTTTTAAATTTTTGGAGGGGACACGTGGGTGGCTGGGTCTGCAAATTCAGTGGTTGCTCTTTCACATTATCCAGAAGTGTCAAGGAGAACATAGGGTCCATTTAGTTTTGTTTCAGTTACTCTGACTTCAGTTCAGTGAGTCTAATTCTCATAATGTAGAAACCTAGTATTTCAGCCTTGTGAGCATCTTGCGTTCTCAAAGGGCTAAACTGAGGCTGAGATGGTGATGGCAGCTGAGAGGAATGAATCGGGAGCAGTGAGGATCTGTTGTGTATCCGTGTGCATTCCTCATGCATTTGTTTGTTTACTGAAATGTCTGTAATACCATCTCAGTTATGTGGGGAAAATTTGAGAATCGTATTCAGGGATATTCTTAGCTAAATTCTGTAGGAAAGCTTAAATTATGATGTAGAAGCAATTGAAATTTCTAAGGTTTGAGTGTGTAGGTTGGGGGGAGCACAGGGTTGGAACTGAGGCTGTAGTGAAACTGTCTGACCTTGTAACTTCAGGATCCATATGTAGTAAACATAGAATGGAGAGACAGAGGGTAGCCCACCCTTCAGGGAAAACTTCTCTTGACCCCTGTGAAGAATTTCTGTTCTTCCAAAACTTACAAGAGATTAAATTGGCTCTTCTTTTTTCTTGATTAGAATGAAGAACTTCTTGCAAATTACTTTTCTGGAAAAGTGCTTTGACTTGAAGCCAAGGAAATGGATTATGTTGAACTGGCTATTGGCATTAATTAACTTGCTACTAGTTTCATGGTTTCAGTTTTGTGGGATAGCTCTTGTAAGTTAGGAACATATTATGGACCTCTTAAATACTTGGAGAAAAATACCAAGAATCCAAAAAATAGTGAATCATGAAGGTACAAAGTTATAAAAAGACTATGGAAATTGGTCATGTAGTAAATTGGTATGGAGAATACTTGGAAAAAACTTGCCACACAGTTAATAACTATTGGATATGTTTGTCACCTGGGCTGTAACTTTCCCTCTTCTCATTGCACATTCATTTCTTCATTTCCCATGGTTAGTGTCCATCCAGTGTATTTCCTTGTTTGTACCTTTGTAAATCTGAATTGCAATCTGTGGAATTGCTAGGAAAACTACAGCATCTGAAGGTATGAACTCTCTGCAGTTGATAGATTCTGACAGATTTTCAGAAGCTGACAAAACTTTCTGGTCAACTCCATGTTGTTAATTTTGAGGTTTGTTGGTTTCAAAGAATAGGATTTCTGTCTCTTTTCCTAAAAAATCTTTTTTTCTCCATGATCTCACTCTTTATTATAGATGCTGACATTGCTCTTGTTGGCAGGGGAATACCTTGATTTTGAGTTGTAATATATGTAGAATGCTGGACTACATGGTGCATTTTTTTCCCCTATGCAGAAAACTAACCCAGGAAGAGTATGAGCGTCAGGAGAAGGAGCAGAAATTGAGTGCTGCAGATGAAAAAGCTGTGCTGGCCATTGAGGAAGTGAAAGTTTACAAGTAACTTGAATTCCTGATGATTTTGATTTTCCTTTTATTTCAGTTATTGAGGAAAATTAATTTCAAGTATCTCCTTCCCCTCTTTTTCCATTTGTACAGGCAAAGGATCCAAGATATGGAGGAAGAATTGCAAAAAACAGAGAGATCTTACAAAAACCAGGTAAACTTGTTGCTTGCTGCTGGTTATTGTGTCGTCTTCTACTTTATCATTCCAGTGCTCTGTAGTAAGTTATTGGAAATACTGGTAGTTGGATAAAAACTAAGTAATTTCTTTTCTTCTCAGATTGCTGCTCATGAGAAAAAGGCACATGACAATTGGGTAAGAATGTTCTTCCTTTTCTAATGCCAACAGTTTGTATTTCATTTCACATTGGTACCATTAATGCAAGTGACAAAATTTTCCCTACTAGCTCATTGCCCGCTCAGCTGAGAGAGCTCTGGCTGAAGAGAAAAGAGAAGCAGCAAACCTGAGACAGAAGTAAGTACAGAACAGATCCTCTCTATTGCTCTTTGAACCTGCTGGGAGTTGCTTGGGGGAGAATCTCAGAATGTGCAGTGCATTTTTGAGTTACTAATTTTAACTAGTTGATCTGTTTTAAATGGTTAAAATAAGATTTCTTAGTGAGAGCTGTAACATTTTACAATGTAGTTTGCCTCGTTAACATCATAGTAGATACAATTCACGTGTATTGCTTGAATAAGAAAAAGAAACTTTTATTTTTCAAAAACAGATTAATAGAAGTAAACCAAAAAATCATCATGCTTCAAAGACCAGTCATTGTAAAGCCAACTCCGGGCAGACCCGACCGCCAAATCCCACCACGACGAGGTAAATGCTGCTGGTTCTCCCAAAGCCTTGTTCTTGGGGTCGGTATATCGTAAAAACGCAGGGCTGTGATAAATTGCAGAAAAGTAAATCAAGTGGTTTTATGCTTTGGCATAGGGCCCTTAAGCAGAGATGGCTCTTCTGGCCCATCACCTGTGAGTGGGGGAAATCCATCCCCCACACAAATGATTGACGTCCCTGCCCGGCCCCTCTCTGCTCCTCGAAGGGAAGGCGCGAGGGGTGAATTTGGTAAGCAGTCAAGTTCCCCTTCTGTGACAATTCCCTCATGCTACAATCCCAGGAACACTAAGGTCAGATCTTGGTTCTTGGAATGGTGTTGATACTGATACGTGCTTTATTAATATACAAATAAGTGGTTGGTGGTGGGGTTTTTTTAAATAGAAATAGCTCAGGCCTGTGTTATTTAGGGTCTCTGGGGCTCTTGTTTCCCTTAAGGTACAATGGTGGATGGCCCTCCTGCCCCACGAAGGCCACCAGAGCTACCTGGAAGGATGTCTGTTCCTGGTAAGTTGTGTGGTCTGCAACCAACTGCAGCTTATTCAGTTATGCTTCCCCTTCAAAAAGGCAATTTCAAGCCCACCTTCCCTACCCTAGGCAAGGCAGGACACTTACTCATGGCTCTCTTTTTAGATATCGGGCCTGCTGTGGCATCCCTGATCAGCAGTGAGCCAAGAACCTCCTCCCCTTCTACAGCAATGGATGGAGTGGTGAGTTGAGAACACCCCAACCTTCAGGAAGCTGTCCTAATACATGATTCACTGTACTTCCTGCTGCTTCTTTAACTGTATCATGTTTTGTCTTGTATATATCCTATTGCTATCCCTATTTGCTGTCCAAAAAAACCCCAAAAGCAACCCTCTCCTAAAGAGTCTGAAGCCCCCAGTGTAACTACAGATTCACCTTCCTCCACTGAACCAGCTGCAGTGAGTATTCAGAGGCTGGACATGGTGATGCTGCTTTGATGGAGAGGAATAACAGGCTTGGTGTTCTGAAATGCTGAATAACAACTGCTCTGTGGAAACTAACCTAGGACTCATCCCTCTGTCTCAAACTGCTTCTCTAATGATGAGCAGTTGCTCTCTGGTTTCTGTGGGATTGAGGAAAGGAGATGTTTCTTGTTAAGGACTGTGGGCAAACGCTTTAGAGTGACTACAACAATAATCCTAAGCAGCTGACTTACCTGTGATGTTTAAGCATGATTCCATGTGTAATTCAAAGTTCCAGGTCCTTTACCAAAGGGGTTGTCACCAAGGACACCTCAACAGGGATCAAACTTTTCTTTAGCAGAGTTTCATCTAAACAAACTTGTCTCACTAACTGCTTACTCCTGGGTAGTACCAGCAGTGTTCTGGGAGAAGGGAGGTTGCCGGTGCTGTAACTGTCCCTGTTTTCTGGTTTGGAGTATGTTGGATTTATTTTTTCTTTCTCCCCCCTCTGGTACCTGTTTGCCTCTGGGTGAGTGGTCGGGCTGTTCAGCAGTGTCAGTCCTTGTCTGCTGCAGTAACTCACTGAAGTGTAACCTCATCTTGCCCAGGGTAATGCTGGTGCCAAAGGCCCCTCTCCTTTCCCCGGGACACCGCTGATGAGCTCCCCAGTGATGGGACCTCCGCTGCCACCACCTGTTCGCTACGGACCACCACCCCCTCCCCTGCGGGGGCACTTCGGGCCTCGGCCTCTCCCTGGGCCCCAAGGTACGGCTGCAGCGCCCTGTGCTGACGCTTCGCTTCTTGGAGTCTGATCTGCTTTTCCTTAGCACATGGCTTCCTCGTGCTCCATGGGCTTTAGCTGCCTCAGTAAGCTTGGACAGGGTGGGTTTTTTCAAGCCTCCTTCATGCCAAGATATTTTTCCTTGTTTACTCTAAAATGGAAACCAGCAGCCAAAAGTCCCTAGAATATAATTCATGAGCTTTGAAGACTTACATGTGACAGTGATCTCCTCCAGAAAATGACAAACTGAGGAACTAAACAGGAGCAGCTCTGTTTAGGTTAAAGCAAGATTTAATTTAATTCTGTGATTTCCTTTCCTTCTAGGCTGTGGTGCTCCCTTGCCACCTCCAGCTGGAAGAGATTTCTTACCGAGTCCACGTTTAGGAATGAGAGATTTGCCTCCTGGCCCACTCCCACCTCCCCCTGATCTGAGAGGCTATGGACGTGGGCACCCTCCCTTCCGCCCCCTCGGCCCTCCTGGCCCCAGGGATTATCCTCCAGGTCCGCGGCTACCCCCACAGGCTTCCAGGGACTATGCTCCTTCTCCCAACAGAGACTTGCCTCCGCCGGCACCCAGGGACTGAGGGCAGCCGGCTCCATGGACTACGCACAGCCCCAGCGCAGGATCCCTGCCTGCAGCGCCCGGCCCGCTCCACAGAACCGGCTCCCGTGTGCTTCTCGTGGGCAGAACTCTAGGAAATGGCTCTTGGTTTGAAGACATTGGTCTCATTTCAGTATATCTCAGCTTTTGCAGGATTAATTTTTATCCAGTTGCTACAGACATGTGCATTTATGATCACAAACTCATCCATCCACTTGGGCTGCAAGAACCTTTCTGTGATGGACTTGAACCTACTCTAAAAGTGCAATAGGAAGGAAGTACCTGTGTGGAGAGTTTTAATTCAATGTAGCCTTTGTAACCGGTTGGCGAATGAACTAATTTCGTTAAAAATGTAAATCAAATCATTTCCTGTGGAAATAATTTTTTAAGTAAAATACTATCCAACCTGCCTTCTCCATCACATCATTGAGCTGCAGTTACTGTAGACCAGGGGTTTACATGAGGACTCTGAGGTTCTGGGTTTTTTTTAAAAAGATATCTGGTCAGAGATCAGAAGCACAAATGACACTGTATTCAAAGGAAAGTTAAAATAAAAAGCAAAATTCCTTTTGCTAAACCCCAAAGGCTTTGTTTCAGTGCCATTTTTTGGTCAGAAAGGACATTGGTTCAGTAATGTGACAGAATGCCACAGTTCTGAGTACAAGAATTGAATCAAGGCCAAATTAATGCTGCTGCAGGGTAATGACCATGTTATCCTCAGGCTGAACTACTCTGACACAGTATGGACTTGCTTCATGTAATAAGGACCATGGAGGATACAGCTTCCAGAGCTGGAAACCTTGATGAAGTTGTGGAGCTGACCTGTGTTTCCGCAGTGCCTCTCTGCTAGAGAAACTTAGAACTTCCCTAATTGCTTTCTGCTTTCAAGAGCACCTCGCAGCATCAAGCAAGGTTTGAGAGCCAAGTTTTCATCTTCCTCAGGGTTAAGAGCAATTCAGCTTCTTTAACAGGAAGGCTGGATTTGGAGAGCCTTTTTACTTGCTTATATCAAAAAAAGAAAGTAGCTTTCTGTAGAGCAGAATGGGGATATGTAAACCACATAAACCTCTACTGCAGCTACCAACACTGAATAACTTTAAAAACACACCATTACACTTGCAGCTGTTCAAGTGTTAGTGCAGTATTTGGAACACCAGGCCTCCACCTCTCTCAGTGAGTAAGGTTTCTCACAAGTGCACAGTACAAAAGTCAGCCTGAGGAGTTAAAAAAGGAAAACAATGCAGAATAATAAAAAACCCTGCTGGGAGGCCATTACAGCTTTACTGCCAGAGTACAAGCAGCCATTAAAGTTGCCATCTACGTGCTACATTCTTACAGTACAAGTGTAAAGCTTTAGATTTCAGATGAAAGACAAGCTGGAACATCACTGAAGCATAAAACAATCCCAAAGACTGTGGTGTGTGCAGCAGCAGTCCTGGCAGTGAGACGGTTCACAGAAAAAAGTCAAGGGATAGAAGCAACTTTAAAAATGGTATTTCACACTCAACAGACATTAATTCACAATCAGTTAAATACAAAGCTCTACTTGTGTATTTAACAAAAATACTTCAATATAACTGGCATTAATACAGACATCTACAAGCTGGGGAAGGGTCCAGGTAAGCAGCAGAAACAATGGGTTTGTACTTCAAGGGACAGTATTTCAGTTTGCATGGTGGCTGATGACACACACATTGATGAACAACTGTGATTTAGAGTCAGGTTCAACAAGTTCAGGATCTTTCCTTCCCCATACAAGCATTTGTGATGGTTAGTGTCTCCTCCTTGCCCATCCCAGCTAACAGTAACAAGAGTTGGATGGAATCTCCCTCTGGATGTATCAGGAGTCACCTTGGACACACACACCCAACTGCAGTGCTCAGCCTGGATGGCAGAGCTGGACTGAACTCCAGCATCAGCCCTTCCCACCTTCCAGGGACACTCAGTGCCTGCAATTCCTCAGTGAGAACAAGTCCTGAGCCAGCCAGGGACCACTAACAGGTAAATGGGCCAAGCTCAGATCTATTTGCAGTCACAGAACTAGCACTTTGCTCTGTCCTTTTGCAGACTTCAGAGGAGATTTATATTTGTTTTTTATCAGTGTAGGTACCCTCCTTTTGTCTGGTGTCCAGAACACTGCATTCAGAGGTGTTTCCATAACTCATAGGAAGATCTTGATAGTCACTCATCTGCTTTAAAACCATTGGGGAATTGTAAAGACCCATAAAGAGGAAAATTCAACTGCCCTTTTCCCCTTCCCTCCAGCAGTGGAACTTGAAAGTGATGCTGACTTTTGCTGTAACACCTAAATAACATCATCCCTAGTAATACCAGAGCAAAGAAAGGCAAGAAGATTAGGACATTCAAAACCAGCTTTTTATCCTAATCAGTATGGTAAAGCCAAAAATGCTGAACAGCTGAGTGGAGACAAACAGCATGAGGAAAAGTAACATCCCTTCCCTTAACACATGATGTAACATCTTAGGGTGAGGTGACAGAAAAGAGGAATGGATGATACACCTGCATCCAGGCTGTTTAAAATAACTGACACTATTCTGGGAGCTGGGTCTTTAGTTAGCATAGCAAGAGTATTCAGGCACTAGTTAGATATGCAAGAAGTTTATCAAACCATAAAGTATCGTATTAAATATCCACGCAAATATATGAAAGATTTGACTGGGTTCTACTTCTGTCCCTTTTTCAGGTCAAAAGGTGAATGCAAGTGTGTCATAATAAGCCAATGTCCTGCAGCTTATTACACACCAAATCAAAAATATAGAAAATAAATGATTATCCTATCTACTTACATAAAAAGGTAATTTTTTGAGTAAGTTTCCAGACTTGCACAAAATATGCAGAAAACTGCATACAATCAGTTTCCATAAGAACAGCAGTTTCATGTAAGAGGTGGGGCAGCCTGCTAGCTAGATCTGCTTTATACAGAGCTCTGGAAAATTGACACTTCAACACTGAGGGCCTGTCCTGCTGTCACTGAAGTGACAAAATGCCCACTTGCCACCAGGACAAAACCCCGGGGAAGGCCCCTCTATCCCCACTCACCTTTGCAAACCACCCTGTGACAAGAAAGTAATAGCTCTATTAGGGAGTAACAGAGATTAAAAAGATTGTAACATGTATCCAAAACTCAGGCAATGCTGTTAAATCATAGTTCACTGCTCTCATCTGCAGTTATCCTCCTCCTGCCCCGACCACGCAGACTCGTGGCCATACACCTGACCCACATCCTCCTCTCCCTCACTTCAAAGCACGTGCAGTACCTTAAACTCCTTCCCAGACCACCCAACTTCTCCCAGCCTTCCGTCACCCTGCCCACTCCAGAGGACTCTGAAATGCAGATGAGAGGAACTACAATAGCACAGCAATGTAAACAGGTAGTAGGCCTGCCACATTTTTATTGCTGCAGGTTTGGCAAAGGGGCACTCTCCATCCTCGGAGGGAGCTTGAGGCAAAAAGGAGAATAACGGTTAAAGAGAAAAAGTGATTAACAGCAACCTTAGGAAAAGCAGTCAACCTATTTCAGGGCTCTTGGAAAAACCTGTAGCTGGAAGTTACTGAAAAAAATTTTGCACTTGCATGGTGGGCTTGTCCCTGCCCCTGAAGTAGTGCTGTGCAGTGGGTGATGGTCCCATGTGACCTACTGGCATGAATAGAGTCATCTTCCTGCCCCTCGGAGCCTAAGGCTACTACGCAGCTACCAGGACTTGTGGTTCAGTTCACAGAGGTCTCACAACTGGGGTCATTCCTTGTGCAATGTTTGATGGAGGTGAAGGTAAAGTGGTTTCTTGGTCAACAGTTGCAATTTCTTCCTTTTAAAGTCAGTGGGTTTTTTGTACCTGTAACAAGAAAGTGCATTAGTCTAAGCGCTAATGGCTGTGCAGGAAGGTGAATGCAAACTAGAAAGCTTGTCCTGTACAGATCTTATTACCCTAATCTCTCAAATACATCTCACAAGGCTTGCTGGAAGGAACAATAATGAGTAGATTTACAGGAAAAAATGGTATTTGGATGATTATTTTCACAGAAAAAAATTCAATATGTAAATAAATGCACTATTTTTATAAGGAGATTTCCAACATAATACCCTGGATTGCAGGAGACCCAGTATCAGTTACTCGGTACTTCAGAAGTGCTCCAATTAGCACAGACTAAGCAGTCTTCCAAGAGGTGCCCAGAATTGCAAGGTTCACCCTCTTCTTGAAAAAAAACCCCCAACCCTCAAACCCCTCCCTCAGACCTTCAGACACTCAGTAAGAGGAGGATGCACACCACAACCACTCAATACTGCTTTGAAATGCAGATAAAGTTAATTGCAAATCAGTATCTCATGCCTCAAATCAGATTTCCTCTAGAGAAGTTCTGTACCAAAAAATTGTGAGCTGATTACTTTTTAAAAATACAGCATATCTGACACTCAAGCTAAGCTCCAAATTAAAATTTCCCCTACAGACTTTATTAAATTCACACAAAATTAAGTAACAAACACCAGCATTTTATTTGGAAACTGTCTAGTTTCTGAGAAGGGTCTCTAACCATCTTATTTGCCTAAAAGCATTTTATCTTCCCTTTGTTATTAAAAATAAAATATTCCTTATGGAAGGCAATCTGATGAGTCGAAGAAACCTTCCTTAATGCAACAAGCCACACGTTGTAACTGAAGGCTGGTTCATTTCCTCTGTCATTGTCATCCATAATTGTGAGTCACTTACAGTTCTATAACAATTGCCCCAGGTTTAATTTCATCCATCTCCATGAAAGCAAAGCACTTGGTGCTAGTAAACCTTTTCTTAGGCTTGTAGTGTTTGAATTCAAAGAAAATAGCTGCGCCTAGAGGCAAAAAAGGTTGAATAGAAAAGTTAGCAATTATGGCTAAGAGTTATCTGAAAACTTATCTGCCATTAAGTTGCTCTACTTAAATTGAAGGGAATTATCTCGAACACTGCTGTTGTTTACTCAAAAGCTACACCGTATTCTTACAGTGCTCAGCACACTCTCAGCAGCTTAAACTCTTCACTCCATTGCTCACACCCAGGTAACAATGACTAAGCAGGTGATAAAGCAACTCAATACCTGTGTAGCAGAGCAGACTGATCTGTTTTTTTCTCTTTTCATTTCTCCCTTGCCTGCGAGCCATCCCAACAACCAATTTGAAAGGGACAGGATGAAAAGGTCTATTTTTATCCTTGTCTGGATCTTGAGCCCTGCAGCAGCAGCTCAGGAGCAGCCCAATGTCTGTGCTCCCAAAGCTCCTGGGCCCTGTTTCAGGTCTCTGGTACCACATACCTTTTGTTAGTCTTTCAATGTGTTTCTGAATCTCGATGTCCACATTAAAATGGACGTATGTATCCTCCTTCCTCAAAGCCACAGGAGTATCTTGTACAGGAGTCAGATCAATCCCATTCAAATCTGCAGGAAAGAAACAGCATGAGAATGGCAGAAGCTTCTCAGACTTTAAGGTTCAGTTTTAAGAGATTTATAAGTCTCTCCTAATCCTGCCACAAAAAGTTAGTGCACACTTGGATGTTTTTACTAAACCTAAAAAAGAGGCAATCATACCCCTTCACAGTCAGTTCATTTTCTTTTTGATTGCAACATGAAAGCAGCTAAAGTTCCGGCAATATTTCTGTTAAAAAAATTAGAATTATCCCTCTTTTTATGAGCGCATTTCTTTCTGCTGTCAGAAGAAGATTCCATTCCTTGTGCACACAGGACTCCATCAGGGCTCCAGCCCAAGTGGGATACACACCAAAGGCTGCCCTCCACACAGGGTACAGCTGGCACAGCTCACACATCCTGTGTACGCCCTGCTTTGTCCATTATTTCTCTTGGGTTTTCCACAGACAGAGGCATTGTGGGGCTACAGGTTGTGCTGCTCTGGCACAGCCAATGTTGTTTCTCTCTAAACCTCTCTTGTTTCCAGGGGTACATTTGTCCTCTTACTGTCTCCTGTCATTCCTGATCCCTTTTCCCTGTGGCAGAGGAAGTTGCTAATTTCCTCTGTGGCCAAGAGTGCAGGAACGGAGTGCACACGTTCTGCTTGGAGCACAGGTGAGGCCCTGGAGCACTAGCGATTCCCTTCATCCTGGGCATGGGCTGGGATTGCCAAAGCTGCGTCTGGAACAAAGCTCTCTCCAAACCTGCAGAAGAGCAGCTGCTACTAAGTATATTCCGACTCCTAACCTAACAGTGATAAAATGAGTCTTCCGAGTTACTTTACATGACCAAAAATCTTGAGAAATAGAGGTATCAAAAAACACCATTAGCAGATTCAGCCATACCCTGCCCACATGCTCACTTTTTGATCCTATTTTCTACATCATTACTTGGCAGCCACCATTTATAGGTAAATGAGTTTGGAAATAGGGAGCCACACATTAACAGAGAGACTTGGGAAAGCAAGCTCAGCAATAAGAGTCTCCCTTAGCTCCAGAAGGGAAATGAGAGCTACCACTGAAGGCAAGCAGCAGTTCTAACAATGTGCAATGAGACAAACACTTCAGTGGCAAGGAACAAGGAATGTTTGCTTCCCAAGCCCTGATAAGTATTCAAGGGACATTTGATACTGTGATCCTTCCTGCCTGCCAGAGGACATGTCTGGGGGAGGATGCACTGATCACACATCTAACAAGTGTTCCATCCCTACATCTGGTATCCAGTAGCACATCTAAAGAGGACACATACAAGGTCATTATTACAACTGATAATAATGAGAGGATAGTGGCTCAGCTATAAATTTTTACATGATAAACAAAAACAGTCTGCCTACAAAAACTGTAAAGAAAAGCAGAAGTAAAGCAGGACAAGGTAGGGGTAAGAAACTTCAACTACAGGTGCTTCATGCTAAGAAATGCAAAATGGGGCACAGACACTGCTACTAGAAAGAGTGTGAATACCAAAAATCTCAGCCTCAAAAGACATCAACTGTGTTACCATCTGAAACAGAGAAATCCTAATGCTGCCTATCCTGGACTGACAGAGAGAGTGGTTCTTCCAGATTTATGGAGGCTCTCAGCCTCCCAGGCTTTGGCTGAAACATTTCACTGCCCAGGCTAACACCTTTTTTTTTTTTATTATTTTAAATTTCACTTGCAAGCTTTGCTTCCCAGCTTCCTAACCATTCCTCTGAACCTCAAGCCCTGGTAAGATTATATTTGCATTACTACAAAATTAGTTAAATGAGAGGGCAAGAATGGAGTCAGTGGTCATGGTTCCCCATCTCCAGAAAGCCCAGAGACCCATATGTGCGGGGAGTACACCCAGTCCAAGCAGATCTGTATTTAGCTGCAGAAGCCATGGTGGAGAAGTAGGGCAAAGTCACTCAGCTGCCAGCATGGGCAAGGCACCCCTGAGTGCACAGAGAAGAGGGTATCCTGCAGACATTCACCTCCCAATAGCTCTCAAATACAGAGTATTTCCACCCATAATTAAAGCAGAAGCCTTAACTCCACAATAGAATTACCAACAAACATTTTTCCTGGCAGGCTGAAAAAATCAATAGAGGTTTTGGAAAATGCACTCTCTCCAAAGCAGCACTGAGGAGGCAGAACAGAAATCATTACCCTTCACACTGACTGTGATGTAAGGATCAATGCACTGCCCAGCATCTTTCAGACCAATTTTCTCTATGTTGATGGTGAGTAACGTCATCCCGGGTTCAGATGGCAATCTGGGCAATAAAGTACCTAGAAAGAGTAAAGCACATTATTAACCCTTGGTGTCATCTCACAGCAGAGGCCTTGCTTGGGTCATGTTCTCTCATGGAAGATGCTGTCCTTAGGGGGTTCAAAGTCCAAAGGTTCATGTCCCAATAGTACACAGCATTATGGGAATGTCTGTGTGCACAGACACACAACATCATCTGACAGATTTCAAAGCCCCCTCAGAAAAAAAAAAACAGGACTGCCTCAAGTCAAATAAATTGATAAAAAAATAATTCCATAAGAATAGAGGGGAGCATTGTTTAAAGTGTTATTTCTTGCTGTCATGCAGAGTAACCCATTCATGGAACTCATTTGATGTAATTTTTGAGGATTACATTTGGGAGGCTGGATTCAATCTGCAGTTGCAGGAGGTTCAGACACTTGATCAGGAGTCCCACCCCACTGAACATGACTTGGCTTTATGTTGAACGTTTAGACTGGGAGATTAAGGAGGAAAATGGCATTGTTGCAAATCCCACAGAACGTCAGGGAACCAGAAAATTGATTCTTAACTGAGTTCTACTGGCCTCTACTTAAAGAGGGGAAAAAAAGAAAAGTGTTTGCATCCCCAAAGTTCTCTTCTGCCTTAAAGGAGTTCCCAGCTCCGCATCAAGAACATTTAGCATCAAAACTTAGTGGTCAGTATAAATTAATCCTCACAGTGCTGAGGAAGACAGTGCAGCTGGCAAAAAATCCAGACTGTTCAAACTCATTAAAAGTCATGATATTCTATCATCAAAAATGGAGTAGATTACTTCATACTGAATTTAGCAAAAACTGGCACACTCCAAGCCCCTCTCCCCTGTTACATAAATAAGCACCAGGACAGAAAATGCTCAGGCTTGTAAGCAAGTTTGATTTAAAGTTTTCATTTTCTAATGAAAAAAAGAAGTTATCCCAAGGCTTGAGATGTAAACAAAATAATAATTTCCTTTGACAAGTCCAATACAGGCTTTTTCTTGACACCATTTTTTTTTCCTCTTTATCTGCCTGAGGAGCTGGAGAATCAGGGTTTTTGTCCTATGAGAGACTGGCTTTGCAAGAGGGGACCCTGCATTCTGCTCTGAGAACTACAGCCACAGCTTCAGCAAGATTTCATGAGCGTTCCCCACATCCAATCCCCCTCTCAGGATCATGTGCAAGACTTGAATTCCCATCTCTGATGCTGTGTGTTTCTGTATTTCTTGTCTTGAGGAGAGCCATGGCCTCCAAAGCACCGTGTCTGCAGACACCTGCCAACACAGCACAGCAGACCTCAACCCAGTGTTCTGAGCAATGGGACAGGCTTCTGACTGCAGTGGGAGAAATGTTAAAAAGCAAACGTAGTACAGAGCCCTCATTTCTGAAAAGCAGCACATGCTCCAGTTAATCTTGCTGTCTTTCCTGAAGAGATGTTCCAAGACATCTTATTTCAATCTAAATGAAGGTAGAAGCACGCCTTCCTTCTCTTTGGCACAAAACTTTACTCTGCCATCTCTCAGTTGTCTCCTAAAAGCAGCATGGCCCCCAAGAGCCAGGAACAACTGTAGCCTTCAGTTTCCCTGTCCATCACTCAAAGGGACTAAGTGATGTGATACTTGATAGAAAAATCACCTGAAAGATGTCTCAGCCTGGTGTTTATTAAAAAAAAAGTGGCTTAAGAGAACTTATTGTTTTTGAAGAATGCTTTCCAGAATGTGTGAAATTGCAGAGTTGCAATGGACAGAAGAGTCAAGCTCACTTCCAGGAGACAAGAGAACAGTAGGACAGATAGGATCCAAGGAATGCTGTTTCCTTCCTGCCCCAGCAGGAGGAACAGCCAAGCCAGCAGTGGACTAGAGCAGCAGACTGTAAGCTGTCTCATGTGGGCCACAGCCCCAGGCAGGCCTGTCCTGGGGCCTCTGCAGCCACTTTACACAGGAGCCACAGTAGGTGACAGTGCCCTCCCTGTGGTGCAGCCTTCCTGGGTTGGGCACCACACCCCTGTCTGCCACCATGGCCTGGGCCCCTGAGCAGGCTCACACTGAGGCCTTTCAGGAGAAAACTGAGCCATGCCAGACACAACCACAGGGCACCTCTGCCAGAGGGGGACAGGAGCACCTACAAATGAAAAGTATCCTCCTCCAAGTGTGTTTCAGAGACAGACAGTGAGCCAGCCCAGCAGCTCACTGCCACCAAGACACAGACATTCAGGCCCTCCCTACCCAAATCCCAATTCAGAGAAAGGGGAAAAAAGTGACAAGTGTGGGCTCACAAAGTGAAATGGCTCACAGAAGAGCACAGTACTGGAATAAAGTCATATATAACCAGGAGAAACGCATGAAACCTTTGCTGTTAGAGGCAGCAAGCCATTGGTCAGTTCAGCTCCACACAGCACAGAAGTCTAACTACACAAATATCCTCTGTGTAAGATTTCCCATAAAATGTGTATTCCAGTAAATAAAATCTAGCTACACCTACCCTTGGCTACACCACAACCTCGTCATTAGTACAGCAGGACTTCTAGAGAGCTGTGTAAGGTAAGTCAACAACCATGACCTTCCCTTTTCCTCATACTGAAGGCAAATGAAGACCCAGTACTGTGATTGTTACCAAAAATAGTGTTGTGAGGATTGGCACTAAGAGCTAAATGAAGAGGACAACAGCTACATGAACATGAGCATAGAAATTACTGTACATACTAAAAGGTTCTCATACCTTTGTTGGCTCCTGGGTTAGATGAATGGGGCAATTGTGATAACGATGAAGCCATGCATGGAGAAGACAAGACCATGGTCAGTTAGACAGTACAGTCACACACTATGGATTAAAGGCATATCAGAGCAAGGAGACAACTCTGTCAATTCAACAGGGAAAGTTCACTTTACTCATAAGGCTCACCCCAGAAGGCTGCAAGCTGCTTTTGTTTATGCCTCATCACCCAGGGGAAAAGCAACAGACCAACCTCCAGCCAGGTAAGAAACACCACAGTATTTGCCTTCACAATATTTGCCTTCAGTGGGGAAACAAGCAGTACAAAACCACCTTACAGGTTTAGATTATTGTAGCTATGGGGCCATTTACCTTAATGTGAAAAAAGCTGTTTAGAAAAGTCACATACACAGTCTGTTAAATAAGATGGCAATGTAAAACAGCAGTCAGTGAGGGCTTGCTCTCACCTCCTCTTTAAAAGCATGATCTTACTGAGGAATAATTCTATAAGAAAGTATATGCCCCAAGCCTCTCCTCTTTCCAACTTGGCCATTCTCCTTTGAAAATGATTTAACTGTAAACTCATCCTGTTTACACCTACATATACTCCTCCTTAAGCCCATACACAGCTTCTATACCCGCTACATGCACATAGCCCTGATGGGTTGCAGAGGTAACTGTTGGCAATGGTCACAGCATTACTGATTCACCACCACACCAACAGCTACTCAAGGACTCTCTGCTGCACTTGGGACAGACAGAAGGCATCTCCATAAATGGATGTATCATGGTGAATAACAAGGATTGAGACAGCAAATGTCAGCAATCAAACATCACAATATATTATAGCCTGTTTGGGAGCTTGGCATAAACAGGTGTAGACTGTGCATGTCCACATCAGATCAGCCTGCAGGGACCATATTCAGCACAGTGCTTGGGCTCACATCTGAGGACACAGATGTATTTTCTCCAGGCATAAGTAATGCAACACCCCTCTTTTGACCATAATTCTTGTACTGGTTTCCTTGCTTGTTATCTCATTCCTGAAATACAAAGTTTTCCAGCCAGCTCTGAAACTAAAAACTTGTTTCTTCTGCAAAGAAATTATGCCAGAAACCTAAAGAACCTCTGTTGGAACATTTAAATTGTCAAAACCTGAAGCTGCTGGAAGACCTTCTCTAGAATCTGTAGGTATATCCAGTTCTACAAGTGCTTTCACATGGACAAGGACTTAAGCTATCAAAATCAAAACCCCTTTGTCCTCTCAGAGCTTGGCTTCACTCCAAGCCACAGTCTCACCAAAAAAGGCCACACAAAAATAACCAGCAACAATTTATCACATCTGCAGGAGCATGTGCTGCTCCTTGCAGGAGAAATATTGCCACAATTTACATTTGAAAATATTTGAGACATTTCACATAGTTAAGAAGGTGCATGAGATGAAAATACAGAGTTTGAGTCAGGAATAAAGGTGAATTATTTGAGGTAGATGGTACCACCCTCACAGGTTCTCCATACAACAGTTTCACTGTAAGATATTGTTTGCTGAGAAAAAAAATTCACTGGCTACCCTTGTGGTTCTCCAATACAGCATTAGGGTTTGTTTACATTAGACTGTAGCTCCCCATCCAAACTTTTGAAATCACAGGTGGAAAAAGAGGCTTCTCAGAGACAGAATTCAGAGATGCTACAGAGGCTGGCATGGCAAGGCTAGTGCCCCTACCTGGAACTCTAGCAGGAAAAGAGTCTGGAGACCCTGCTCCAGCTCCTCCTTCCTCATCATCCTCCTCAAACTCCAAGTGTTCCTCTTCTCCAGGTGCTAAAATCTTCCTGTAAAACACAAGAAAGAAGAATGAGACCAACACTCACTCATCATCTGGCTGTCAATTCACAAGCCAGCATCTGAGTATAGAGCAGGGACAACACTCTTTAATGTTCTTTCATACTTCTTAACTTCTACCTCTGCCTGCAGTCTTTGACACAGATTTGACACAGATCAATAGAAAGCACAGTCTAAAACCGAGAGACAATAGTGGCAATTTCAGACAGATGCAGGGCTGTACCAAGTACTGATTTTACTAAAAGCATGGTCTTGATTTTTAGTGGTACCTAGACAAACAGGCTCTTTTATTAACCAGTTTACACAAAGCAGTATGGCAAGCAGATGTCTCTAGAAATGTGTTTCAGGTGCACACCAGGTCCAGGCCATGCTCCCTTTGAGGCACATATCTGCACACAAAGTGACCCAGTTCTCTCTTACCTGAGTGGGACAGGCTGAACATCAAAGGGGAACTCTTTATTGTAAGTGAGGATATTCTTTAAGACTGCAGAGAAGGGGAAAAAAAATCCATACTTATAAACCAGCATTAATTCTACTACTTTGCACAGTTGTGTTCATTCTCACAGCATCTTCAGGCATAATACTAAAATATTACAATAATAATAACTCAATAATAATAATAATAATAATAATAACAACAATAACTAAATTTTAAAATAATCAGATCATACAAAAAACACCCCTCTTCTCTCATATTTTAAACACCATCACAGCTATGATCATTGTAACATTCAGAAAGGTGAACTGCAAGTGCAGTACAAGATCACCACCATGCTCAACAGACAGGGAAGATAAAATGTGGCAATAAGTGAAATTTTCATGAGAAAAAGCTACAACCCCCAGGGTGACAACAGCAATCTTTGGTGGCTATTGAGAGCAGGGTGGTGGTGTTACTGGCATCAGCTCCAAACAGACTGAAGTCTCCAGAGCTGACACACTTCAGCACATGTGGGTGAACATTCAGGCAGCCACCACAGGAGACCAAGTGTGCTGGTAATACAGAGCTTTGGTGAGATTTCCTACTTCTTCACCGATGTGTTTTGGGGGTTTTGTCTGGTGGTGGTGGTGGCCTTGTTTGGTTTTTTCATCTGCCCTCAGATGTCTGGGCAGATTGGTGAAATTCAGGAGAGATAAAGTGCAATATCTGGGCACCAAGCCCCAAAGACCCTGACTATACTTTCAGCATTCCATGAAGAATGGCTTTCCCATTTGTATTGGAAACTTACTCACATTTTAGTAATCCCAACTTTAGGTGCCACTTACAAACACATCTACCAGTGAAAGAGAAACTTCCAAAATGTGTGAAAGAAATAAGCATTTCATGATGGCTATAGGGCCTAAAAATTTACAAGGGAACAGCTGCAGGGAGAGGCACTCTCCTACCAGACAATGACTATCCCAGACTGGTAGGGGGAGCAGAGAGAAAAAAACCTTGAGTCCCCTAACAGAGCCTCACTTTGCAATAAGCCCTCTCAGAGCACAGGAATTCTCTCCTTAGGACTACTGAATGAGAACAAAACTCTTTTCAAACAACGTTGAGATTACACAAATACCAAGAGGTACTTAAATACCAGTTATGCTTAAGGAGCCATTACAATGCTGATCTGCCCGAACACATTACAACTCAGCCAGCGCAGGAGAGCTTCCCTGTCTGCCTTCACATTCCCATCACCAGCCTGGACTCCTGCATTAGCTTACCAGACACCATCTGAATGCTCTAAGAATAAAGTATCCCTCTGGGAAACTATAAAGAAATCAAGAAGTCTTTCCAGTCTTTACTCATACTGATTTTTTTTCTGATTTCTGTGCTATGACATGAGAGGTTAAGCACTGCCTGATTCCAGCCAGACACAATACATAAATACACAGAAAGGTTTAAAGTGTCTTCAGTCAGAGCTGTGCTAAGAGACAAAACTGATGCCATGTCTCTCTCTCCAAAATCTTCTGCTCTGAGGGACCAATAATGCAGATTTCAATATGAATCTTAAGAATCACAGCCACCTCCCACCAGAAAAGCAGCTGATCAACAGCAGACAGTCACCTTCCAGTGCTGTGAGATTCAGGAAAAGAAGGGGATTTTTATCCTTCACAGAATTCCCCAACTCTCAGAGAGCTACATCACATCAGAAACTGAAAGTGAAACTACCTCAGCCAGAAAAACCTCAGTGAAGTGGGATCTCTTACGGATCAGAGGCACATTATACAGAAGAGACAGAGTCACGGTAATTCTCTTCCCATCTTCCAGAGGTTGGTAAGTGATAGATTCCTCTCTTCCTAGTAACCAGCTCCTCTCACGAGCAGCCCTTGAACAAACCCTCCTGGTAATTCATTCCAGGCATCACTAGAGGGCCCAAAGTGCTCCACCGACACAAGCACAGACAAGAGGTAAACAGTTCTACAGCCCCTAAAATTTTGCTGCTGCCAGAGGCTGAACACCCCTGTCCTGCCAGGAACAAATGTGGTGCTGAATGTTCAGCTCAGAAGCAGAACCTCTTGCCTTTTGCTGCACAAAGCTGTGGCTCAAGTTTTCAAAAAGCTTTCAGTTCTTGTCTCTTCACCAGTGGCAAATAATTTTGCAAAGTTTTAACACAGCAATTTAAGTGCTCCTTTAAAGATCAACAGGATAAGCTGCAGGTCCACCACACTCAGCCTGGTAAAATATTTATTCAAAGCCACTAAGAAAAAGCTAAGCAATAAAAATGAGGAAAAGGAAAATCCTCTTTGCATCTACCACATTTGTGACTTTCAGTTGATTCAAATAAATACAACCAGATCACAGGAAAAAAAAAAAAGGTTAATACAAACAGGAATCTCCCTTGTAATGCTGTGTAAAACATCCAAGCTTTAAAAGGTTGGTTTGGGCTTTTTTGAGTCTCTGTTTCATTTTCAAAAACACAAATCACCTCTGGGAGAAAGAGCCCTTCCCCACCATGTTGCTGCTTGAGGACATGATTCACAGAACATTCTCCAACATGTGCAACTAAAGGGTAGATCCCAGCATCATGGCCTCCATCTGTGCTGCCTTTCCAATAGAAACAATTTTAAAATAGTGTTCTGCAGGCTCTTGTGCAGAAGCTGCCTTTTCTTTTGTGACATTGGATAGTGTCACTTTGATTTTCATAGAATCACTGAATCTCCTGGGTTGGAAGGGACCCACAAGGACCATTGAGTCCAACTCCAGGCCCTGCAGAGGACACCCCAAGAGTCACACCATGTGCTTGAAAGCATTCTCCTAACACTTCTTGCACTCTGTCAGGCTGGTGCTGTGACCACTTCCCTGGGGAGCCTGTTCCAGTGCCCAGCCATCCTCTGGATGAAGAACCTTTTCCTGATACCCAACCTAAACCTCCCCTGACTGAGCTCCAGGCCATTCCCTTGGGTCCTGGCACTGCTCACCACAGAGAAGAGATCAGTGCCTGCCCCTCCTCTTCCCCTCACAAGGAAGTTGTAACTACAGTGGGGTCTCCCCTCAACCTCCTCCAACTGAACAGACCAAGTGACCTCAGCCACTCCTCACACGGCTTCCCCTCAAGGCCCTTCACCATCCTCATAGCCCAATTTTATCAGCAGCTGGTTCTTTCTTGAAAGATTTCAAAAGAAATTATCAACGTGAGCCCTAAGACCAGGCCACATTGACTTGGTAAAGACCACTGTTCATTTGGATTTTCTGTGACAGTGATTTTTTTTATGATACCTGTAATGATTTTTTTTAAATAGGTAACATAAAATAATTCAGACACCAGGCTCTCCAGTACAATCCACTATCCACTCATCTTATAATTATCACCCAGGCACAAGGGATGCCCCAGACCATCCATTTGTACTGTGAATTCTAACACTGGTATAAGCTTCCACGAAGAAATTGATTTGTGAGATCCAGTGTGTTAACAATGACTTCACACAGTGCAGCCTCAAAAGAGCTATTTGTATGTATGGAACCTCCTGTAGCATTATTCCAGCACAAACTATTCAGTGACAAATCCAATAAACAAACAGAAGTAGCCAACTGCTTCACTTTCCAAGCTGCATGAAATGCAAGCTTAAGTAGGAAAAGTTAGAACTCAACAACACAAGATTAAGGGGGGAAAAAAAAAAGTAAATCTAAAGGCCCTGGTTGTTATAACAACACCAAAACCATTCTGACAGCTTCAGGCACAAAAGTAATTAAAACAAGCCAAATTGTGTGAATAGCTGTTTTGTGTGAATAGCTGTTTTTGTTCCGCCCTAATGGAATGGCTTGACCTAACAAAAGAATCACTTATTTGCATTGCCAGCCCAGATTTTTTTAGCTTTTTCTGGTGGGATGCAAAAGAAAATTGACAACACGAATTAAAACACTTCACGGTGCATTTTACAAAATGGCTGGTATTGGCCTGATTAAGATTTACTCTATTTCAAGATACACTTAAAAACCACAAAACAAAGGCAAAATTTAGAGAGAAAGAGGCCAGAACCATCCAAGTAAGACAGCAGCATTAGGAACATCAATGTTCAATTGTTGTCATAGAAGCACCCGTTCTCCTCCATGGAAAATAACTCAGTGTATTTGAAAACTGATGGCCACACACTCTTCCTCAGTTTTAATATAGTTGCTTGTTGTATGAGGTGTGGGCTGAATGCACTTCACACTGCTGAACAGTTCTTTTGACAGCTAAAAATCAATTCTCTGATGGAGGGCAAGATAAGCAACAGGGCTGTTGCACCATAATTGAAATTTTGGACAGGATTCCTGTCCCTCTTCCATCATTCAGTCACTCACAGGGCATTTGCATAATGGAGCCTAAAATCCACAGTCATTCAATGATTACAACATTTTAAATACTTTGTAAACAGAGAGCAGCAGTATCTGTGCAGAACAATCCCAAGTCAGAGGGTTAAGAGGCCAAACATGCAACACGCAGAGTGAGGAAGCCCCAGTATGCCAACACACAGTTGAACCCTTTCCTGAGGTATGGTCTTCACAGACCCAGCAGTTTTGTAACACATCTTCACTTTGCACTTTCAGGGAAGAGTTTGAAAGCATTTGGACTCTGTGTTTTGGTAGAGATATTAGGAAGCTCAGTTCAATGTTCCACTTATTAACAAGCCTCCCTCTAGGATCCTGTGCAGAGAAGCTCAGCCTACTCATGAAGGGGAAACTTGCCTGCCCATCATACTCATCCCCAACACTCCCCTTAATGTTACAATTCTGTCATAAGCAAAAGAAAACCAACTTCTGTCTCCTCTTCCACATCTCCTTTTCCCTGAGAATTGCAGAAACATTAACATTCAGGATAATATTGCTTAGATGTGGAAGCTCTAATCATAAGGATGCTTTGAGAACAAAGCAACAACTGTTACAGGAAGGAAAATGAAGCAGATAAATAGATACTTCCTACATGGAAAAGTTATTTCTGGATTGACACACCAAGACCTGACCCAGGATCAGTTGGGAAAAAACAACATCACACAAAACCCTTCAAAGACTGACTCACATCCTCACTTTGACTCTCAACTTTGCCAGTCTGGTAGCATTACAGTGGGAGGTGACAGGTGATTGGCAACCTTGAGCACAAGTTAAATATTTTCAGAAGAAAAAATAAATTTCATGCTGCAAGAAGGAAGACCATGAAGTGTTGAAATACATTTCAAATAAGAAATGTGCAGGTAAATTATATAATGTACTACTAATAGCTAAAAATACTATTTTGTGCAAAGATTAGCAGCACCCAAATTGCTTATTTGAAAATCAAGATGAATGTATTATCTAAAACATTTGGATTACTATACTTTAAAGTTACTCACATTACATTCCTTAATACATATCAGGTTTTGTCTGTGTGGTAACAGACATTTGGAAGAAGCACCTAAACCCAGCACCACTACTGAACTACACTGTGGTCAGTCAGTATTCCTGCTGTTGTCATGTTTTTCCAGTCATGATAAATGGCACTGAAAATACAAAGATACCACTTACTTGGTTCCAACTTCTTCAGATCCTCAAGCTTAAACTCATCCTGCGACTGGGTGGACTAGGACAGCACAAAGAAAGAGTTAGATCTTGGGATGCACCTTCCTCTCAGACAGAGCTATCCTGTCTGAGAATAAGCATGCAAGGTGCTTCCTTTGTTCAAGCACACCAAGTTACTTCAAAGCTACATCCCCAAACAAAATCTCCCCAACAAAAGGCAGGTTCACAGCTGAGGCAGAAAGTATGTTACTTCTCATGTTTTGAGAGCAAGCTTATCCCATATACCAAGCTCTAATGCAAGACAAATATTTTTAAACCAAAATGCAATAATAGTAGTAAATTCTTACTTATTGCACACAGGAACATTCACATTTCAAGACATATGTCCAGCACTGTGACACTGGCAGAAACTACAGTACACAGGATGAGCTTGAAAAACACAGCCAAGAACTCACTGAAAATAGAGGAGGAATTCCCATCTTTCTTTTCTCCAGCACTGATGATGGTTTCCTCCTCTTGTCTGTAGCACATACATGTCCAGTTCTCAGTGAGCCTATCTGACTTACTAACTCAACAGAGAAGTTCTTCATTTTTATTCTGATGTAGCTCACAAACAGTTTGCTAAGATTACTTTATTCTGAGACAACAAGTGGAAAAGCTGGCATAAAGAGAAGTATTGCAAATAAGAGGATTGACACTGGACATCCTCTTCTAGGTGGATGATCAGGTTTTACCTATTATGTCATTGCACCCTTGGCATCTCTTAAGATCACCCATTGTTTTCAACATTTAAGGTCCCATGAGATTTTTTTTCTTGATTTTGTCCAAGGGTGAACAGGGACCTTCTGCAAGACTATGTAAGGATAGTAAAGCAGCTATACCCTTACTGTTAGGAGAGTGGGAAAAGATGAGCACACTCACTAACTGCTTAACCTCTGCTAAGAAACCATCACCAACTGCAGCAAGTAAACCCCTCCCCAAAGTGAAGTGGATGAGAAGTTCTCATACCCTCTCAAAAGATTTTTAAATCCTTGAGTTACTGCTGGGGAATCAACAGCAAGGAAGGCTGTTCTTGCACAACACCATCTCTCCAGCTTGGCAGGTTATGACATGGCTGCACCTTCTGCTGCTGCTCTGAGATGTGACCTGACCCACAAGGCTGTTCCACAATAGAACATGTGAGCCCTCATCAAAGTCACAGTGACTCAGAGCCAGTGCAACACTCTTCAAACACCCCAGGTTAGATCAATATAGAATGACAAATAGAGGTAACCAAATCATTCTTCAAATTCTACACAGCCTAGAAACTGGTCAGCCCCCACCTCATCAGTCCAGAATGCTGCATCCCAGCCTCTTGGGCAATTGAAGGCAGCACAGCGGAGCTGCTGCACCTTGTCCAGCAACATGAAGTATTTGGGAGTGCTGCTGTGAGTAACTTGATGCAAAATTTGCCTGTCATCACTCTTTCTTGGCAAAGAGGTAATCCAGTAACCCAAGCTTTGATTCATCCCTTCCCCATCCATGGTCTTTTGGAAACTTCTCTCGCTTGCTTTTTGTTTTGGAGATAAGCTTGTGCTGAGAAAAAAAGATATTCACTCCCATGACATCTACTTTCAGTCCAGAAAAAAGCCCAAAGAGTAGTTTACAAATTATTGTTTTCCCACATTTTCCTAGAGCACTGCCAGTTTTCATGACTGCTAAAAAGTAATTTTTATTCTACACACACATTCTTCCTTGTGGTCTATTATGACTTGTGAAGCAGCTGAATAAGTGCAAGGGTCATTCTGGGGATCTTTTTACCCTTGCACACAAATTAGGAAGAGAAACTGAACAGTTCTGAAGGATGAAAATGAGGCAAAGAACCAAAGACACAAAATGTGCAGTTAAATTCCTGTACAAGCCCTAAGAGACGCTCATATATGCACATACAGTCTTTTTTAAGGCAACCACCTGGGGCACCATGATGACAACCTGGAAATTCCAAGTGTTCAAAGGTTTGTTCACTCTGTTTTCAGAAGTTTGGGTATTTCTGAAGACAGTAAATGAGTCTTCAAAAGCTCTACCTGCTGCTGAAGTATGAAGTCAGATAGGAAAAAGTGTTATACCTGTAAAGCTGCACTCCTCAGTTCCAAGCATGTTGCAATTTTAGCTATGGTTTTCTGAAAGAAAAAAAAAAAAGAATTGGTACTGAAACCATATTTGTCCAGATTGACATTTTTAGGGGATGTAAATACAAACACTTGCTTTTTCTTGCTAAGATTTCAGGTCTGTTGTTCAGTACCAGAGCATTCAGCATCAGAAGCTTTTTTTATACACAAGCAGGATTTACTGAAAGCACAACAGATGAAAGACATGTGCCACTTAACTCCCCTCCCACAGCCCAACAACACAGATGGGGGTCATTCACTCAGCAGAAACTGTAATAATGCCTATCACATCATAAACTGTTCATAAACTCAACCGCTCTCAGGTGATAGGGGACTGAAAAAAAAATAAAAAAATCCAAGCCAAGCAGTGTATTACCTTCTGAGAATCTGAGTGGTTTGTTCTGGATTGCCCTTTTAGGAGCCAAGCCTACAGCTCCTCTACCAGGCTCCCCACCTCAGCAGACCAAGTCTACCACATCAGACACTACAGCAGCCCAGTATCTCAGCACTAAAAAAACACAGCCCACTTTTGTGGGTTTTGGTGGGAGAGGAAGTCTCAAGGTGGATTATTTTTCTAACTTTCTATTTTTGTGATTTTAAGAGATTTAAACTCTGAGTGAATCATGGAATATATTCCTGAATTCAAACTTGTCAGCAATCTAAAATATCTGTGAGCAGAACTGCGAAGTAATTTCTCATTTTCACTTAAAAATGTAGAAGAGAGGGAAGGGCTTCAGAACAGCCCATTGCAAGCAGTCTTGCCTTGAAGACAGTTTTAAGCTTTTATGTCTCACAAAATAAGATGCTCCAGCAACAGTCACATTTGTTTCTGTTGCTACCAGCTAAAAGGAGGAGTTAAGACTTCCATAACTGACATGAAGAGGACACAATCACCCAGTGTGTTTTGCCCATCACAACTTTGTTCATTGACTAAAACCTTTTTGTGAGGAAAAACTCAGACAATCTGCAGAAATAAGGGCCAGATATAAAGTCAAAATACTCTGTGGAACATTTATAGGGCAAGAAAACCAGCAACAATGAAGCTACCAAAAAAAGCAGTTTATTTTCAAAGTTTCCCCCCAGAAGGCAGATTAAAGTTGAAATACACACCTGTAACTCATTCCCTCCTTTTAAATCAGGCAGTATAAAAACAGCTCCTCCACAAGCTGTCTGCAAGGGGAGGAAAAGATTTCCTAGAGCACAACTCTAGCATCAAAGAATTTCAAGAGTATGGGCAGCTGGCAAGCTATGCAGTGTCAGTCAAATCCAAAAGGAGTGTTACATTTTTTGGACTCCAAGAAGTCGGTAACAGCAGATAAAAACTAGGAATGCTTTCACAGGTACCTCCCCCATAATCTGCCCTGGCTCTCCTGCAAAGAGGTGGCCCAAATCCTTCTCAGTCAGCTCCTAGGCCAACACCAGTTTCAATAGGCTGGGCCAAAGCTTAGTGACTCCAGTTTCAGTTCACCTGAGGCCACTCTGAAAGTTGAAAGAGTTCAGGAGCTGAATCATAAGTAGATCACACATCAATACCTCAAGGGTAGAGCCAACAGGTGGAGTGTGCAAAAGCCTCAGATATCTGATTTTCATCTGCCACCACAAGCTCACCAAAGCTTTTGAAGCCACTTCTCCCCAGCCGGCATCTCCTTTTCCCTTAACACTCTGTTACTACATGGCACTAGGCAGACTTTACATCCTCATAATTTTTATTACTGTCCATTGTATGGAGGCCTTTCAAAAAACTTAAGTTCTTCTGAGCACCTTCCCAGAAAGCAGCGAGTGATGCCTATTAACACAGGACACATTGTTCAGTCAATAAATTCTCTCCTCCCCAAAATAAATTCTGCTACACAACAGAGACCCATGACTGGATCTCCAGCATAGCTTGAAAAAACACAGGTATTTTGAAATAGAAAAGAGCACACAGAGTCCTGGGTTCATTTTGAGACTTTCAGACCCACACTGCACACGTGGGTGTTGTGGATTTATTTACATGTACTGCCAGGCTGGGTGGGAGGACACGAGGTAGTACTGCAGAAGCAGATTCTCAGTCCCTAGAAGGGGAACACGCTACATCCATCTGATCAGCTGCAGTGTAACAAAAGGAATTCCCTTTTGTATTTCAGAACATCTGGAAAAATATATTTTCAAAGGTAGATTCTTAAAGAGGAAGGTGTGAAATGGGTATAAGAAACTAATCCAGAGGTTCCCCAGGGAAGGGAGGGGAATCTCTGAGGTTTGACTACATCTTCAACATTTGCAAAAGCACAGCTGTTCCAATGGTTTGGGTGTTGACTGCTGAGCAAAGAGCATGCCCATTCCGTGTGAGATCAAAACTCCTGCAATTGCACAACAGAAAGAGGGCTATGAGTTTGCAGGGTACCAGCACACAGCTTCCATGGCCCACCACAGAAGCAGAACATGTAAACAGATTTTTACCAGGCTCTACCCCTCCTGGTCTCTCATTAAAGCCACACCATAAATGAGGTCTCAGAAGCACTGCTCAACTCCTATCTCCTTTGTCAATTTACCAGAAAGTTCAACAACTCCACTATTCCCTATCCTTCAGATTCGTAACCGTATATTCTGAAAACAGCCCAAACTAGGAATACCCTAACAGAACAAAGAGCAACACAAAATGTGTGTCCTCTAGCTCCTGGGGGCTGAAGGGCAATAATGGCTCTAGAAACAGAATAATTGAAGAGAGTTTGGGAGTCTTAAAATAGTAAAGAATAGGTTTTATATGGAATCTATTGAAATATGGCAAGCTCCCAGCAGGCATTATTCATAACTATTTTTTTAAGGGACCACACCCAACCCAAAAGTTAAAAATGCAGCTAAACACTGCTATCATTTTCAGCTGCAACTATCCCATGCAAAGGCTCCTTGTTGCAGCAGGGAAAACATTCTGCATCTCATTAGAAAGACTGAAGCCATAATTAACTCTGCTAGTTTAAAATAGTTAAGATTCAGCTTTATGTAAACTCATGATTAGAACAGCAAAAAGTCAGTTGATCTCATAGTCAAGGTTTCTTCAGAGCAGTTGTGTGAGTAATGACTGTGCTAACTGCAATGCAGGCAAAGATGTTTTCACAAACACAGAGCCAGAGCAGAGCTTGGCTTTAAGCAGAGTTTAGGCTGTTAGAAGACCAGTAGTTTAATGAATCATGCTAAGACTGTTCAACAGTGCTCGTATTTCAGCAAGTTATCACTGCTTCAATAGCAGGATTTTCTAACACTGAGGAGAACTCAGCCGAGCACAAAAACAGTTACACAAGAAGCAACAACTGTGGTTGGCAGAGGGCTTTAAAGGTCACATTTATTGCACAGAGAACTGGGTGAGAGTAACTGTAGCTGGAGGCAGGCTGACGGCCACAGCCAAACCTGACTGGAACAATTCCCATCACAAAACACGGTGGCTGATCATGAATGAAGATGAGATTTTTAGAGAATGGAGGTAAAACAATGAACAGCAGTACTCAAAATGGTAAGACTGAGGTAAATTCACCAATAGCTGTATGTGCTAGCGCTCCACATATGCTGCTTCTAGGTGATGAAGCTGTTGCACAGCCACTTGACAGCTGTTGAGGGGAGACTAAACACAATGATTTGCTGTTTACAAGATCTGCAGAGAAGTTCTTCAATAAAATTCGTAATCACTAATGAAGATTCTAGCACTGTCAATTACCCAAGTCAAGGCAGAGCCTTCTGTAAGGACTAAAGCTCCAGAATTATGTCCAGCAATAGTTATGACAACCCATAAGAATTTGAAAATACAGGAATGAATAGCAAAACCTGGAGCCTGCTCTATCAAGGCTAGTAGCATACAGTGTTTCAAAACTGACTCTTTCAGAGTAAAAAGGGGAGCTATGACTATTCAAAAGCCTGAATTCTTACCATAAACAATACATGTATCGTAAGACAAATGATAACTGGCTCACAGTATGAGTAGGAAAGAAACTGGTGATATCTGTCAAGTGTTCTGAGATTAACAGATTGTACGATTACATTAGCGAGTAACACAGCATTAATTTTGGTGTGGCCATATCTGCACTGTAACACCACTTGTGATGCATGAAATAAACCCAAATGTGATAAAAGTTCATACAGACAGGGATGAGGATTTGAACCTAGTCTTGTCCTTTCCCTGCAGCTGCAAAGCAAGTAGCTTCCCCTTGGTACAGAGGAATCACTGCTGAAATCCACCTTCCCCACAGAGTAGGTCAAGTGAAAAACAACAGCCTCACAACCATTCTCAGCAGTATATATAGTCCTTTAGAAAACAGCTGACTGGAAATCTACAAAAAAACTGGAACTGGAATGTGGGTAGATCAAGCAACTGGAAATCATAATTAGCTTCACGGCCTTTCAATCAATTAAATTCTGCACATAGCCCTAGCCAATGACATCAGATAAGCAAACCCTGAAGGTTACAGACTCTTCTACAATTAATAATAAAAAATAAAAAAAACCAACAGGAGGACCAGGAGGAAAGAGCATGCTGGTGGATGCACTGGCAGGAGAACAGCTGAGCAAGAGTTACTGATTTGTAGCTGATTTTTGGAAGGGCAGCAGGAAAGAAGATACACTTCTATTTAATCAAACTGCTTGCAAACCAGCACACACTAAGCCCTGCAGCCACATGTCATATGAACGATATTAGTAATGATAGCAATTAGTCATAATCACCAGAACAGCAAGGAGCTTTACATCAGAGACTTTGCTGTACAGAGTTTTAAGCGCTTTTTTCTCAACAATAGCAAGACCCTAGTCACAAATTTTTTTGTGACTAGCATTCCTCAGGGTAGGAGATAAAGAGAGTGTTCTTTCAACAAAATGTTGGGGAATTGGGCTGTGCATGTGGCTAATGAAACAGGCACTGCTATTTGACAACCAGACTCAAAGATCCAGTGCATCAGCCACTCACTGATCTGCAAAAACCAGCAAGTGATAAAAACTGATAAAAATACCATCCTCTTTTATAAATTATATCAGCTTTAGCAATGGGTATCACTCTGCTAGGATGTAAAACCACCACGCCTTTTTTTCTTTTCAGAAGATTGTTGCCTTAAGACATGATAGCACTTGTGCATCAAACATCTGAGGTCAGTTATCTCCACTTCCTGAGCCCCCCAGGCCTTCCCTCATGGCTGACCTCATCCACTTCCACAATCTGGTCCAAGGTCCTTTTCATAAGACTCAGGGAACATCTGGAGGCAAAGCCCTGTGTGGTTCTGGTTCCCATACTCACAGGAGATGATGTCTGCAGAAGTGAGATTAACAGCTTCGCCTTCATGAAGTAACTACATTTTAAAAAGTCTCCACAGAGGGGAAACACACAGTAAAGATGACTCTAGTGAGAATGATGGAGAAAGCTACCAGCAAGGGAGGGAGAGCAGAAGCATTCAAGGAACAAACAGCTGTCCAACATTAACAAGGCTCTCAAGGCTTACAGTGCAGGAGAAGTGGACCAAATCCTTGCCCAAAATTATGGCACTGTTTAAGGCAATCATGAGCTCTATCATCTTCTTTGCAGAAGGTAAGCAAAACATGGAAGACCAGGTCTCTGTTTTTCTTATTGGTACACATCAAGGAAACAGCTAACAAACCTCTCTGAGAGTCTATGTAAAGGTGCATTTCTTTGTATGAGTTTCTTTACACACATCAAGTTCATCTCAAATTTCTGTAGCCAGGACCTGTTTTCAGGACTAACATTCCCAAGCACAGATCCCATAACTCTAGCATCCTATTACCATTGGTGAGATTCTGAGCTAGCAAATGTCAATTTTCAGGTAACAGCATCGCTCAAACAAGTGATTTTATGACATGGATATCCGGAAATACAAGTCTCTAGTTTGTTATTCCTACGACAAACATGCCTTTATAGAAGACAAGGAAATTTAGTAGGGCCTCATATCTCAAAAGATTTTATTTTGCAGTAAATTCTTGAGTGCATGCGTGGGAAACAGGAAAAGTCTTATAAAATAAGTAAAGGGCCTTTGCTCACTTTTGCTCACTGAAGGCTCACAAAAAGCACTTTGGAGAAAGTACTGTCGACATTTAAACAAGAACAAATTATGTAACCTTTGTGTGAACAGCACCTGATCGTGGTGCTAATTGGTCAGGGGAGCACGTGAACAGCAACACAGGGGTATGGCAGGCAGTCGGTGTGTATTTGTTTAGGTAACAAGAATGCTAACGAGTATTTTTCGCGAAAATATTTTTAGCACAGTATAAAGCCTTTCATGGAATATTTTTAGCACAGTGTAAAAGGTCTTGCATAGTCAGTATGGTCTTGTATGGTTGCAATAAATGATTCTCTTTGCTGAAATCAAGAGGGTCCATGTCCTCATGGGCTACATGCATGAGTCCACTTAAATCCCATCACAGAACTGCAGTAGTATGTTGCTGAGACAAGAAACAGCCTTTTCAACTGAGAGGAGAGAGGGAGGAGTAAAGTAATTTCAATATTTTGAAAGATTATAAACAAATAACATCTAAGAGGCTGCTAGGGAGTATTCTGCCAAGACCCTTCCCTGTCAGGTGTTACATGTTAAGCTTTCATTCCCCTCACACACCCTCAATGTCTGTAGTTCAAGATGTTTTGTATTCAGACCTCACAACATAAATTGTGCTAACATTGAATAAGCAAGTTATCAAACATTACTCAAAAAAAAAAAACAAACCACCCAGGTTATGAAGGACTCTGGCCAGCATGCCTGACATTCAATATTGCACAGCAGAGCATCCCTCACATCTAATGACAGCAAAATGTTTCAGCCACGCTGGGCTCTGTTTCTGTTTGCGTATATTGAGGGAGGAAGAAAGGTCTCATAAGGCTCTGGCCTGTGAAATAAAAAAACATAGCACACATCAACATCTATGAGTCAAGGTCCTTGCCTGAGCAAACAGCAGTACTCACCTTTTGATCTTCTGTGAATTCTGAGTTGTTGTGTTGAGACTGTGCCTCTTTTTGTAGGTGCCTTGCTAATCTGGATGGGGGAAAAGAAAATTGTAGAGTGGGAACACAACACAAACACACACACCCTGGGCTCCAGAAAACATGTCAGCCAAAAAGTTCACAGACTGCTGCTCCAAAGAGGTTTGGGTTGGTTTTGCTGTTGTGTTTTTGATTTGTTTTTTTCTTTTGAAACAAAGTTTTCTATAGCCAGGGTAGTTCATACTTCAGAAAAAAACCCCAGAAGGTGGACAAATTGTGCAGCTACATCAGGCAGGAAAGACGAATGCATGAGAACAGGTCAGAGGATCCTTATAGCCAACAGTCTCTTTTACAAGCACTAACTTTTTTCCTTCACAAGCCCCTTTTTTTATAAATAACAAACCATACTCCTGTGAAGATCCACTGTGGTGCAATCCCACATGCATTTCCCAAGGAGAGGTTGAGGTAAGGGAGATGACTGGGGGGCTCAGGTGAGGGCACCCTAAGCCATGGCACACACTCTGCCAGCACTGGGAGCCAGGCACAGGGCTTGGCCCAGGCTGTCGGGGTGGATCCGCTCACATTTGTGCCTGTCAGCATCGCAGGCAGAGCACAAACCCCACCCCTTGTCATCACCAAGGCAGGAGTACCAAGCGGTTTGGAAAGTAACAGTAAGCCAACAGCCCGAGAAAGCGAAAGGAAGCTGGAGGGAAGCTATGGGAAGAGTTACAGTTTCCGTCCCAGGAGGAAGGAGAACATTAAACAAGCAAAACCTCTGGGCAATTGTTGCCATTCCCTGTAAATAATTTTTTACAAGCAGAGGGAGGACAGGGGTTGAAGGGAAACCCAGGGACATCACAATAGCTTCCTCCTGCAACCTCTCAAGTTTGCACTGTGAATGGGACTCTGCTTCTCTCCACCACTGCAGTGGGCATTAGCCTGGCTTTAGGAGGGGTTTAAGATACATACACCAAGATACATACAGCAGAACAGATTGTTGTCAAAGCCTGTGGCAGAAACAAAACCCAGAACTCAATTTCTTTGCTTTTCCTCAACACAAGCACTCTTTAAAAAAAGTCCATACAGACTGAGGCCACTGTAGCTCTTAACTCTCACCAGGGAAAACACAACCAAACAGGATGAGGTAACTGTACAACTCGGTGGTGTTGCCCCCCTTCAAAAAAGGAGAAAGACTGGGGCTGAGAAAAGACAAAAAGCACAAACATGCTTGAACCCAAAAGTACAATCCTTGCCTACTGCCCTGCCCTATGATACACAGGACAAAGAGAAAGGGCATTTAAAATAATGATTTAAGAAAATATATCACCATAGCAGCAATATGCCACCCGCAACAGGCAGCATCACAGCATTAACATTTCTGCAAGCATCACTAACACAACCCTCTTTCCATTTGTCACTAATACAAAAAAATCCACCCTAAACCAAATAAATGCATCTGGCATTCCATTTGAAGCTTGTTCAAAGTTGGATGAGACCAAGTTCCACAGATAGGGACATTTAACAGGTAAGCCACTGCTGACAGCTCAAAGGGTTCCTGCATGAATAAGCATCTGAATGATTGAGGGCCAATCTTTGTACCAAGCTTCTTGTACTCCCAGGAGTAACATGAAGACCTGAGCAGATGGACACAGGAGGTACATAATTGTGTTTTACATCAGCAGCCATTAGGACTTAAAATTTTTCCCAAATCCAAGCCTTCTCAGCATCAGCAAGCCCACTGTAAGCAGCTCCTCTCCAGAATGCTTGTGTGGATCAGTACAGACCACGCCAGTGTTCACAGCACCTGGACAACAGCAGCACCACACTCACACATTCCATCTCAGGGTGTCTTTGAGAAAGCAACAGCATAAACCCACCCTGCACTGTCTCTCCAGAACTACAACTTGGTATCTTCTTCTGTGCTGCTTGTTTGCAACTTCTACCCTACAGCTTGATATCGTTATTTTTTTACCTGCTAAAGATACACAACAAGATATAAACACAGAAAAGGTTTTGCTCCTCCCTAGGAAATATCTCCCTGTAATCCCTTGATCTCTGTCCTTTCTACTCAATCCTCAGACCACAGAGTTCATCTACTGACAACTATTCAGTAGAAATTCGCTGACAAGAGCAGCATAGAAGGCTGCTTTTACCCAAGAGGAGCTTCCTTACAAAGATATCACACTGCTCCCAAGTCAGAGCAAAGCCAGGGCGTGGAGATCACCTCAGCTCTTGTCTGACACAAGCAATAGTGTGACCAAGGCAACAGAAGTTGCACTTCAATTCTCAAAACTGGACTGTCTGCAAATGTTTAGTGACCTCACTTCTCAATGAAGAGAGTTCAGACAGAGAGCCCAAAGACTTTTCATTCCAAAGAAACATCATTGTATGAAACTCACTGCTAAGACTGAGACAGTTTAAAGCATTAGGATTATGCTGGACTCCTTGTAGGCATCCACATAAGGGCAATTAGTAAAAATATCTTCTTTTACTTTTTGATGATTCTTTTTTTCTGCCGAGATACAGATCTGGAAGAGAACTTCTTTTCATCTCTGTGCCAAGGTTTGTAGATTAACAGCTTGCCCTACTCTAAAGGCCATCAGCAAACTACAAATCACTGAACTTGCATCATCCTGCCTGGTGAGTGAATGAAATTATGAGATTACAGCCTCTCCTGACCATGCTGTACATGGCCAGCAGACCAGTTACTCTGAATTATAACTGAACGGGCAGCCAGTGTGGTTACAGCCCACCTTGACCAGTCCTCAGCAGTGCTACAAGATCCTTCCTGGAGCATCTCTTCAGCTGATTTTCTTGGGGAACAAGTGCAAACTCTCTTGAGAACTCCCAGAAAATTTACCATGAGAAGCATGGCCTGGAATACTCAGATCACAAGGAAATAACTTTCATCATCATGGCAAATGGAGTAGTAGGGGAGAACATCTGACTAAAGGTACCAGGTGTGTTTCTCAGGAGTCCATCAGCAGTGCCCTATAGCTGATACTCCTCTGCTGCCAAAGGACTCATGGGTGGTGCGGTCCCACACCGTGCCAGTTACCCTGACTGGGGCTGCCAGGTTCCCCACTCTCCCACCCTGGTACCATGAGGGATGAAACACGCCAGCGTGTGATGGACCCCTTTTCATTCCGAGGGGTTGGTTCGGTTGGTTTTTTTTGGTTAAGGCTGATGCTTAGGCAGCCAGTTTGCCAGGTCCCCCCTTTCCCATGAGCGTGGTGCCAGGGCAACAGGGCGATGGGATGGGGGTATCCTGGTCCAGCGGCACCTGGGGGGGCTCCACCAACCAACCACCCGGCAGCCCACGCTCACAAAATCTCAATGTGGCCTGGGTTGGAAGGGAGCTTAAAAGACCACCTTGTTCCATCCACTGCCATGGGCAGGGACCCGTTCCGCCAGACCAGGTTGTTCCAAGCTCCACGCCGGCCGCAGCCGCCCTCCCAGGAGGGCAGGACGGGCCGGCTCCCGCCTCGCTACCCGGCCGGGCACCCACTCCAGGGGACATCCCAGCCCCTGGCCCCGCGCC